>OY292516.1:7177666-7348855 GCA_958496365.1 Subacronicta megacephala | reverse complement strand
CCTCCAGCGCGCCTGCAACATAACGCTACATTCACATACTCCTCATCGACTAACCACTCTCACAGACAGCTAAAGTCTTGCAAAGGTTGCCTGGAAGAAATCGCAGATCGCGATAAAGCCGTCCATTGTATATCATCAAATACAAAAACTTTGTATATTTTGTAATAATTCTTGGCGTACAATAAAGTATAAATAAATAAAGTTAAGTAACGTATCACTTCATTAACCCGTCAAGTGTAAAACGTACACCGTGTGTACACTATTAACAAATGCGACAAAGACAAGTATTTACTTCAAACATTAATTACATATTTAAGAGTTATGGAATAAGCTTTTATAATAACGTGGTAATAAAAAAGAGTGTATGTATATCAACAAATACATAAACTTTGTATATTTTGTCATAATACTTGGTGTACAATAAAGTATAAATATATAAATAAAGTTAAGTAACGTATCACTTTATTAACAAAAGCGACAAAGACAAGTAGGTATTTATTTCAAACATTAATTATTTAAGAGTTAATAATTAGTTTTATAATTACGTGGTGATAAAAAAGAGTGTATAATTCGTAAGTGTGGTGAGAAAATGGCTATTACTCGTTTTAACTCTAAAGAACTTGATACTGAACTAAGTCACCAAATATCTCGATCTGTGAATTCTGTCAACCTGCACTAACTTAACGTTCTGGAAACCTAACCTTTAAGCTTAACATTCTGAAGGGAGACTCATATCCAGGAATAAACGATCATCATCATCCTCCTGTCCATATAGCAATAAACTTGGGGTTGGGCGCAGTACCCCTTTCATATAATTATCTCTATCAATTGTCATCTCATCTTTCACTTCGTCTGTAGCCGTCACACAGTTCATCTATCTATTATTTTTCCCTTATTTCATTTCATTTCATTAATGCTCAAAACATTTCTGATAATATACTCTTCACTCTTTCGTGGCAAGCTGTTACTGCATAACGTATGATTAAGGATAAATAATGATTATCCTAGGTCAAACAAGTGGGCGTTCCTGTATATTTGCAAGACAACAGAAAGAAGTATCGCAGCGTTTGGAGGCATATTTTGGAGGCGTACGACAAAGACCTAGTAACAAGAGAGAAGAGATCGCGATCCGATCACGTTATAACCTGCAGGCGAAGACTCACTAATCTCGTCTATCGACATCCCTCCAATATTTAACAATGGTCCTTGTAAATTATTGCAAGCATTAACTTGCCAAATTTCTTGTGAATAATCAATATAATAAGACCGGCTCACGAACTTTTCGCCCCATAGAATTTAACAGATTAAGATGATCCGACCCAATCAAGTTTCTTAATAAAAAAATTAAAAGAATATTAAGGCGGCTCATGGCCTTCTGATTTAGGATATTAAAGATGGGCAGCAAAAATTAATTGGACTGGTAAGGGAATTAAAAACGGCAGGTAAACTATAAGTTGTTACACAGATTATATATTTTTGATATTATCTCCAGTTTAAGATTATAATTAATTAGTAGAATAAACCCTCAAATATGATATCTTTTCAATCACTAAATATCTGCGAATAAGGAGACTCGTGCCCAGCAGTGGGACAATGTTGACGATGATGATACTTTACTGTTTTATGTTAAGCACATTACATAACATATTTTTTTCAAACTGCTAATTGTGTTATCTAGTACATAATCTCGTCATAGATCAATGTACCGATATATAAGCATCAAAATAAAAAGCTTATATGTTTTGATTAAGGGCACTAGAAGTTAGTTAGGCCTTCTAACTTTTCCTATTAGCCTAGTCAAATTTTCAGCTTAAACGGTAAAGAACAAACAAGTATTCAATAGTAGAGCGCAGACGGCCGTTCCCAAGGGAGTCGTAAAAAATAATATGACGTATAAAATAATAATTTTTCATAAGTTTTTAGAGGGCTTACTAATGGACTATTTTATTGTTATTACGTCATAATTTTATTAATATATACGTGAAAATTTCTTAATAAAACGAACTATATTCTGTTTTCGTTTGTGGTTTACCTATAGCTATACCTATCCAATTTGAGTTAATAACATCTATGTGTCCTCTTTATGTAAAATTTAAAAAAATGTATATTTTTTACGTTAATAATTTGTACAGAAATCAGGATCCGTATAATAAACCACTAGCTGTGTATAATATTCTATCCTATTTTTGAAAATATTTCAGAAGGCGAATTAAGGTGATAAACTAATCGATATCTATATAAAGTAAGAAATGGATTCAACTCAGACTCATGGTAGGTATTTATGGATCTTAAACGTGAGCAAAAATAGCAGCGTATATTGATAGGTATTTTCGGTTTCCAATAACGGCTGAATGATAAGGCTCCGGGTACGGTGAGGCTAGATCGCGGAGACGACCCACTGGAGACTCGTCGTCGACGACATTTTGCTTTATGTCCTTTAATATGGGCGATTCGTCGAACTGTCGACTTCGTGTAGACTTTAGGGAACATTTGTACTAATGTAGGCAAGTAAAGACACTAAAGACGACGTAGGTTGTCTTCATTTTCTATCAGCAACACAAAATCATTGTATCTATTATTCTTAGAAACTCACTATTATTTCTCACATCAAATAGCAGCTGTCTCTGAAATTGAAAGAGCCTTGATACTAACATATCCGAAAATAGATGATTGACAAAGACATAGGTGCATTGAACACGAACTGTTGACTTCCCAAGTAACAAGGTACATAAGCCCAGGAGTGTAGACTAATGACAATTTACAAGTAACTACGTGAACTTAGTTTACAATTACTATAAAAATAGCATTGTTTTACTTACACCACTATTCAATTACTCACACAATCGGCATTTTTTTCGGGCACTTCAAACCCTTATTATTAAAAGCATAAGGTGTAGGTAGATGTGATCAACCAACTGAAAAGTCACAAACCCCAAAACTTGGCCGCAGACTTGGCTACGACCTCTACTGGAACGTATACTTGTACTTCTTATTTTCCTACGTAAAATTACTTCTCTTTAACCAAAAACATGAAGACGGAACCACGTTTTATGCATTGTAGATAAACCAGGAAATATGGCTGTAATATCTATAGCAAAATGGGCAATAACGCGGTTTGGCCAATGTCTTTTATGTTTTCTTTATTTACTCCAAAACAGATAGGTAGTAAAATTTAATGTTCTATATATGACGATCTTTTTTACACACAATAACGTTACTCCGTTGTACGTTTAAGCAACAATTGCAAGAACTAGATTAAACTAAAGTCACGCACTAAGCAAAGTCGGCAACTACCTACGGCCCCCGCGTTGCTAATATATTTTTTGGAGGAAGGTAGGTACCTCAGTAGTCTCGTTGCCTAAAGACCTAATGCGGTCCTGTGAACAAACCACCAATACAAGCGAGCAATGTTTCCAAAGTCCTGCCCCTAATGTTTATGGAGCATGTTGACTGAATTTATCGTCGTAATTTTTCCACACTCCTATACGTATTGTTTCAGCTGTGCTTGAGAATATTTTTATGAACATTGTTATAACGCCACATTGGTAACACATGTTCGAAATCATTTCGGTTTTATGAATTCCTGTGATTATTCGGCCATTGTTTTATTACGTAGCGTTCGCGTGTAGACATACTATCGCATTTATGAAAGAAAGTTTTCATGTGCCCTTTGAATAACCTCTATATTAACGTGTACAATGTGTTCAATCTATCGACTCGGTCGGGCTTCGTACGAGGCAATTATTTTGTGACAGCAATCTGACTTGTTCCACTTTTGCGTGCTCCGCTCTCCCTATTGTAGGTATCTTATCAATAGACCAGTTTTACAATGAAACGTTTTTCCATGCGAACAACTTTGTTTGGATTTTGTTGTGCAAAATTCATTCCCCTTTAACTAACGAATTGGGACAAAAGAATTCAACTGAAAGTTGAATAAAAAATAAATACACTTAGGGACATAATGGTCATGGGATAATCCGTAAAAATATTTATATTTCCGCGGGAAATATCAAGCTAAAAGGGATATAGAATAAGCTTCTTTATTCAAAACTTAAAAGTACTTCAGTAGACTAAAGATGCGACAAAGACCGTTTTTGCGTGGTAACTAAAAATATACCTATACTTATTTATAAAGTTCTGTCTGGTTAAAATATTCCAGTGTAAAAGATATGATACATTGAGTGATTTCACTCATTAGAATATAAAAAAAATGTAACACTAACTAAAATTACACACACTCAAACTTAAAAATGTTTTTAAGCTTTTACTTTCAGTGATGTTTTGATGACCCTTGCCCAGTGACATTTCAACATGGCGACTTCTAAATGAAGAGCTCCATGAAAATGCAAAGTGAATGTAGTTGAAACATTTACTCATATTCACATATTCAACATTCGCCGCGCACTGAATAATTTATTGTTCATTTTGTTAATGTAAAATCTAGGACAAACCTACATGCGTCACTGTTACAATTAACTAAGATCTTTTAATCAGAAATATTATATTGCTATCAAATTCCTGGAAAATTAGAATGCAATATATAAACTGCCCATGATTAATAACTTATTAAAAATATATAGGTACAATGATTTAGGTATTTCTGAAATTGATAAAAATATCTCTTTCTTATCATTTTACAATATCTTCAAAGTTTCTATTTATATCACGTATTCAAGAAGATTTGCAATAAGTACTAAAACGGAATGGATGGCAACCACTTCATGATATATTCACAACAGGCTCAGACCTCAAATCTTTGGAAACATTTACAGGCACTTTAAACTACATCAAATATTCCAGAACTAAGCCACGGCACACTTTGAAAACGAAAACAAATTTACTACGCAATTATTATAATAACTGTTCTTATTAAATGGAACATAATTTATCTATGCTATACAACACATATTTTTTTTCCAGGATATTACAGGCCGAATAATGACAAAAAACTAACTTTTACTTTGAACGAAATGAGTGGTCCGTTTTTTTATCCGTCCGTGTTTTTCGGTATCGTGGATGCTTTTACATAATCTCACATTGCCAAACATGCCTGTATATTATAATTATTACCTTTTGTCATGGAGTCAAACTACGGAACGTCAATTACGTACTAAAACAGTGCTTGCGCAACTTTGACGTCGTTTACGTACGATTTTTGTATGCATTCTAGGACGGGAACGCCCTAAAAGGAATTCCCGTTCGCTCTTATCAATATCCAACATAATAATACCCCTTTTTATAATCGCCCAGCACTCCGTGTCTCAATATGACGAAATCATTAAATGACACTCTTTTCAATGATTATCACTACACCTATAAATTATTGTAAGTACTTTTGTTCTGATTACATTTAGCTTTGACGGTTGAAAACAGGAAATAGGCATAATTTTGATATTTTTTAGTTTGTAAGAATTATAATTAATTTTGCTTTGATAGTTAAGAACGTTAACTATAGCAAAACAACCAAAAAATTTTTAAAAAATGTAGAGTAAGAATAAAATTCATACATTATATTATACTGTTTAGGTGGTTATACTGTTTAGGTACGTATCTCTTTAAGATATAAAAAAAACTCCTTTGTATAAGTATAAAAAGTACCTCCTTCCGAAAGTCCCACTCAATACCATTAACACTCATATTCACCAAGAAGGAAAGCTTACTTATAAACATAAAAATAAGTAGGAAGTCACTGATTAGTAACTACAAAGTTTTGTCCTCTGAATTCATAGTTGGAACTCCGCCAACGCTGTTAAAAGAAGTTAATGACATATATGTACCTATATGTAAGAACGTGAGTGCTGTAAAAACTCTGTAAGCACCCAGTTACTTCATTGTATATAAATCCGATGTCTTTTTGTTTTTAGATCTAGCAGTTCGAGCAGTGTATTTTTTCTGAAAACTAAGTTTTTTATGAAATTATCATTAGCAACTTGGATTTGTGGTCCGTTAATGGCAATAGGCCCGCCTACTATTACACGGGACCCAGGAGATACAGGCGTGGTATGTCTTAAATTCCAGAAGCCATCCGATGATTGCATGTCTTGCGTAGCGGCTAAGGTGAACATGCATTCGATCGCTATCGATGCGCCCACTCGAGGCAAATTATGTTGTGCTCAACGGATATTTATTTTGAGTCTAGTTATAATTCGTAGTATCTTCATTAGTATCCACAGCATAGGGTTTTTCCCAGTGCGGAAGCTGTCTTTTTAACCCCTGATGCAAAAATGACGGGGTGTTATAAGTTTGATGTGTCTGTGTGTGTGTGTGTGTCTGTCTGTGGCATCGTAGCTCCCTAACGGATGAACCGATTTTGATTTCGTTTTCTTTGTTTGAAAGGTGAATTAGTCAGGAGTGTTCTTAGCTATGTTTGATGAAAATCGGTCGAGATACAATGCAATTGTCAGAGGTTTTTTAAATTTTTAATTTAAGCATAAAAAACACACCAAAATATACCTACAAAGTCAATCTAGAAGCAGGCTAGGAGCGTAAGAACTAATATCAAAACTAAAATAAAAGTAAGTCTGCAAGTAAATTATAGAGCTGCGCAGTGGTGGATTCAAAGCGGATGTCAGTCATATCCGGCGCCGAGCGGCGACCGTTGATTAAAGTATAAATTACGGATCGCGCTATTGGCAACTTGCAAACAGGGTTCTCTACGATCATTTGGAAAATTTCTATTAAAAATATGTAACTTCTTTTTAAAATTATTTGTTGCAGCAATTTCCTAATTACTTAAATTTAAAAAAACAATTAGTTCTTTCATTGGGTTCCCAAATGTATTTTTCCACCTTTCTTTTTTTGGATAAAATTATTCCAAATTTCCATTTTAACATGCCAGGTTGCATCACAAAATATAAATCCTTGTAAATCCTACCCGCTTAGAATTTTAAAAAGTTCGTGTCTGTTTATTTATTATCATCACGTATTTTTGGTTTTGATGTTTGTTCCGACGTTAATGTTGACCTACTTTGCACTTTTCAATGATACACTTTTCTGATAAAAAGTCAGCAGTTTCATAGAAAAGACAAAATGAAATGCAGGGAATAAAAAGCTGTTTTTTTTTCCTATATTAGGGTAGGTCCTAGGTCAGTAAAAATTGTTCAGAATAATCTTTATTAAAAGCTATTGGCTATTATATGGAATACAAAACTACCAAAGAAAGACGATATAAAATCTAAGACTAGCTATATCGCTACAGTTTCTAAGCTCACACACAACGTTCACAATCCCTCTTTTCCGAACGTCAATTTTCCGCAGATCTACAGTAAATTTGGAACAATACAGAATATTCCTATTCTCGCTGAATTGCATGCTATTAGTAGAGATTGGGAATAAGCCTCCAACCGGATCGCGGGCGCTTATTTTGAACCCACCAATGCTGATTTATATTCCATCTGATTATCCGGATTTCCCTTTTTTTCAATTTGAATTTCTTTATTCGCCTAATGGCAAATTAGGCGGGATGTTGATACCTTATCTCCAATTCCCAGAAATGCTTTTGATATTAAAATGTATATAGGAATGTTTTTGGGTTCACATAACTAAATAAAGCTTCTGTTTTTAATTCATATTGCAGTATTCAATTAGCATCAGTTTTAGTCCTGATAAAATGTAAAATTTTACGTTAAAACTGTTTCTATGCGGGTATGAGACGCAGTAATAAAAGTGAAATAACCAAGTATCCGATTGTTAATAACTTAATTAATTAGTTAGTATAACTAATTAATTAAGTATGTTATCACTACATACTACTTATACACACATATTACTTTACAATATAAGAGTTTAAAATTGTTTAAAATGGGTCTGATTATTTTAACTTAATACAGTTCATCAACATTGCCTTACATACCATCACGTCTGTATTCCCCAAAGGGTAAGGCAGAAGTGTACAAATCCAGACTCCGAACTGCTACTGAGAATTTTACAGAAAAATTCAATAATACTGCTCGAACTGGGAATCGAATCCAGGACCTCTAGCGTAGCGTCGTGCTTAGGCCCACTAGATTAGTGAGGCAGTCTAAAAAGGTCATAATGCAAGATTAATACTCAACTTCAGTATATGATTACGATTTGGAAATCCAAAGGACTAATTGAGAAATTCATTTAAACAGGGGCGGAAATTGCGTACCGAAAAGTATAAGCGAGGCATCAATATTAAATAAGGGGCAGCTGAGTATGAAATACATTTAGCTGGGTTGGTAACTACACGTTGATTTCACTGACCTCTTTAATCAGATTACTGCGCTAGCATTTAATTAAGCGGATATGAGTTTCCAGATAGATCAGGACTATCGACTTAAAGCCAAGTGCCTTCATCGAGCTCTTTGATGATCAGAGCTCTACGTCTTGCGGTGTACAATACAAACTATCTGTGCATTATAAGTGCGAAAGTAACTCTGTATGTTTGTCTGTTAATGTCTCACACCGTCATGATAATATTATGTGAGGAAATAGATTCCATCTTGAAGACTATGCATCTTTTGTCGCAATAAAATAGTTTTGGGTATTTTTTAAGCATTCATTAATGAGAAATATCCATAAAGATATCAATTATTTAATGAAAGGAGAATTCGGTTAAGTACACCGGACGCTTTTTGTATTGTCAAAAAGCGTAAATAGCTCGGTTTCTTTCACTAGAGAATTCATATCATCGTTAAAATAATATGAATTTGAAATGCTTGAAGTGGAATTTTATCTTAGGCAGAATAAATATGCTATATTGCTATATATCTATAAATAGTATAGTTTTCTACCAGACCACGTTTAGGTGATGCAGAAGCAATCAAGGTAGATGAACTAGTGGCATATGATTGATAGGCACTACAGGCGAAAATATAAATGAGAAGATTCCCGCGGCTTCGCCTGCATGGGACCCCAGTTATCCTTCGCGATAATAAATATGTTTATTTGGAATAATGTAGCTTTCTAATGGGGTTGTAGTCTCAGAGTTTTTCAATTACAAACAAACAAACAAATCTTTCCTGTTTATAATATTAATTAGTATATTAGTCTAGATAAAGATCTATAAACATTACGTACATATTTACATAGAAAAGTACGTAACTATTCAATATATATATCGAATAAATCCACAGGGACACAACCAACGATAAACTATCAAATAATTCAGTATCACGCCCACACAAACGTCGAATAAATAAATCTATTTTTGTTTTATGGGCTGGAGTCCGGCTTCACCAGCAGGTAACATACATAAACGGACCAGATACACAGGGAGTTTCCATGGACGAGAAAAACTTTTGTTTACTCCCAGTTTATCCCATTTTTCTTTTATACGAGTTAGAAGAGTTCAAGGTAGTATATCGGAAAATTCGGGAACTAGTTTTCGAACAACAATGTTTTTAATATAAACCTTGAAATACGAGCATATATATTATATAACCCTCTCCGGCGGTCATGGACCGAGCGAGACCTCGTTGCATGACCACAAAAGGCATGACGTAAGCGTGACGTCGTCGAAACGCAGACACGAACGGGTATGACGTGGATAACTAACCTAAACGAGTACGTACAACTCGTATCTCGAGATAGTATGCGCGAAAATGTGCTCTAAGGTAACACTAAACTAGCTACGTTTAGTTACTGCGCCCTTCGTCCTTCTGATTTGCGTTAGCATTCTTTAGGCCCTTCGCTGGGCTCTGTTACATTGCGTCAGAAGCGAATGTTACATCACTTAAACGCCTATAAGGATTCGTGCGATGTAATTTTCCCCTTAACTTACCGAAGCTGGTTACATCAACAACCATTTAATTACTTCCTTACTACTTTTTTTTACACATTAATAATTAAAAAATCATAATTAGAATAATTTATACCTTTTAAGTCGCTCGTGTACTTAACGATTTCGTTTTTTTATAAAGTTTCTTAACTTAACGATTATATCAGAATTCATTTTGTTTTCAGTGGCGTAAACTTAAGCAAGTATAAATTAGATAAGTAAGCTTAAAGAAAATTATGCACACACACCAAAACTTACGTTAAAACAAAAGATTTTCACGATACAAGGTCTTACAAACGCGAGTTTTTTACATCTGCAATTAAGTTCGGTTCAATTGTGAAAAAGCC
This sequence comes from Subacronicta megacephala, assembly GCA_958496365.1. Lineage (NCBI taxonomy): Eukaryota > Metazoa > Arthropoda > Insecta > Lepidoptera > Noctuidae > Subacronicta > Subacronicta megacephala. Next base: position 7,338,766 of record OY292516.1, on the reverse strand, counting down.
TTTTGGACGAAGGTACCACGCATAATGAAGCCGGTGTATTTCCATTTTACGAGGGGCATGTACTCTACTGCGGTATTGGTCGTAAACATATGTATTTTACGAGAAATACTCCATGTACCCATACGGATCTATGAATGTAGCCACCATCACTCGACGTCATCAAAACTCCTTACGAGTATATGGTCCTCTTTACAGTAATGATGCGCTTTATAAGGTCCCACAAAAGTCGTTGCGGTAACGGAACACGTTTATATGAAAAGGTACATAAGATCGCTCATAGCTGTGACGTGTCATTGTCGACAATTTCTATATTTGGAAATATTTCCACATTCAGTAATCCGCTGCTGTGGAAAATCTTGAAGCTTTCGCACATTCAAAAGATAATTTTGTTGCCACATTTTGGTCTTGCCGATAAACCACAAACCGGGTATGAGTTGGACCCTTTCGTGGTCCGACTCCCAGACACGACGGAACATAGTACCTTATTACACCGTGGTACAACTGTGTGGTACCGAAATTACATGTGGGAAGTACCTATCCATTAGGATTATAAGACCCTACCAACTATCAAGCCTGTTGGTATTTAAAATGAGACTAAAAATATAAAGTTATAAAGGTACAGACAAAAACTTTTAATTTATGTGAACATAAATTCCTATTAACGTGTTTACTTGTACGCGTTTGTTTCCGTTACAATGGCCACGAGAAAACAAATCTTATATTCCACTTGCACTCCAAGTATAAAATAATAAACTTCCATATAAGGCGGATAACGTGTATTTTTCCATTTCCGCGGCCACAATATTGGAACTAGGTTTATTTGGTTTACGATGCATCCGAGTATAAGTTGAGATCGAAATAATATTTTTATAAGATGCCATTTTTCCAAGAAATCAGTTATTACAACTGATAAATCAATGAAAGAACAAAGAAATACAATGTTAACCTTCAACCTATTTCGTTATCAATGCTCACAGTAACATTGAATTCGAGGCAGATAGAAACTGCTTGCCGTAACAGAAATCAAATCACCCACTTCCAGGCGCTTCCCCACGCAAGGGTCGCGCAGCCGTGGGAGGTTGCCCCCAAAACGGAAACGCCAGATTTTTCTTTAAGTGCGTATTTCTGATTCCTTGTTTGTTTATGTAAAGGCGTTATTTAACTCAAACGCTATGTTTAAGAAACAAACGAAAAGCGCTCTGAGTTTGAATTAGAATTAGAAACGTCCATTACGATTTCGAACTTCAAAACTTTGTATTGTGTCTACAACAAATTGTAGTTCCGTATTTACCTTATCTTCAACAACAACATTCCTCCGTAATTTATTAGATGTTTACTTATTTTTTTGTCATTGACTCGTGTTTCACAGAATAAAGCTAGTTTTTTTTTTCATGTACAAATGAAGGAAAAAACAGTTGCTCGGAGCAAAGCTAATGCGGGGGCAGTCGTTAGTAGTGTTTTTCTGACTCTGTGTACCACAGTGAACAACAAAACTGGACGCAAGTGTACGAACGTATATATTATATAAAAGTGTAAATCTGGTATTTAGCACAAATTAAGTAAAGGGTGAAAGGGTTAAAAATATTTACTCTTACATTACCATCTCAAGTCCTTTCCAAACAAGGGTAAGCTGTGCCTTTAATTATATTCGCCTGTTTTACTGAGGTATTAAATTTTAACTAGAAAACATGTCCTGCGCATGACAGTGTAGTAAGCTAAACATTTTATATTTTTATAACAGTTATTCGAAAAGCGGGTTGCGCAAATAATAGTAACAATGTGCGATTGTAGAGCTAGGCTTAAGGCGGCGGCAAGTCACACCCCGTCCTGTGCAAACACACAAACTACCCTCGCTTGTACGCCGCTTTTAACTAAACTGCCGGTAAATTTCCTATTTTATTCGACAAATGTCCTTACTTATTCATGCATGTCCTGAGGAAAAGTTGACTGTAGTTAGAATGAATTTTCACTCATGCGAACGGAAGGCTCTCAACCGAAAAGTTATATGAGGTTTTGTTGTGCGAGTAGGAATAAAAAGTTCAATAATTTGCTATTTCTTTTGGCTACGGCTATGGTAACATACAATTTTTTATTCTAGGTCAGAGGGCTATGTAAGGTTAGTATCGGTTCCGCTGAGTTCGTGGAGGAATGATAACTTGCTCCCGTGGCCCCAGCAAAAAGTGGTGAGTGGAAACACCCGGACGGTCTGTAGGTCACCTACCGTGGGTACCCACACGTACCGTCGCCTTGCTATACTGCATCTATTGAAACATGTTACAATGTCCAACGACATTCAACGGTTTAGAGTTATTCATGTACATCAGGAATGTGATACTTTTAGGTATTTCGTATATCTGCATTATGAACCGCCACCTATTGAATATCTACATTATGAACTACGGTAACAATATTTACAAAAAGCTTTGCGTATTAAGATAATAAAACTATAAGAATGAATATGAAGGTAATAAAACAAAATATTATTATGAAATTTAATAGAGTTTCTATTTTTATACTCCCTGCGGGAAGTGACTAACTTTTGGTAAAACGCGTCTGTGTTTTAAGTTGTGCTTAACATAGCTGCTCGTCGAGGGAACGTTCCAAACTTTTCTGGAACGTAGTTTTGTAGGCCGCTGGTTGACTCCAGCCAATCTATTTGACTTCAGCTAACTCGCTCAAGTCCCGTACCTATGAAGCCATGGACCACTCCATTAGAAGAATTAATAAGCACCACGCCCGACCTTAGCAACGATGGGCATTAATGAGGGGGCCAAGAACAGAATAAGAAAGGAAAGCTCTCGTACAAACTACGTGACAAATGAGACACGTGACTAATGACCTCTCGTAGACGCAGCTCGGACGTTACATCTGTTCCCTACACTACTCTTTGTTCATATTTGGTCGACACTAACAACAAAACGTAGAAGACTTTATTCCAAACAACGATTGTGATTTAGTTCATACGACGACCTAAAACATATTAAGAGCAAAGACCGAATTGGACATTATTATGTGTGAATAAATATTCACACAACATTTATCACCACTGAGCAGTGGCTCTGAATTATCACATTCATGGTAACTGCACTAGTTCATAGCAGATACTTAACTATTATCATTTTTATTTAACGTCATGTAGGCTACACATTAAGGTATACCTCCAGTATAGGCTGGCCTTGAATTTTGCGGAAAACCTTTACAATGGGAGGTCAGTCCAAACTGGTTAAGTATAGCTTGATGTGTAGCCGTGTGTATATTTAGTTCACCTCTGTCTGCCTAAATAATATTTTTATGGTTTATTGGCTTTTCTATACTAAAATATGTATGTATTATACATATAAACCTTCCTCTTGAATCACTCTATCTATTAAAAAAAACCGCATCAAAATCCGTTGCGTAGTTTCAAAGATTTAACATACAAAGGGACATAGGGACAGAGAAAGCGACTTTGTTTTATACTATGTAGTGACGATTGTCAGTTAGGTGAATGACTAAAACATTGATTAAAGAATATAGAGAAGATTCATCATCATCTTCCCGACAAAATTGTAGTTGGCTTCTAGTCCAACCACCTGCGGCTGTATATCAGTATTTTACACGAAGTTATTGCTATCAGACCTCCTCGACCAAACTTCATGGAAAAACCGATATTCAAAGGATAGATTTGCTGTCACTGACTTCCACTAATGACCTACGACCGGATGGCTAAACGTGCTCTCCGAAGTACTGAGGGATCTCAATGTGTTAAGAATGGTTACACATCCACGTATAGACCCCGGCAAGTGGAGCTTAACTCTGTAGATCGGTTCGGTGGCTTAGTTGTTACTTAGCTACAAGCCCCACAATATACAGAAGATTATCACTACTAAAACCAACATCAAACGACCTTATCAATAAAGTGCCTGATTAAATACAATGAATGGCAAATATGGCGATATCCCAAGATCAATAATGGAAAACAAACCGAGTAGATCCGAAATAACAATAGTGTCTCTTATCGTTTCCACCTAGTGAACGTGCAAACTGATCCGTTGACATCCTTCATATTATATCGGGCCCGATACTAGCAGTTTAGTAGGATTTGAGAGAAATTTTATAGGAGTGGTGCAGTGAGAGACTAAAAATAAAACGTAACAAGCGTCGCCCCAAGAACTTCCCCGATGTTCCAGACTAATTTCAGCTAGCTTTAGGTTTAGAACTTGCTGTTGATTAAGAAACAGGCAGCTGCTTCTAATTCTCGAGTCCTCTCTAAGCCGAATCAACAGTCAGCCAAACAAACAAGTCAGTTTCCCTTTGAATTGTCGTCTTGACTTTGTAGGTATATACGGCTACACGAAGTTGTATATTCCCAGTATAACTGGAATTGTATAGCTTGCCGTATTGCCGTGTGTACAAGCATACAAGGGCTCACAACGGGAATTGAACAGGAGTTCAAAGCACTCATCATCCACGCGGGATCGCTACACGAGAAATAACGATAAACGGTATAAGCCGACATGTACTCTCGTTTCGATAAAGTACAACCCTGCTGACACAAATGATCGACAAAATTTCCCACGGGCCCCGGTGAGACCGAGCCGTGCCGCTCCAATGTTTTATATTTACTGAAGTGGAATCGAGAAAGGTAACGTGTTAACAGTCTCCATACACATAAATTGTTAAACAGCGACTCCCCGATGAGCCAAAGTTCGGTTCAATGACAAAAATTTCCCATAAGCACCGGTGTTTGACGCCGCTACTCGACCTACTTCAAATGCCTAAGTTGATACTTTTTTTTATGAATTGATAAGCATTCAAAAACTGACTTTATTTATTATAACAGGCATCGTGAATGCTAAGACTTTATGAAAAGTTAATAAAGAAATCATGAATAATAAAAAAACATAGAATATAGAAAATTTATGTTACTTAGTTAATTTCCCAAATGACGATGATATTAACTTTGATCAATTTAAACAAAATACAAATTTTGAAAAAGTAATATTTAAACTCGAATTTTTTATGAAGTTAATGAAAGGGTCAATATTTTACTTTCCGTTTCAATCCTACGGAAAAAACTAAGGAAAGTATACAACTGAAGTAAACTAATCCTAGGTATTACATATTTATAGCTTTCTACTTTCCTAATTATGTTTTAGTACGCTATTATTTGGTTAAATTACATTAGCTGTTCATCGCTGCTAAAGTATCTTCCTAAATGATGTGCCTATTAGTGTAACTAATGCACCTACTTCTTAGCAAGGTAGACCCATACTTTGAATTGATTAGAGGAAGGGAGCAACTTTATTATATTAGTTAAAGTTTAGTTCCTGACCGACAGTTCCATGTGGTGACAGATGCAATCGACGTCATGCAAGACGACGAGATGGTTTACTAGTGAAATAATCAAAACGTTAAGTGGAGAAAAAGCCACAACGCCACGGCCCGCCGAGCAGTATAGCAGTATTTTATTTTATTACTAAGAAATCCATAAAGAAAACTGGACAAACGCGAAAGGAAAGAGAAATGACACTTAATAGAGCGGGATAGATCGGAATACCGAGATGACGACTAGAAGGTAGGAATAGAAACAGGAGAGACACAGGCTAAAAAGGCCGAATTTCTGTCAACTTAAGGAAACCTCATGGCACAGCATTGCATTAGGTACTTGGCAGCTATTATAGTTCCAGTAGAACAAAGCCATATAGCTCCTGAAAGCCTTGCTGCCTGTGGGGGCAGCCCTAAGTTTTGTGGACATAATTCGATATCGGCGACCCTTGTAACCAAGTTTGTGAATTAGAGCAATCTGTCGTACGTCGGGAACACAACGGGCATGCTGTATGGCCATCAATATTCCAAGAGGTTAATGTAATAAACGCTTTGTTAAACGTAAACCTACGTCTGTAACAGACGTTTGCAAGTTGTTCTTGGGTGGGAATAAAAACGAGTCTACCTAAATTTTATGTTTAATGAGTTGAATGAATTTCTTGATCTTAATCATCCTGAATAAGTGCCGACACTTTTTACGTAACATCTTTTTATAATTTTCTTCTTCTTCGTGTCGAAGGTACGTTATTTTTTTTTTTATATGGTTAAATACTCTTTGCTCAAAGCTTAGCCACCTCTAAAGCTTTGTCAGTGGCCGCGCAGATACCAGCACAGAAAATCGTTTAAACTATTTTTTCTTGTGTATATATTACTTACTCACATAAGATGGGAGATACGAGCCTCATAGAATATGTCACTAGAACGTTAACTTTTCTCGGTTAATTAGCAATAATTATGTAGGCTACCATTTACAATATAGGTAATAAAGATAATCATAAAAAAATGAACTAAGTAGATTGAATGAAAATGAATAAGCACTACTAACTTAGCGGACAGTTACTTACAGTTTGTTCGAATTATGTTGTCCGCAAGTGGTTTAGCAGAAGTAGTTTTAATAGTCAGTGTAAAGACAACTGGGGCCTATATGTTTCATATATTTGATTCTTATCTTTACTAATTTCAATATTTATCTATAAAAACAATAACCTAATTAAGCGGATTTTACCAGCGTGGTAGTTTGGAAGGTTAACTTCAGACAAGCAGAGTTATTTCGAACAAACTGTACGGTTCGTCAGTAGTATAAATATAAAAAAGCAATACACATTTATACCTACAGAATTATTACCCTTCATTAGATATAAAAATAGTAAAAAAAATACGCGGCCGTGAATGTGACCGAAAAGTAGCTTCTCAAAACGTGATTGCCCCCGTTATTATCCCCTGACGTATGACTGGCATGTCGACCATATCATAAGACTTCTGATCTTCAGCATCTTTAAGAACAAAACTATGCTCAACAGCGAACAACGCTATACACAGTGTAATAATTTGATTGTACCCGTGAATGTGGCGCTCGTGTGATCGTCTATGTCGGGGCGGTGCTGCGCGCCGCCGCCGGCATGCTATCAGCTGGCTGCCGCGGCCATGTGTCCCTCGTTCGCTCCCGCTCACCGCCCTGCGCCTGCGCACAACACCGGACATTACGTTAGTTAGCTAACACAATGTAAGCTAACATTAAAAAGTATAATATATGAGAACAGGGGGGCTACAATAGGCACTTTTGGTTAATCACTATTCACGGACACATAGCCATTATAAGCTGACCCCGCATTGTATTGACTCTTCGTACAATCAGGAATCAGCTTAAACAGGAACCTTATAGCACGATGTTCGTGAATCATATTGTAATCCACCAAAAGTGGTCATTTAGTCCCCCAGATCTAGTGTCATTTTATGAATTTACCGTCTATTTTCTATATGATAATCATTATTTTTCAGAGCACGTTAAACTAATTAGCAGCATCACATCGGCGATTATATTTACGTTTTTAAGGGGAGAGCGCAAACAAGCCGCGATTAACGTTTGCGCCCACACCTTATTCGATAATAGCACTTAACTACTAATCGCGTCGTGAGTTCAGATTAATATCGACGGCTTACGAAGCTCTCCAAGTGACGTTGTAGCCGTGAAATACATCACTAGCAACGTACAATTTGCCCGCGAAATTACATACATTCCTATTTATTACCTAACCTTTGACATAAGATGCTATACGCACACGTAGAACCACACACGTACTCGTGATATGACATCATGACGTGATATTAAATCCAATCAGGGATGTAATTAGAAGTACTTAACATGTGTGTTTTGCACAGTCCGAAGCATACTGACATTCTATTTGAATTATGATAGAAAATATTCTAACTGAACTTAAAAAAACAACATTAACCAACCCTATAGGTCGTCGTGCGTAATAAGAATCCTTCTAACTTATATAAAACACTGAACGAGATGCACAAGATCTAAATTCGGAAACCCAGAATTGGGAAGCAGATCAATAATAACTTAAACCGCTTGAACTCCAACAAACATTACGAACAGTATTGTGCCTTTGTGACATTTTGGATGCGCCTATGATTTGTGCTCGTATATTTAAAATTATTCGGACTACCCTCAAGCTTTCTTTCTAATTTTAACACTCACAACCATTCTTTGGAGACTATCACCAGTATCTCCAGTACCTTGCATTGTCCATAATTTTAATAAATATTATGTACTAGCTTCCCGCCCACGGCTTCGCCCGCGTAGTTTCTCGGCTTTTCTATACTAAAATATGTATGTATTATACATATAAACCTTCCTCTTGAATCACTCTACCTATTAAAAAAAACCGCATCAAAATCCGTTGCGTAGTTTCAAAGATTTAAGCATACAAAGGGACATAGGGACAGAGAAAGCGACTTTGTTTTATACTATGTAGTGATAAACAGTGAAAAATCGATTGTTCAGTACACTGAGAGTCGATATGGGCTTTGCTGAATTAAATAGAAGGTATAAATATGAACGAAAAAAAAATACGCAATATATGTATTTCTTATAAATTTCGTTGTTTATATGAATATAAGTCATTATATTTTATCACGTATTGGAATACATTTATGTATTATTATGCACAAATAAAACTACATATTTGTTTCTTTAAATACATTTACAAAGACACCACAATCGTCGTTGCTTAGTGCGCCGTAACTACATAACTACATTGCTATTGGAACTGAAATACAATCGTATATAAGAACAGTACTCGGCGGAATGTTTGCCATTGCGATCAGGGCTGGTACCCTGACAAACTCTACTCTCTACACCTAGTACAAATTTCAATCATTCTATTTACTTACTTAAAAAAAAAACTTTCTGATATCCGAAGTACGTACATTCCTGTATGGAAATTCAAAACGTTCAATTTATAGGTTATATTTTAATTTATAACCTTTCTTTTTATAATTATTTCCTTCTTAACTTTTTATTTGATCTGAGTTCAATATAGCCAGTACTTCAATGTATAGTTCTTCAATTTATAAAAGTTGACGTCAGTCTTTTAAAGTTCGTTTGTCAAGTTATTCAGACCGATGGCTCATTCTACACTTGTCGTCACACCCTGCTGGCATCTCTTGGAATTTTTTTACACCGTTCAAATCAAACGTAATTATTATGTAGCAAGTCTCTATCTCCAGCTATCGTTTCGCGACGGGCACCGGTACGTATTTAAGAAACTCAAGAATTTAGGTAAAGCCTAGGCTATTAATCAGTTCATCATACCTATTCGGCAACCTACATTCAAAAAGATAAAATGTAATGCAAAAATCAAACTCCACGACCATACATGGAAAATAATTTCATAAGTCATCCTTTTAGGTTCACGTAGCTGGGTAAAATTAGATAAAGGAGTGTTCATTTCGGGCTTTGTGGGGAAATGATGCTAACTCTCTCCGAGACAGAGTTCGTAATACAGAGATCCATGAGCGTACCATGTAGACCGACATAGCCAGCGTAATCACGAAAATGAAGTAGAAGTGATCTCTATATAATCGTGGTATTTCACTATAGGACCTTGGAACCCCTTTGGAAAAGTCCTACAGTGGAGACCACAATTTGGGCGCAGAAGCGTCGGTAGGCAAAGGATGAGATGGCACGACCATCTAGCGAAGGTGGCCGGAAAGGACTGGATTCGGAAGGCCCAAGACCGTTCGAGATAGTGTGCTTATAAAGAGAACTACATCCATCATTGGATGGCAGCAGGCTGAATAAGATCGAAAGCCGAAGATGCTAACCCATCCGATCTACAAAAGAGTCTTCGCTAAAAGAATATAGGATCACAAATAAAATTATATTACTAACAATTAGGTTAAATTTTTTTGTGAAATGCTTGCAGTCAGAAAATTATTTTGTGTTCTGCAGTGGCTGATTTTCACGGTATAAAAACTAGCAACGCGAATTTATTCCCTAACGCATTTACAGGTGCATCTAAATATTCTGCATGAACAAACTTCGACGCTATTTATGTTACGGTTTGAATATTACCTGCAGTACGTATAAACTAAGCCTTATTTTATGCCGCGTTGAGCGGAATACTATTCGGTCTATTTTATAGGTATATATATATCTACAACTGTATCAATATCCATCATCATTTTATATAGATGTCCGCCATAGTATCCCATCTTCCATACATATTTCAGGGTCCAATCCAATACGATATCTACTTCTGAATATTTGCGGTATTACCAAACACTTTTCTTGATCATGATCATAAACTACGACCATTGATATAGTAAATATTTGTAGTAGGTATAGTGGATGAAAGATATTTCTAAATTATGGTTCACAATTTTTACATTTATTACTTTACTAGCTTTCCGCCCACGGCTTCGCCCGCATGGTTTTTTCGGCTTTTCTGTGCTATAGTATGTATGTATTATACATATAAACCTTCCTCTTGAATCATCTATTAAAAAAAACCCCATCAAAGTACGTTGCGTAGTTTTAAAGATCTAATGATACATAGGGACAGACAGACAGCAGGAAGCACAGAACAGGTAAAAGTTTACCTGTTCTGTGGCGGGAAGCGACATAGAAAGTGAGTAGTGATAATATAACTATTAATTAATTATAATACTACTGTTGTCCTGTCCTAACTTCCGTAATCATATTTATTTATTTGGGTCACTACAGACTTTTAATAATTATAATAAGAATAAGATATTAATAAGATTATAATAAGAAACACATTCTCATTTGTGCCAACCCCAGAAGTAAAATGCTTACTTAAAAATTCTTCTGTGGAGAGGATATGGTTCAAAGAATACGGGACCCCATTGCCCGATTTTTGTTAAAATGAGAACATTTTATAAGGAATTGGCATTGTCAAAGCAAGAAATAGCACAATATTATCACAGAGAATATGGGTTCTAGTGGGTTGGCTAACCTAAGTAAACTGATAGATAAATAGAACAACAAAAACAGTAAAGGTAAAGAAAGGATCTTAATGGTAGTCAGTACAAATACAAAATATAACCTTGATACTTCTGTAAATCAAATAAATATTTCGATACAGAGCTATGAAGTAGAGTTAAAAAACACCATTTTAATCAAGAATAAGTAGATCCAAAGCTTCGAATACGAAAAGGAAACTTTCGAAAACTAGAATTTCAAATGGTTTCGCGAGGTTCATCCAATCGAAAACGTGAACGTAAATGAACTGTTAGCCCTCGATTTTCATGTCCGCTAGTGCCTCTTTATTGGACCTACTTGAATTCAATTAAAACATTTCAAGAAGTTTGACTCTGATAGGAAGTTAGCAAAATATCCAACTCCACTTTGACAAGGTGATAGACAATGTGGGTCATGAAACTTCACAGAGATAACCCATTCACATTCTACGCTATTGTTTACACAACTCAATAGTTGTATAAAGACGTGAATACTCACTGGAAAAATGTAAAAATATGGATACGAGCAACCTACAAAGCTTTCTTAAATAACCGACGTCAAAATAACTAGAATATCATAAATATACGAGTTCATACCAATGTGCAGGAATTGTTAAGACTCTCGTGTTTATGTAGTAAAAATGCAGTTGCTGCATTGTAACAATTGCATATTTGACTATAAAATGAGAATTTTCCAAGAATTTATTTCGAATGCAAGACAAAGGAACAATCTATCACCGTCCTGCAGCACAGTTACCAAGGTACGAGTACATGGCATAGCAAAAATACTTCAGCTAACTTTTATTACGTTTTCCTCAAGCTCACTGTTTATGTCTTCTTGCCGTTTATTACCCGAACGAGATAATTTTTGTGTCACACCTTTAACGAGAAAACTCCAATATAAATAGGTATTAATAAGAATTATTATTTTAATTGAGTTTAACGTTTAAAATATTAGTAGTTTATTTGTTCTTAACATTTCATTTAACTTTTGCTACAGAATCATTATTTCCTATTTCCTGAACAATTCACCGGCATTACAAAAAAAAAACTGTAGGTACTGTAATTTTGTAAACTTCCTGAAAATGTCATAACTGCACACTTAAATGTTTACACAAAGGGAACACTGCAAACTAAATATTTAAAACCGTTGAAATTTTCGTCATGTGAACCGTTCAGCGACTGTCACGTTAGAAACATGCGCCATTTATTTGTGCCGGCCTGCTTGTGACATATTCTCATCCTCCGAATGTTTTCGTTGTGCGAGACCCCTGTACAACGAGATATATATGTCACATTCCTCTTACTCATACCGCGTACTCAACAACCCACAGCAGTTTTTCAAACGCTTCTGGCTTTTCGTGCCCCAAAAAGCTCGCCGGTATACGGTGGACTTTTTCTCATATTCTGTCAGTTTCTTTCACTGCGACCATTGTGGGTGTCGTCTCTCTTGAAAAATATTTTTCTCATTCACATTAATATTTCTTAGACTTCAATCTATCGACTTTCAGTTTAAGAGACGCGCATATCGTTTATATCGAAACAAAATAAGATAAGATTACTCTACTCTTACGCTTATATGAGCAGGGCATTTTTTCTTAATATTTTATAGCTTACTGCCATTATCAGTGCCATAACTTACAAAGATAATGGCCGTTACAGGCCCCGAAGGATCTTATATGCAACATTATAAATACCTAAAAGGAACCAAAGTGGCTTGTGACTACGTATATCGGTATGTCGATATCCCATTTATATAACGGGCTTTTATGGTGGTCAGGGCCCGCTTCCCAGTTCGACTAAAAGCTTTCCTACAATCTACTAAACTACATCGGTTCCGCTACGCTATAGTGCATTTAGTTCACCTAAATCCTATAACGTCATTTGTTTATTAAATTTTTGTAAATCTTTTAATTTCTGTTATAGGTACCCAGTAAATTCTTATAGATATATATAAGATATTATATATATCTATAAGATTATTATATATTATAAATGGTAGCAAAATCGCATATTTACAACATCGAAATTAGATTGGCATTATAGTTGAAACATTATTTATTATCACAGAATTATCCTTCTGTACCAAATAAAATGCGATACAAACTACATACCTATAACACCATGTCAAAAATCGTGATCATTTGTGACAATTCGCTAATTGGGACGTAAAGCTGGGACATAAAGCTAAAAGATAAAGATACATCTCCTGGAGCGATATCCTTTCTTTGTCCTTTAAGATAAAGAAGGCTGTAATGGCTAGTAAAAAGATAAACAAATTACGAAACAAAAACATTACAAAGGATATTACTGTTAGACATGCTTTTAATAACCTTTAACCTCGCGTAAACCGCTGAGTAAGCAATATATACACAAGATTCGTTAGAGAGGTTCTGCGCAACACGCGATCGCAACAGAAATGTTTTTTCATTTCTTCTGGAAATTCATTAGAATTAATTGCTTCATAAGTATGATAATTCTCATCTACAGTTTCTACGCGGGCTTTACAGTATCGCTTTCCCTTGATGTGAATATAGGTATGTTTTATAAATTATTACCGCTTTATATTTTGAAGTGAATGCCCGGCAGTTCGGGTTTCTTATTCTTTGTAAACTGAGATAAATTGGCTAATTTTAACAGAATAAAATACTATTCCTTGCTAAATCTAATTCTATAAGGTGCTGAACTTATGCTTAACTGATCAATAATATTGTCAATTTGGATTGAAAGCTCTGTGTGTGAGTAAATGATTATTATCGGTTTTGAAAACAATAACTCAGAAAACCAATGTCAAGCTTTACTCGAAGCAGATTAAACGACACCTGTTACATTGGCAATCTTATAAGATCCAATGACAAGCATAGATTTGTTGCTAAGGAACAATAGAATTAATTAGCTTTAAATATTAACTAAAGGTTAGCAACGAGAAGTCACGGAGTGTATTCATTTTGATCAGGGATAATAGCGCACGTGCGCGACTCTATCCCCTCCGGGTAAAGGTTATAATACAACGGCTGGTCCTCCGGGGCGGGCTGCTTCGTAATTCATTCATTTTTATTCCGAATACCACTCGCTAGTGCCGTTAGCTTGCGGAAAATCGTTACCGGAGTCTACAATCGCCATGCGGACGAATACACACATCGTATTCACTTACACATAAATTCGCGAACTCGGCTTCTTTACATCGCGCCACAATCGCCGGTCCCGGGAAACGTGGTCACTGAGCTAAGATTAGAGATACACACACTGCGCGGCACAACCGGCACCAGGCCGAGGATCGCGGGCGTGGAGCGGCGGCGTGAGCGTGCGGCGTGCGCGTGGCGCGCGGAGCTAGCACGAGGGCGTGTACGCGCGACGGTCACGGACGCGGCGGCTCAGGTGGCACACGGACGCCGCGGTGCAGTGCGGTGCGGAACAAGCGCTCGCACGGGCCAGCGCCGACACACGACAGCCTCCGTCGCAATGACGAAACGGCCGGGTACGCGCCCGCGCTCTGCGACGCAGCCTCTGAATCTCTCCGATTGGCCACGAGATCTGACGACGCAGGGGTGAACAAACCCGCCACGCTTCTCCTTCTAACACAGTGACGAGGTTAAAAAGGATTTAGACTTTCTCGTAGCATTTTACGGTTCGATCGTCCTCAGCGTACACTTTGTGAATCTAGACTCCGTCTCAGTTATGAGCTTATCTGAATTTGAGTATAAATCCTGAAGTTCCCACCGCCGTATGAAGGGTTATCGAATGCCTAATCGCCGCGCAGTGAACTTGTGTCACTATCACGTTACGCTATTGAGATGAACATTGAGCAAATTTCAGAGACACTCGATACATCGTCCTGGCGTTTGAATGACCGTTATAGAAGAAACTTAACTAAGAAGCATCAGTCTCTCGTTTATTCTAGTATTTGCACTTTAATGGGTTTGTTAAATCAATTTTTATTTTGCATACAGTGTATAAGTACGATTATCATCAAAGAGGAAGGTCCAATAAATTATCACTTTAACGATTAAAAATCGTTGTGCCAAAACTGTTGAGCGCTGATCGAAAACGATTAAAACTGCGCAAATTGAAAACCCTGGGAAAACGTCAGGTGCCAGCTGAGTACCTACATATCCGTTATGCCGGGGGCTCCGTAAGCCGCTCTTCAGAAACGCCGAATTACTTAGTCATTTTTCATGGACGTCATCTGACTTCAAATATTTATAATACCTAGAAAGAATCTTTAAAATCTATTTATTAGAAAATAATCTAATAATAACTTATACATAGGTACTACAACTTACCTATTTAAGTAAGTAATCTTTGATATATGTGCACGATCTCATTTGACTAACTAAAACAAGTAGGGGTCTAATTAAAGAGGATTAGATTAATGGATTCCAATTACAAATGGAAAAAGGACCTAACACACTTCCAATACAAATCACTGAACACGATTAAATATGAAGTAGAAACAGGTAGAACTTAATAATTCGTTAAAACCTACCATCTAAAATACAATTTCACATCTAATAAACAATCGGTTAAAACGCTACGTATAGTTCGTAGACAGTGCTACGAATTCGTAGCTCGTAGCAGGCGAAACACTAACGTAGCCCGTAACTCCTTTTGTTATTTGAAAGCTTTTGCATAATCGCGTTCAAAACATTAATAAATATTTGTATAAAACAACTGCGCTTGTATTTAAACGAAGTTTGCATATTGCTGTTAATGTTATAGGTATCCGTTTTGTAAGAGTTAAATATGTTACTGATATTAATAAAAAGCTTATTTCATTAAGACTGGTAAAATAAGCTGTTGATTGTTTCAATAACAGTATTAGCAACAATAATAAAGGCGAAATGAGATGAAAGACACACCGTTCTTCACGTAAATTGTGTCGGTTACCCATTTACCAAATGAAAGAGATATCGATTTCATATGATATTTAGCCAAGAGGTCATCGAAATCCATGCTACGTTCAAGAAGCTTCCCATTCAGTGAAGAAAATAAATCTTTTAGATCTCATTTTTCGTCCGGAAAACTTTGCGACTTTTACCCGTACTTACCTAGACATGTATGTCTTTGACAAAATTTCAGTTTGGAAAGTTTAGGATTCATATTGGTTTATCAACCTGACCTGCTTCTGCGGTTGCCCATAATAGTTCATATTTGGAGTGAAATGTTTAAAAAATATTTAAAATTGATTTAATTTTTGTGTTACTCGGAAATTGTGCAACCAAGTGGTGGGCTGTTACAATTTGGATAGTCAACATGCTAAAAGAGAAGAAGGAACAATTTAGTGGAAGAAAATATATATTAAATAATAATACTATAATTAATTAAATAATTGATAAAAAATGTCACAAACGACAATTTTGGAATAGAAGCCACTAGAAAAAAATACATATTGTCCGAAATTGTCGGAGATGCACGACTATGCATCCAGATTATTATACTTTATGATTATAAAGCAGTGCCATACCAAGACGAATGTAATAAGACGTAATCGCTTGATATGTAGTGGTTTCATCCGTAAGTATTCTTTTAGCCCTTTCACATACAAAACATATTGTTATTACTGTTTCATAACTGATTATTAATACGCTTTATTCGAACTCGAGACCTTGGACTTGGCAGTCCAATAGTCATATCACTAGGTAATTATCTACTGCTTATCGACCGTGTTGTGGACCTCAATCTGAATCGATATAATAGAACGTATGAATGATTCTTTTTTGCTTACCTTTTGATGCTGACGTACGTTAACATTGTTCTCCTTTTGCAGCGAAAACAACCTATTGGACCACAGAATACATTAATGAACGTGCTTATAGTACCCAATTAAATAAAATCATAAGTCGCCTACTTTGATTGCGTACCTTCCGATGCTTTGGGATCCAGCAAACAAAATGCGGGTAGTCCTAAAAAAAATTTTCTTTTTTATACGTAATACATATTGGACACATTTTTCTGTATCGGCATTTAAAACCCTTATTTTTTTCCTTGTTGCTGGATACCCTCTGTAGTCAATAACTACATACGTGTAAATTCAATGAGAATTTTAATTTTGAGTTACAAAAAAAAACATACTAATGTCATATGTGTACAAACATACAGAAAGCAAAAAATCGGTTTTTTGTTTTTTTTTTTTTTGGTTGGGTTATCTTCGATATCTATAATGTACAGACATCGGCCTCTCAGAATCTTCAATCGAGTTGCAGATAAACCATATATATATATTTTTAATCTATACAGAGCATTCATAGTAATATTGATGTCCATTTTTGTACCTAATTATATATACCAATATTTTTCAAATCCTTTATTGCCAACTCGCATATTTTTAACCGTCTTTAGAAATTTATAAAAAGAGGAGTTTATACGTTCGTCTGTATATATTTTTTTCTATATATTATGTTCACCGATTACTCCGCCAATTGCGAACTGAATTTGTTTTTTTTTTTTGTCAGCAAATTAGGATATGATGATGGGATCCTGGAGAAATCGAGGGAACCTATAATATTTTTGAAGTAACTCGTGCATTTGCCCTTGGAAAGCATCATTTGGTGAAGTGGAACTGCTAATGGAGGCCACGAATGGCCCCTTATGTACGTATATTTCCCGATTATTCGAAAACAGCGGGACCGATTTGGAAAATATTTTTTTTTGTTTGATAGGGTATAACTTCCCATGTCGTCTTATTGTCATCAGGTCAGGATCTGATCCTGGATAAATCGAAGGAAATCTTCAAATATTGTATTTGCACTAGGAATTTGAGTTTCTTGTTTTCTATAAATATTACAACTGACTCGAACGTTTATTTATGCCTTTATGGGTAATTTGGGCACTTGCTTGCTTACAAAATAAAATATAGAATCAAACACATCAATGAATTCTCATGAAAATTTATTTATTATCATTATATTAATTATATTTTTATCCATATTATAGACACACATGAGGTAAACTATATTCAACTGTAGAATCCAGATTAACAATAGCACTTTTGTGTTCTAAAGACATTTCAAAGGCGTCGCCATCTTCTGTCAATTTATCAAAAAAATAACTAGTATTTGCTTTACTTATCATTGAATTATTGCCAGTACTAAACCTGATATTGCTTTTCCTAATTGGACTATCTCTGGGAGTAGAACAATTGTTATGTATTTGGGTTAGTAAAGATTTTCTCATACTCATTTTCTTAGGCGTAGAATACTTATCAAATACGAATTTTACTATATTATTGTTTACTTTTGCAGTCTTAACTTCGGGTGGCCTTGTTATAATAGTATCGATAATATCTGATAAATCACTATCATTATCGACATCGTCAGTCTTATCTAACAAACTTAAATAGTGTTGAATTACATTTTTATTTTCTTTGTCATCAATAGGAACAATATTATTGTCATTATCGTTACAAGTAATAGATAAATTCTTAAAACTTTGTCTTAAAGACTGCATTAAATTCTTACTTGTTCTCGCCTTTTTTTTAACTATAAAGCTGTTCAATGTTTTCTGGCCCTTCTTTGTATTGTTTTTAATTTTTCTTTTTAATTTGTTGACAGATACACTAACATTCAATGTACTAGAATTGATATCGGTTGGTTTTATTTCTAAATCTTTCATAGACGTGCTTAAGTTATTGACAAGTTCTTTATCCTTAGGTTTCCTATTATATTTTCTCTTAGGTTTATCAGGGTTAGGATTTTTATTTTCCTTAATTTTACGAGTTCTTGTTTTCTTTTCTTTAAGTGGTTTCTTGATGGACTCTTCGTAAGCTTCTACTACTTCTGGGTAATACTTGCGCATCAAATCTTGTCTTTCAGTTGTAGTCCAAGCGACAACAGGATCCTCATCATCTGTAAACGATTGACGTCATAATAATAACTATTAAATATATATTATGTCAAACAAACACGCGGCTTGCCCGTTGTTAAGCGATTAACAGAGCATAATTATGGACGCCACATACTTTGATGTAACTTTGTACTATTATTTTTAAATACTATAAAAAATATTGCGATCCAAGTATGCACGGCTACCTACACATATTTACGTCTATAGCTGAGCTATACATTACGAAATCTATTTTTCTGGATTTGTATAACTTGTCGTGTAGACGTGTGTGACTATGATAAGAACTATTTTCTTTTCCTTACCTTCAAACTGGTCATCGGGTATAAGTCCTTCATATTGACCATCAATGTCAGTCCATACAACCTCATAACTAGGCACACCTAAAAAAATACTCTATTATTTCATAATTCAGGATTAACTTATGTAAGAAACATACTAGGGTTTTGTATTGTATCGTGGCGCACTGGAAACAAGATTCCAAAAAGTATGGTTAGTGAGAGAACTTGTTGCCATGTCTCTAAATGTATGAACAATACACAACCTCACCTTAAAATCCTTATAATTAATTACCTCTTGGGTTCCTCTTTTTCTTTATAAGCATAGCTTTGATAGTCCTGCACGGCACATGGTCTTGAAAGTGCCATTTACTTAGCAAAGGCAGAAACTTCTCCACACAGTATCTTTCTGACCAGTCCAATTTATTTGTCATCAATTTCTGCAATTACGTCAAAATGTTTATGATTTCAAATGAAATGTTGACTAATTCTTTCATTTGAATTCACGAAAGCAAGTTCGAATGCTGCGTGAGAGCCAATTTTCTTTCAAAAAATTTTAAAAAATATTTTAATTGTTTTTAGCATTCATTGCCTAAAACAATAAAGACTATCTTTCAATGCTTTAGTTTTTAGCCGGTTCCACACCGAAGTAAAATATTGCAAAAATACGGCAGAAAAGATCAGAAATCACACGCAAAAAGAAGTACAGACAATATTCTTAAATATTTTTGCACAATATGATATTTTAACGTTTTTATTAAAAAAAAAGGTTTGCATGGTAGTGACAACCAGTACGAAACTTGTTTGCTATGATACTGACCATAAACTGGATCAAACTCGGAGTGGGATTCTTCAAAGTATTCAGATCTATCTTGTCCGGAGGTCTGTTCATAAACTCTTTCATGACTTTCGGCTCCGGGAACGGCGCGCCACATGTCAGGGCTCGATTGCGGAGTGATAGTTCTCGCTTCGCTTCAAATGCTTTGCTCCTAAAAGTAGCAAAAGATGGGATGATAATAGATAGATCATTATCAAGCACCCTTATACTTATATTATTGAATATTGAAATGGTAATGTAATGTGAATAGAGTACAACAGCCCGGGCACAGCCCATACCACAACTTATTAACGTGATAATTTTGTCTCCGCTCTAATTCGCAAAACGATCGCAATAACATGTCTTGGTTTGAGCTTTGTGGTCCACATTATTATTTATATATTTTATGTACTCTGTTATTATAATTTTATCCAAACCACCAGTCCATCTGTCAACCAAACAAAGCATAAATGACATGATGCAATGCATGATACACTGGACGTGTAATTTCATACAAAAAAAAACAAAGCGCGTGTTTTCTCCCTGCCATAAATATGACTGTATCTAGACCGATTGCCCGATTAGTTGACAGATGAGTCAGAGTTTCACGTAAAATCGTAGGCGTAACATTAATTAATCACGTCTAATTGAGGAGCATGCTTGAAGTCTGAAATATTTCTAAAATAAGTACATGTTTATTGTAATGAAGCAGTTACTTGTGTCCAGTATCGGTGCAACCGCGATGCGTGACGCAGACAGGGCATCCGTTCTTGCCGTGGGTCCTGCCGAAGTGGCCGCATCGGTCACATCGTCCCGGGGCGGTCAACCAGCGGGACTGCTCCTCATAGTGCTCAGGATCCGTCACCCACGACAACAATCTGTTGATATATCAACTTTAAGAGGAGCGTCCCTCACGAACACAACAATGTTACACTGTTGTCACTGTCTCTATTCCTCACGATGCGAACGCGTGAACCAATGATACATTTGCAACATCTTCGCGCGTATTTCTTGTCCCGAAATTTGGAGATTGCTCTTTTAGTATAGTTATTACGTAGATTTTTTTTCTAAAAGGATATTCATTATATTATCTGGGATCCCCATGAGTCAAAATAGTTCTGTATTGATACATTATCTTGAAATACTAGCATAAAGTTGGGTCGTTTTCATCGAAAATTGCAAGTCTTTGAGCTCGTGTAACTTTTTACCCATGTATTGAAATGAAGTTTTACATTCAAGGAACACGTATGTTATTGATGAGATTGTTACTGCAACATTTCAAAGACTTTCATTTGTTAATATCTATTCAAGATAAGACCAAACTACGTTTGTATGGATACTCCTTTAAAAGCAATTACAAATACTCCAGTATTTATAATTGCTTTTAAAGAGGTACGAGAGTGAGCAGTAAGAGGGTGTCCATTTTCAGGCTCATGACAGTATTATGTTAGTATGACGTATTCCAGTGATTATTATATTGCTTTACAAATGGACAACAATTACTCTTCTATTATTTCTGTAATTAGTTGCTTGATGGGTTTAACAAATCAAAATGTTTACCTAGGTATCACATCCTTTTCAGGAATAGTGTGCAGGAATGATACAGCCGTGTTTATGGAAGAACCACACGCGCCCACTCCATAGTCACATCCGCAAAGAAGAGCGAGCGCCACCATCTTGTTGCGGCCAAAGCCTGCAACAATTTCTTATTCAAAACACATCGATGCCTAACACGGCTGCATAGGAATAATGTTGTTTGCACAAGCGCCAATATGATCGCGAACAGCGTGGAATATGTAAGAGATATCTAGGATTTTATTTGACATTTTCCACAACCTCTACCGATTCAACATTAAGGCCATCCAAGGCGGTTTGGTTTTTCGCAAATTGTGTAATAGACGAAAAATTTGCGGAAAAAAAGGATTTTGCGCCCAAGGCTAAACAATCAGCCTCAATCCTAGAAATAAAATCACATAAAGGTACTTTTTACACCAGTTTCAGGTATCAAGTATCATCATGTGGTTCTCGGTTCGACACCCACCCATTGCACTACCGACGTGAACCAACTCGTAATACAAGCACTTAGCTTAGTACAAGGGTTAACAAGAATACTAATAATACACGACCCACATTGCCAGTAAGCTTTTTAAGCACAAAAAAATAAAATAATTATACAGAGAAGCAATACACTTCATAATTTGCATTTCTCCTATAAACGAAGTCTAGAACGACTTACCATTGTTCTTGTACATTGCATCAGCATCGTAACAGTCAACAGAACCCTGAAGGGCGCCGCCTCCAGCTGAGTTAGACACGCTAAAGTTTCGGTACACGCGCCGAGCGCCGTATGCGAAGCAGTCGGAGTCTTGAGACACTACCGCATCAACTAACTGTTAACAATATTATACTTACTTAATAACATACTTAAAGAAATAACATACATACTAATGATTAAGTTGATAATAACGTGCATTCGCAATTCGCTGGTAAGTTTAGATCCCATGTAATGGAAGCCTATAGCCATTATCCAGGCACAAATACAAGCTCCAAGCTATTGACAAATTCATATAAAAACTGAATAACACTGCTCGACCTGTAAATCACACTCAGTACGGCTAGCGTAGCAGTCGCGCTTAGGACCACAAGACTAAAGAGGCAGGCTTTTAGGCAGGAATTATCTATACCTCATATTATAAATCTGAAGAGTTTGTTTGTTTGCTTGAACACGCTAATCACAGAAACTACAGGTCCCATCGAAAAATTCTTTCAGTGTTAGATAGCCCATTTATTGAGGAAGGCTATAGGCTATCATCACGCTAAGACCGATAGGAGCAGAGCATAAATGAAAAATGTTGCAAAAGGGAAAAAAAATAATGCAGAAATCCGAGAAACCATGCGGGTACACAAACACCTTGGGCATTAAGGTATGCACATGTAGCTTCAGCTTCACCATGCCCCTTGACACAGCGCACACCAAGGGTGGTTAGAAGAGACTGACACTGGGAACAAGAACAACCTGTTAAGTCAAGAATTACAGACACAAAAATCATCTATTATGCAAGTCCAA
The DNA here is from genome assembly GCA_958496365.1 of Subacronicta megacephala. Lineage (NCBI taxonomy): Eukaryota > Metazoa > Arthropoda > Insecta > Lepidoptera > Noctuidae > Subacronicta > Subacronicta megacephala. The sequence goes on along the minus strand of OY292516.1, from coordinate 7,315,965 downwards.
AAGTAATATAAAAATCTATCTAGATAGAAGATGTTATTTTTATATCTTTTGAGGGCACAACAAGTGAAAAAACGTATGTTGAAGAAGTCTCGATTGTCAATATTACATAAAATGTTTATATATTCTATTATGTGTTGGTTTAAACAGATACTAACTTCTTTAAGAACATTTTTAAATCTCTTTCTGGCAACATCAGGCTTTTTTTTATTAGTGGTGACTTCAGACCTTGGGGCAGCCCCTTTAAACTGTATAGCATTACGAGCAGCCATGACATCTCTCTTAAGTTCAGGTGCATCTCCCTCCAGCACAAACACAGGGTTTATATCAGCCAATACCAAATATACAGTTCTGAAGAAGAGGTTTCTGGAAGAATAATAAATTGTTATTTATTTAAATATATCTATATTGCTTGCCCCTATTTTGGTTATTTGCAAATGGGAATGAAAAATATTATAATTGTATGTTAAAGTATGAATAAAGACTTATATTTAAAAGCTTTTTTCAATTAAATTAAATGTTGTAAGGAATTAAAATAATAAATTTTATTTAACTTTATTATTTAGAATGGAGGATCATTCTATACCTTAAATATAATTTGGGCTGGATATGATACTCTGTAACATTCTGACTGTCACACACCCATCCCGACAAATCAACTGCAACAGTTTCTCCCCTTATCTGTAATGAGTATTATTCTTTTCAAATCCACAGTTTTCAGTATTGTATAATGTATGAAATGGTGGTAGCCTCAATGGCTAGGATGTCAGACTTGCAATCATGTGATTGCTGGTTCAAAACCTACCCATTGCACTACTGACGTGAACCCACTCGTAACACAAGCAATTTAGCTTACCACAAGGGGTAAACAAGAATAATAGTAATGTGCGACCCACATTGCTAGTAAACTTTAATAAAAAAATGTCTGCAACAAATAAAATTTTCATGCTTATTACGAATAACTTACTTCATGTAAAGATTTCTTCTCGCTATAAGGCGTCAACACAGTCCAAAGACCTTTTATGCCCATATTAATTACTATTTAGTTTACTCAGTATATGTAATGGCAGTTCAACAGCCTGAGCCTGTGGTCTCAGCAATGCTCACAAGCTGAATTTCAGCTTTCCAGAATAGTGATTTGTAAATAATAAATAACTGAGCTCAAAAACGTTTCTTGTAGGTACCTAATTTAAATTTAAACAAATATTAACTCAGCCTAATAAAAACAATAATGCAAAATTAATTGTTTCAGTGTCACAATTAATTCGCTCTTTTGCACGACTATAAATACAATTTTCTAACAACACTACAAAAGAAATTACAAAGAATGTAATCAAACTATTCAAATCAAACAACAAAATTGAATTGCCTTGACAAATTATTGACAATCATTAATCATGTCTGACATTGCTGATAGTAATTTTTCTTTTTTCTGATTGTGACAGTACTGACAGCTGGTGTAAATGATGCCATTCTCAATTCAAATTATATGAATATCGAATAGTCCCAAAAACTAAGTACCTACCTACCGTTCGAATTGGAAATATTGGAACATCTAAGTTCTAACCAAAGTTGCTACGAAATTAAATTCAAGGCACACTATTCAGCAAAGAGCTGAAAATCGGGCTCTGTGGCGTTCACTTAAAGAGGCCTACGTCTTTAAGTGAACGGCACAGAGCCCGATTTTCAGCAGTGGACCAATACGGGCTGATGATGATGATGATGACACTATTTTTGGAGTTTATAATTCAATGGCTCAGTTAAGTATTATTTTTAATTATTTTGAAGTTACTTCACGACTCAATTCATCTTACTGGTTTCTAACACTTACGCGAATATTAGACATTAAAATAAAACTACTTTTTACGGATTTTATCGCGATAAATTGATATTTTTAAATTCCCGACGTTTCGGATCCTTTACAACATCCATTGTCACGGGTGGACGACGATGTCAATTCATCTTATCAGTGACAATGACAAGACTTGTCATTGTCACAATCATAATGTTGTCATCGCGCTTATCACTAGTGGCGTAATCGTAAACAAAGCAGGGGCTGGACACTTCTATACTTGATACTTATTGTGTAGGCAGTAGCGCTATCTCTCGATAAATCCCATAAAACAAAAATAAGTTTCATTGCGTTGTGCCTCATAATACCATAGATGGAGCTTATTCCAAGAATTGGTACTAGTGTTACTGTTTTATCGACATTATGTGGAATATGGTGGTTGTTAAGTTTGGTTGTTTTCTCTCAACTTCAGTCACTGTTTCGTGATATTTTGTGCGTTATTATTCAGAAATTGTGTTAAGTTGTAAGTTTTCGATGTGAAACACACAAAGACACACAGTACAGTTAGTGCAAAAGTGTTAATCGAATTCTGTGCGGTAAAATGAGGACTAATAATGCAATGGACGTAAATTGTAATGGCGTAAATTTATTATGAAAAACAAATATTATGAAGCACCGAAATAAAGAAATTTCTGAAAAACTTGTTTTTTTTATGCACTATGACCACATACAGAAGTATATAAACCTAATATAGGTTAATATATATATTAATATATAATATACGTAGATACGTACATATATATATATCTCTATATAAAACAATCATTACATGGGAAACGTCAAAAGATGGCCTTAGTGTTCAACAAATGTCAGTTGTGGTGAGTGGTGACACGAATATTGCTTGAAACAAAGTTTGTTTATGTGTCCAAGTAAAACTGTAAATGTTTACAAAAATGATGTAATTACGTGTTTAATTTTAGTAATTTTTTTTGGAAAGACTTCAAACTTTAATTTCTGATGAAGTAGATAGTAGTTAATTTCTTCGTCATAAACAGAATGAATTTGATACTTGATTCAGTATCATAACTAATGAGTTGATAAGAATATGATAATTATTTCAGCGATTGTATTTTTACATTCATTACGCAGCGTTATCTGCTTGTGGAGGGAACTGGCAACCGACGTAATCACGAATTTAGACTTAATTGATAAGTTGTGAAACTTTGATTTTTATTGGTGTCACACAAGTTAATACCAACTATGTCTTACTTAAAGCATCTGTATAAAAATAGGTAATTCTTTTGATATTTTATTTTAAAATAAATTTACTTATTTATATATTCTGATAGCAGTGTCAAATGTTAATGTTCATATATTGTATGAAAAAAGGGCAAAGCATTCTATGTATGTTATAGTGTGCTTAATTCTCGCTTTATATTTCAGAGGTATTCCCAACTTTCAATATCCGCTAAGGTTAAATCATGCCCAGCATCTCAAAAAAGAGGTGCATAGGATGCCAATCAGTAAAGTATTAATAGCCAACCGAGGTGAGATAGCATGCAGAGTGATGAGAACAGCCAAAACGTTGGGTGTTAGGACTGTTGCTGTATATTCTGATGCAGACAAGCATGCTATGCATGTTGAAATGGTAAGAAGAGTTTGTAAAATGTAAACTTGCAACAGTCAAGTGGGTTTTAAATTGTACAAAACCAATTTTGAGGCTCCTTTAGCCTAAAAATTGGTTATTGTAGTGCTCTAGAAATAAATCATGGATTTAGTCTTGGTGAAAAGGCTCACACTAGGGGAGGCCTTCGTCAAGCAGTGATCTGATAATAGGCGGATGAATAATAATATAATACATTTATAACATCAAACTTAGTGAGATTTATTAAATCTTTCATATTTTTGTCATGTATACTAGACCTTAGGGAACATTTACCACAAGACAATTTTCTGTTGTTATTTTATTCTTTATTCGTATCTAAGTCATTTTATTGCTTCCTGTTGATGTAAACAAAAGTAAGTATGGATTAAGTAAAAAATTAGGTAGCAAAAGTGCAACAAATATTTGATTTTGTATTTTAACTCGCCTTCACAGTTATGGCTGTCTTGCCTACTATTTCTGACTCTGCTTGTACCTATACATTTTGCAATAGCATCTTGCCTTATTATATCATAGCCTTTCATTTTTCTATTAACATTGACATTCAGTCTTCAGTCTTAACTTTATTGATATTAAATTATTCTCTGCCTATAGAAGGCAGCAGCCCATCATCATTATCATTCATCCAGACAGGAAGGAAAAGAATCATCTATTATGCAAGTCCAAAAGTAATATTATATGTATTTTGTTTGCAGGCAGATGAAGCCTACCACATTGGGCCTGCACCATCCTCACAGAGTTATTTAAATGCTGCTAAAATATTGGAGGTTGCCAAGAAGTCTAACAGCCAGGCCATTCACCCAGGATATGGGTTCTTGTCAGAGAATGTGGAATTCTGTGAAAAGTGTGCCAATGAAAATGTTATATTCATTGGTCCTCCTCCTTCAGCCATCAGGGATATGGGTATAAAAAGGTAATATGAATATGATATCTGTGTAATATTCCTAACATAAAAATGGATTGATTGATCCTAAAATGAATTGATTTTAAATAAAATAACTGTTTTATTCTCCTGTATACTATATGCCAGTCTCAATCTGATATAACATTTCTTTTCAGTACATCAAAAGCAATAATGTCGGCCGCTGGAGTGCCTATTGTGAGGGGTTACCATGGAGAAGAGCAAAGCATTGAGAAATTACAAGCTGAAGCACAAAATATTGGTTTCCCTCTTATGATCAAAGCCGTACGCGGTGGTGGTGGCAAGGTAATATAGGATGTGCTAGCGTTGCTTAGGTCGCCCATTTTTACATTTTAGCCTTGTATATAGCTTAATGTTTTTATTATTGTTTTTCCCTTCAGGGTATGAGAATAGCCATGACAGAAGCGGATTTCTTGCCGCAACTGGAGTCCGCGAAACGTGAGTCACTAAAGTCTTTCGGAGATGACAACATGCTACTTGAACAATACATTACAGACCCAAGACACGTAGAAGTCCAGGTAATACCATCGTAATATATTCAATTCGTTCTTCTTTTTCAATAAAAAATAATAACAACATTATAAAAATCTAATGCATACTTTTTCATACTGTATATTCATTTCTCACGAAGTCCTGTATGATAGATAAGCTTTATGTCATTGACATAAAGTTCAATTTTCAATAATTTGGCAGCCTACATGAGATATGTTTACATACTATAAAACAAAGTCACTCCCGCTGTTTGTACGCTTAGATAGCTTTAAACAGCTAGTTTTAGTGCAGTTTTCAGCACCTATCCATTGCTGAAAACTAAAGGATGTAATTGTAATTCAAAAAGAAGGTGTATATGTAGTATACATGCATATTTTTAGTAGAGAAAACCAAGAAACAATGCGGCTGAACCCGTGGGCGGAAAGCTAGCAATGTATATAACACTGAAAGAGAGTCAATACTCAGCTTAAAAACGTGGGTCTGTCATCTAATAACGCTGAAGAGTTTGTTCGAACACACTTATCTCTGGAACTACATATCGGATTTGAATAAGTCTTTTTCCATTCCTCTTTCCATTTGATAGCCCAACACTTGAGGATCTTTTTAGGTTATTTATATAATAATATATATAATTACGTTTTAAGGTATTTGCTGACATGCATGGTAATGCCGTCCATCTATTCGAGAGGGACTGCTCAGTCCAGAGACGACATCAAAAAATTATTGAAGAAGCACCAGCGGTACGTACAAAAGAGAATGAATGTTGGCATCAATTTTCAACCTTACTAATGGGTCGAAACAGCGACTCGCCGTTTCGGGTTCAACCGAAAATGTATTATACATCATCCTCTTAGCGTTTTCCCAAATATGTTGGACTCGGGTTTCAGTCTAACTAGAATGCGGCTGAATATCAGTACACGAAGCGATTACCATCAGACCTTCCCAACCGTAACAACTGGATGTCAGGCTTGTAGGTTTTCACTACCACTAAAGATTGTCATAAGTGTATGACAACCGGTACCGACGGTTTTACTTGCTCTTGGAGTCACGGAGGTGGTCTCACGGTCCTTAGAATTGTCACCCATCCATTGCGGTAAACTTAACTTCGCAAAAAGATTGATTAGCGTAGTTATTACGTTACTCAGAACCCTGTAATAAGTAAAAGGTATATTTTGACTTGGCCCGAGTCACCACCAGTTTTAACCAACAAATTGTTTCTATTCAGTTCATTTAGAACGAGAATCTCAAAATTCCTTTCTTTTTTCGTCGCCTACTAGCGATGTGGGTCGCACATTACTAGTATTCTTGTTTACCCCTCGTGCTAAGGATTTAGCTTAGCTTGTGTTTCGAGTTGGTTCAGTAGTGCAATGGATAGGTTTCGAACTGGCAACCACATGATCACAAGTGTGACCCCGAGAGCCATTACGATGCCGTCGCCTAAATTATATTTTGACTTATGCCACTATTGTATTCAGTCAACGTAATGTAATATTCCAGCCAGGTATATCGGAAGAAACTCGGCGGTCCTTAGGCGAGGCGGCGGTCCGCGCGGCCAAAGCGGTAGGTTACGTCGGCGCGGGCACTGTAGAGTTTATCCTGCACCGTCAAACACACGAGTTCCACTTCATGGAGATGAATACGCGCCTGCAAGTTGAACATCCCATCTCTGAGATGATCACCGGTAGGTAAACTTGAGGAAACATATAATTATAGCCTTTTTTAAACTAGAGGGGTCGAGTTCCAATATTATCAGATGTAGACAGTATCGTCTCTCGTATAGTCCATCCGATTTTTTTTCTACTTTAATTCAACAAAGCCAGGTCACCCGGTATACAAGACTGACTTATTATTTTGTAAATTGCATTACGTACTTTAAAGTACATAAAGGCAAGTGGTCTCAGTACCTTAGTTCGTAAAGCATCCGGTGTGCTTAACCCGAGGGACGCAAGCGAATTTTCTTTCACTAGATTTCAGATAATGAAAATGTTTATAATAAAAAAATATGTCGCATCCTTCAAGGCACGGACTTAGTGGAGTGGCAGCTAAGAGTAGCATCAGGCGAACAGTTACCTCTATCACAAGAAGAGATTGTCCGTCGTGGTCACGCGGTGGAATGTCGCATCTACGCCGAGGAGCCGCGAGCCGGGTTCCTGCCCCGCGCCGGCACGCTGCACCGCCTCACACAGCCCATTCCTGAGGAGTTCGTTAGGGTAAGTGTTGTAGCAACATAAGTCAGTCAAGCTGCAACTGGCAACTGGCAGATACGTTATATGTGTTATACTATTCTATACTTGAAACATTGTATAAAATCTACAGTATTTATATAAAATAGAAAAATGACAGGATTTTCTCATTTCTGAACAGTATCCTGCTAATGTAATAAAATTGTAAATGGCCTATATCTGGTACAGTCACCAGCAAATCAGGTTATACAAAACTGTGAAATTTCTCCAAATGATTTCAAACCTTAAAACGTTTATAATTAAGTCTGATTATGATTATCAAAATGGTCTGAGATAATTTGTCATTTTGTGGTAACCTGATGTACTGGCGATAGGAGATATTAAGAGAAAGCAATATGAATGGATATGTAGGGTCATCTGGCGCGCTCCATGGACACTATATGTAGGTATGTATAATTGTATTCAATAAAACCGCTACGGATTTTATCACGTAATTAGTATTCTTAGAAATTAGAATATGAGTTATGTTTATAAAAACCAATAGAAGCCAAAACAATTATGTTTACTTTTTGTTTGTCAGTCAGTCTGTACCTATGTTATAATTAATTTAGGTAGAAACAGGCGTCCGGGAAGGGCAGGAAGTGTCCGTGCACTACGACCCTATGATCGCTAAGCTCGTGGTGTGGGGACGCGACCGCCACGAAGCACTCGCCAAGACTAGGGCCAAGCTCTCCGAGTACCAAGTAAGTGAACGTATGGAACTAAACTAATTAGCGTATGTAAATACGAATATCTATACTGGGCGGAAGGGATATCAATGGAAAACCACTTACGATGGATTCTGTATATGATTCTGGATCCACGGTGTAGAAATTTTTCGTCGGTTATTTTTAAAAAATCTGCTGTTCGATACATTTTGACCGGCTATTGCACTTGTGTAGGAAAACGCAGTTTTTTTTAAAAAACCAACGAAAAATATCAACGCTCCGGTATCATGTAGGTACTTTTTATGGTTCCCTCCTGTATAATTAGTGAACTCACGCGTAACAAAAGGAAACTTTAATAGGTTGAGGAATAATGCAGTATTTTCTTTAAAAAAATTTAACCCCGACGCAAAGAAGAGATGGGTATTTGTGTATAAGTCTGTGGCATCATGCAACATTTGATAACATTTGGTAACTTGATTTGAGAATGCTCTTAGATAAGATTTTATGATACAAGAAAATCTTTTCAGCCGTTAGAAGATCATAAGCTCTTTTATAGTTGATAAAGAGATGAGAGAAACTTTCGCATGTCTAATTGATTCCCAACTCTGATAGCACGCGTTTGCCATTCCGATACCACTCATGTTTGCCATAGCGTGCTTTCAAGCAGGATGCGAGGCGAACCCTCGCTCTTGGAGTGGCGAATGCCCTCAATCCCATGGCCTTAAGGCATTAAGTCGGTAGCAGTCCGACATACTTACCGCCTCTCCAGGTGGTAGACGATCCAAAAGAATTTTCCGTACTAAGTATAAAAAAAAATTCGATTCGAAATTTGAAGTTCTATTACTTCAATGATAATGCAAGAACACGATATCTTTTTTAAGTTTTTACATAAATGATGATTGATTGGCAGGTGGCGGGCTTAGAGACGAACGTGAACTTCTTGCTGCGTCTGAGCGGCGCCAGCGCGTTCGTGTCCGGTGACGTGCACACATCGTTCATCCCGCAGCACGAGCAAGAACTGTTCCCGGCCTCCGACGCCGTGCTCAGCGACCAGCGCGCCATACAGGCCGCGCTGGGACATGTGAGATTACTTTAACTGACTTTGAAATATATAACTAACTTTATACAGAGTGAAATTGGAAATCATTGGCATAATTTCAAAAAAAGACCCTTCTCATGATACTATTTGCATCAAGAGTAACATTACGCTAATTAAAAATATTATTAATGCAGGTATGGATAGTCAAAAAATCTTGAAATCATAATGAAATAGGCTATTATAGCAAGGAAAAGGAAATAATTAATTTAAAAACAGAATAAGTATTTAAGAAACGCCGGTAAATGTTTAAATATCAAAAGCATAAAGTACGGCACATGCCGCCCAAAACGGAGAATCGGCAAACTAAACATTACATTTTAATACTATAAAGGTTTTATTAATATACCCTTTGTTTCTTCTCAGAGGTTATCGTTTTAATTTAGACTATATTTAGGCGTAATATAAGTCACTACTTTTTCACGAGGTCTGTAACGTTTACAAAAATGTTACAGCTGCTCAGCAAACAAATATCAAGTACTGTGACCGACAACTGGAAGGGTATCTCAGTACAACCTCAAGCATGGAGACCTAACTATGAGTTACACCGAACTGTACCATTGAGGTTTGACGAAAAAGGCAAGTATGTTTATGAGCAGCCATTGCTAAACTTATATCTCTTATTATGTATTAACTTAAAATAGTTTTTTTTGAAAAATTATTCCTATTTATTTTTTAAATTTGCACACGTCGTCCAAATCATGAAGATTGTTGCAAGGGGTATCTAATTTAATTTTGCAATATTTTGAAGTTTGTAAAGCTAATTTCAATAATATACAATCGGCGGAAAACTCACCTGAAAAAATAATCTGTCCATCCCTAAAGTCATTCTTTATTGATGGACATTTAAGTGACATCGTGCTGTCCTTGTGTACATACATTAAGGTGACCACTGATCGTAAAATATTAATTACCTTAGCTAACATTATTTTCATCAGTTATAAAGTAATGTCGAAATTAATAGACTTAGACATTAAAAGAGATGAGGTTTATACCTCATAAAATATATTAATTATAGCGCAATCAAATGCGATTGCAACTGACGCTTTTCTTTTCGAATTTATCACATAATTAGAGATTTGACAGCAGTTTAGTATAAGGATCTCGGTTGTCCCGTTGGATAATAAATAGCCTAGGTTCATCAGGTATAATGTAGCTTTCTATTGGTTGAAGAAATATTAAAATCTGCTCAGTAGTTTCAGATTTTCTCGATTACAAAGTTTTTTTTTTGTTTAGATTTGGTGTTATAGGAATACTTAGGGAATTTTTTGTACCCCTGCCCTCACCCTCCATTTAAATGCGTTTTTAGTATGATCAGCTAGTATTTGTATCTATATAGAGATGACTTCTTCCCAGATCTGACAGTGACAGTACAACACGAGCGCACACCCAACGTATACCGAGTCAAAGTGAATGACGGAGAGTGGCGGCTCGTGGAAGCGTCGCTACAAGCCACCGAGAGAGGGCTCCGGCTCAACACGCTGATTGACGACAAGAAGAGCAACGTCGGGTTTCTGACCCACGAACAACAAATTCACGTCTATGATGAAGTAAGGATGACATAATAACTTTTTACGAATAGAAATCCGATTTGAAGCATTTTATAGTGTACCTTCAAAACCAAAGTACGGTCGCCAGCATGATGTGATGTGCTGGCGTCTGTACATTCCATCAAATAAGAAAAAAAACCCATATCTGTTCACAATTAGCAAATATATGGCGTAACATAAACAACATTGAATTCGGTCTCCTCCTTTTTGAAATCAGTTAATTATTTATCGATGACGCTTTATTTCATAGAGCCGGGTAATAAGCATCCTAAATATCGTTTTAATATACTTGGCATTGATGCATGCTAAACATTTTTAGAAATTTTGAAATTTTAGCCAAAGAAAATTCGATCTGGCTGAAATTGTTTTTTTCTTTCGGTTACGAGATTGAGTGAAAATATTATGTGGAAGATTATTAAGTTAAAAAAATAATATAGCTAAACGTGTGTACAACATAAACAATATTTTTCGCACATTTGACCTTTTTATTGAAGCAAGATTTTAACTTTTTATTATTATTATTACGCCGTGTACATAATAAAAAAAAGATTGGTTAGTGTTGCCGGGGCCGAAAATAACTCCTATATCAAGGTTCCTATTTTTCCTATATCTATCGGCAGGGATACTCTATCGCTGTTTAAACTAACATAGGTATAGGAAATTCTAATTAAACCCTAATTTCCACTCCTAAATCCATAAGGAAAATTTCTCGCTTTAAGTATATATGGCACGCAAAAAGTGTAAATATCGTTGGATTAAATTAATCTAGCGGTATTGTAAACTGACGAAATATGTAGATACTATGAATAGACATTGCAATATAACGGGTTACATTTTCGACAGTAGGTATTGTTATTTTGATTGCCTCGTTCACAGTTCACAATTTTTCGTCATTTAACAATCTCGCTCGATTATTTGCAAAGAAACGATGCTTACAAAAAAAAATATGGTGATATATACTCCAAATTTAACTATCGTTTGGCAAGATTTTTGGCATGTTTAAACACTTTAAGAAATCATGCTAAACCTTGGGGTAATTGAACAAATAATAGTTTCAAGTAATTATTTTTCCGTAAGGTGTAAAATTGTTCAAATTTAAATATTGTATTACCATTTGTCAAGGATCAAATCTAATATAAAACCGAAACAAAAAACCTTCTTTCGTCGCGGAGAATAAAAAAAACGGTAGTATCATAGCCCGGGCTAGTGATCTATAAAAAATATAGGTATAGGTACGTTCCATTGCCAAGCTCTTAATAATAACGAACGTTTGAGGAGGAAAAAGTTAATGTAAAATAAATAGAAACCAAAATGCCTACTTTCATCTCGGAGAATCGAAAAATCATGCAGGTGGACTTGTAGCCCGGGCTAGTGATTTAAAAAAATATGTACGTTCCATTGCCAAGCTTTTAATAAAAACGAACGTTTGAGAAGGAAAAATGTTAATTTGGCAACACCGCTGGCGCCACCCATGTCAAATGATTTTTATAACGTATGTTTTTGTCACAGAATGGTCAAACAATAGTGGAGTTGCCTCGACCCAAATACCAGGCGTGCACCGTGGACGCGGCCGCCGCCGCCAACAGCGCGTCCTCGCCCACACCCGGCGTGCTCGAGAGGATACTGGTCAACAAGGGTGACGTCGTGAGTCTATTACTATATTTATATAGACTTCATTAGTCTAGTGGTCCCAAGCGCGACTGCTACGCTAGAGGTCCTGGGTTCGATTCCCAGGTCGAGCAAAGTGTATTGGGATTTTCTACGAAATTCTCAGTAGCAGTTCGGAATTTGGATATAACATGGGACATAAACTTTAGTACACCTCTGCCTCACCATTAGGAGAACATAGGGGTGAGATGGAATTTTTATTTAAAAAATCCAAGGACCTTTAATTTAATGTAACTATAGTACTTTAGCTTAGACTCATCTTTACAAACTAGTTGGACATCAACAAACCCGTGAGTTAATTTCACAAATTGACATTCTGCCTTCTTGTAACAACTTACTATTAGAGGGTCTGCCCCAGGCACTGAAAGATATATTCGTATAAGTAAGTACTATTGAACATACCTACCCATAAAATTGTAAACCTTGATTTTAGTCACGTAAAAAGTTTTGCTCTTAGGTGACGAAAGGCCAGCCTCTATTCGTGGTGATAGCTATGAAGATGGAGTACGTGGTGCGCTCCCCCCGCGACGGTGTGGTGGCAGGGTTGGCACCTTTCAAGCTCGGAGACTCCGTGGGCAAGGGCGCCCAGGTCGTGATGCTCGAAGGCGACAGCTGAGTACCGCAACACAACCTTGTAAATACATTCATACTTTTTATTCTTTGTATTTTATCAGCTCTCATTGCGTTACCGGTCTAAGATTTAACAAATAAAAGTTATTTTTGTTTTGGAATTATATTATTTGGCTTGCCAATTCAAGCGCCAAACATTTGTCAAATGTTCCTTAGCTCAACAGTATGGGCATAAGAAATACTTATACCTACATATGAATACGTTCGATGCCTATTCGTCGCTTGTTTTTGCTGTAAGTAGTCAAAAAGCTAAAAGTACTGTTAAGTTTTAAAGAAAATAAACCTTTGTTAATGCTTAGTCATTGTGTGAAATAAGTAAGTCATAACATCCTTTAAATAAATAACTATATAAAAACTCAGTACCGGCTTACTTAGAGGTTCTTTAGTGGCAATTGTACTAACGATCAACTAAGAGTTAATCTATTGTCTGATAGATAAGTGAAAGTTGCACGCTGCTAAAAAGAATTCCTGCAACAAAAAAAAACTTTTGTTGTATTTAATAATGGGCTTTTTAGGCCATCGAAGTGGGCAGTATTAAGGCCTATAAGATTTTAAGCAAATGCTAATTTGTTGATCGCGTGCATGCCTTTCAAACAATGACATAGCTAAGATGAATTTGGCAGTTGTTTCCATAGTCGTTAAGCAGTGGTCTTATAAGGTGCGGGGCCTATAGGTTGCGATACCTATTTAGCAATCCGACACTGTTATGAATAATTTGTTCAAATGAATTGTAATGAGGACGCTAGATATTTTTCATTCCAATGCGTGTAATAAGAATATGCCAGTTTCCAGCTAATATTTAGCTGTTGTATATAAGTTTAATATTGTGAAAGTTAATTTGTGGGATTATTTTTGTACCTGGGCGGGTATCTATATATTTTTTTATAACTAAGGGTAATTGTAGCTAGTCGCTTTAAATTGGGATTTTTAAATTTCGTTTTAATGTTGAAACTTTGTAAAATTGTATTTTTGTACATTTTGTATTGACACGTGTTATTTATTTGTGTTAAAAATATATAACGTAAGTACATAAACATCAAAGGAAGTGTTATTGAAATAACCTGACTGCTACACCTACATTAATTACTGCTAATGAAGGACGCACTGCAATTAATGAATATTTAATGCACCAGCCAACGTCCTGATCAAAGGTATGACAATATAACTACACACAATAGTTCGATTTTTCAAGCACACACGGCAGCAGGTCAACCTATAAAAAACCAGTGTAAGATGATCTCACATTGTATGGGCTTTACATAAAATAAGAGACCAGCGTAAACTGGACTGTCTAGCTCGAAGTGTTGCCGTGCGTACCTTCCTAAATTTAGCAATAAGAAGTTTAGGAAGAAGAAATTAAGTGGAAGAAATTTAAAAATAATTATATATAATACATTTTATTATAGATAATATTTTTTAGGATACATAGTTAAACATGTCAATACTACTACAGTTCCAGTTACGTTAATGTGTCCTTCTGCTTATGAACACATAGCATAGCTTGCAGTCCACGATGGTCCGCGTTCGGATTCAGGGCACGCACCGCTGACTTTCTAATTCACGTGCGTAGCAAAAATTACTATCACTTGCTGATAATGCAAATAATAGGTGGAGTAAAATATAGTGATGAAACCTGCGCACCTAACAAACCAATTTTTCTTATGTGTCTAAATCGGGCAGATTTACCCTCATGTAGCATTTTATGGTGTTTCTCTCTCCTCCGTAAAGGATAAAGTAATTGTATCCCTTCAAAAGTCAGTACATAATCTCATGAGTGAAACGTACGGTGTAAATCTGAAATACTTCTACTTTACACTAATTATTTTCATAAAATAAAAAATAATAAAATATCATATCAGACAAAACTTCGAGCCAAAAAAATTTCTATTTCTGAGAAAACACCTTTAGCTCATTTCAATGACAATATTATTGTATCGATTGTAAAAAGATAATTTCGTTTTAATTAAGAGCAGTGATAGCCTTGTGATATGACCATTGGACTGCCATGTCAAAGGTCTCGAGTTCGAATCCAGGGCACGCACCACTGTCTTTTCGAAGTCATGTGCGTATTAATAATTAATTATCACGCGCTTAAACGGTGAAGGAAAACATCGTGAGGAAACCTGCATGCCTGAGAGATTTCTTGACGGCATGTGAAGTCTGCCAACCCGCAGTAGGCTAGCGTGGTGGACTATAGCCTAATCCTTCTCGTTCTGAGAGGAGACCCGTGCCCAGCAGTGGGACAATGTAATGGGTTGATGACGAATTTCGTTTAGAAACAACTTTATAATTTCAGTCGACTGTACATCAGGGGGCGTAGCTCAGATGGTAGAGCGCTCGCTTAGCATGCGAGAGGTACCGGGATCGATACCCGGCGCCTCCAAAGTTCTGTTTTTTGAAGTTTTTTTTTTATTTATCGTATCTTACAATTCTCCTGGTACCATATATGTGATACATACTTGAGTCCTGGTAACCTAATTAATATGTAAATCGATAATAGATAATACATACATAGTTAAGTTTTGTTGATTAAATTGTAATTATGTAGGTAGTTTAGATTATTAATAATTACTAATTAATTGATCTGATCTAAATAAATATAATAATTGCATTTCAATTACCCAACAAACTTGATTTATTTTATTGATTTACCAGCAGACCAAAAGATGGACATTTAAGTGGACTCTAATCTTATTATTTTTCTTACACCTATGAACCTAATTCTTAAAAGTAGGTACCTGTTATCTGAATTACCTAGGTACGCACGGCTACACATCAAGCTATACAAAACCAGTTTACGCTGGCCTCTTATTGTATGGGAAGTCTATACAATGCGAGATCCGCTTAAACTGGTTTTGTATAGGTTGACCAGTAGCCGTGCGGTACATAAGGACTACCTTCCTACTCTATTATTATTCAAATAATTTAAGAAATAGGTAATTATCTACCTTATTCTCTGATGTTGTGATGGTTGAGGCCTAATTTTATTGTGATCGTATTTGATTATCCTTGATAAACTAATAATCACATTTACTGGTAAATATACTTGGTGCCTAATAACACCTATCAGCGGGTTATACGAAAGCTTACACTAAGCTTACTAAACACGCACATTGGTATGATCTCCATACAACATATTCACACCCAAGTTACGTGGGTACCTGCTCATTTAAATCCAAGAGTATAGCGGATTAGTCTGTTGAGGCTTATTGTTTTTAAAAAGAGTATTATGGTATTGCCACTTTGAAAAAAATACTCCAGTGCTAGGTGATGTCTTAATCAAAGTTTTGTTTGTCTGAGGTAATAAGTGCCGTTCGTATTGCTCCGAATACCCTAATTACTTAAATTTTAACTATTAGAGATAGTAGTAACCGGGTTGTTATAAATAGGACATATTCACACTAGCGGAGAAGCGGCCTCCGGGGTCATAACATAATAATAAAGTACCTAATGTTGAATATCTTCCATACTCACTTTAGGGACCCTTTTAGATATTTTATTTTTTGTTTTGTGGGTAAAAGGCCATACGACCTCTGAAAAGAAACTCTAAGCTGATCTACACATACCCATCATTTCTCGCTGATGTTACCTAATTACTACTAGGGAATGACGTTATGCCGCAATCACAAACCACTATGATACCGCAAATTGTCAGTTATTTAACTGAAATAAGGCTACAAATAGGTACCTATAAACAGTAGATATGATTATAATAGGTACACCATCGTTATCAGAGTACAATGTACTAGAACTGTTATCATATTCGATCGTGGTTTGCCCTGCTATTGCACCGATGGACACACTGCCCCCTTATCTCACGCGGTTTTGAAACATGCGTTCCCATTGTGCTATTTTTATCACGACCACGATTCTTTTTATATATAATATGTGAGATGAGATACCGTTAGGCACGATACAATTCGGCATATTATCTCTTTAGCTACACGGAACCTTGTAACGCCACATTTTTTGCTCTGAATAGATAAGCATATTTCTATATCTAAATATATTTTAGGAGATATATACCTCAGTTACCTATTTCGTCGTCTAGGTAATTTCTTGCTAATTTGGATTGAATAAACTTTCAATGGAATTTGTCTTAGGCCCGTTTTAGGAATTTCTGTACGTATTGGCGTATCGTACATAATAACGTTCACGTTTATCCAGGAAGCTGTCGAGCACAATTAAAAAGAGGGCATAAATTATCATCAAATTTGAACAACTAAATCTATAGCAACCACGTGGCTGAGAAACAACTGTAGATACTTACATAGGTACTGTTGATTCATGATTAAAACTTGTTTTAGATGTTGTCGTATTCAAATGATTTTATTCGATACGGCAAACTCAATCAAAGCAGTGTCTAAAGTTCAAAAAACAAGATGTTATAAAACAAGTTCTCTACTTCGTTGTTATTTTATAATGGTCAAAATTTGTACTCGGAACGACAATGACTGCTTATCGTTAACATCATTAAGACTGTATTAATGTCTTGCACCTCATTAAATAATAACTAACTCCTTAGTGAAAACTATTTATTTAATGTTGTGTTGATTGACAATGAAGACCTAATTATAATTAGGTACCTAGTTATAGATACTGTAGAAGCACCAGGTTTAATGTTTAGGGATCGTAATGCTTCTACGTTAAAAAAACACTTAATTAAGGAATTCACGACTTCTTTTATTGTTCAAGCAATCAATCTTAGTCCTCTGACATTCATATATCATTATTTACTCTAGACATATTTCAAACTACTTACTTTTTTTGTTTAAATATTTCTACATGCCGGGACGCGCACATAAACACTTCTTGTTACAAACTCCTACATCAGCTACGCCCCCGCATTTGGGTAAAACAAATAAATTAAAAATTAAAAAAAAAAGTTTTACCCAACTCCAAACAAAAAAGTAACTAACTACCTGCCTAAGACCTAACTCGAAAAATTACTATCAGGCGAAGAAGTCTTTATTATACCTATTACACTGGTGCGTGAGGCTGGTCCCTTATAATGGGATAGTGTATGGCATGTGCATGGTTAAGTTATCATTAAAATTAATAAAGCTTCAGCATAGTTAATAAACACAACACACCATAAACTTTAACGCACCAAAACGCCTGTAAAAGATGCGTAACGGCCTCCTATCCAATGATGCTTCAAAAATAATTACATTAAAAGCTAAGCATCATACCTTAAGGGTTAATGAAACTAAATATAAAAAGAATTAATATTATATGCAAAAACTTTAACTTCTTCTAACGCAATTGAGTCAGAGAGAGGGAAAGCTTAAGAAAACATATTAACCCTGTCATGAATTCATTCCGAACTATAATTAATTAATTTCCGAGACTAATGTTAATACCCATTTTACATTGTATTATTATACAATTAAAAATAATATTTGCTGAATCATATGTGTCCAACTCAGACACCCTTCGTAAGGACTATATCCCTTTCACGAAGTCGATACAGCATGAGCAGGGTCCCCCTCCTACTAGCAAAAAAAACCCTTAGAATATATTCGGAATGCCTTCACCCTATAACGCATTGGCATCTTCTTCCCTCTCTCCAGCTCGTTCAGACAGCACATCAGACAGCACATCAGATATATGAAAACACACGAACAAAATCATTAATATTAAATATTCATCTTTTACCAAGCAAAATTAATGAACTATAATATTATGAAACTATCTATAATCTAACATGAAAGGGTTTTAACCTGTTAACATGTACTATATCTCTATATCGATTATTATTTATTTTCCTAATAACATAATTTACATTAGAAATCCTTCTCACAATTTGATAAGGTCCTTTATATAACCTACACAATTTTAAACTTTTACCGTCTATTCTCCTAGGCGTATAAATCATAACTAGTTGGTTAGGCGAGTAATTATTAACTTTAACTTTCTTATCATAACTTAATTTCTGTTTTATTTGTGCTTTTCTCAAATTATGTAAAGCCTTTTGTGATAAGAAATTCTGAAAATCATGTCTTCCAACATAATCAATTATACAATTTCGCCTATCAGAATTAACAACCATATCAGTTTGGAATAAAGGTTCTCTCGCATAAATCATCATGTGTGGTGATATCTTAATGCTTGACTGTTTACTCGAATTATATGCATAACATACTAAGGGTACATAACTACACCAATTCTTTTGATCTGCAGAAACATACATAGACAACATTTGTGTTAACGTTCATATGTAGAAGCACCAGGTTTAATGTTTAGGGATCGTAATGCTTCTACTTTGAAAACACTTGATTTATATCCCTGATAATTATAAATTTATTATTAAAAAGACACGAGTCCACCATAAAGTTCAATAATGTCTCTCCGACTACATTTAAACACGCACCGGAAATTGACCTTACAAAACGCTTCTCTGATGTGTCACTGCTACATTTTGCTTTCACCTTCGCTGCTAATCTCTCAGAGATACAGGAGATAGATGCACCTGTATCTATCAGAGCTACCAATGTCTGCCCGTTTATATCAATGTTAATAAAAGAGCTGTACTGACTTAAATTTTTCTGTTCATCTGGGAGTTTTTGAATTTCGGACGCAGTCGTCTGCAACTCCTCATGCTTATTTATTGGCTGCGTCCTTGGAAGTTTGGGTGCTGCGGGTTCCTTCTCACGCTTTGATAATATGCCGCGGGGCGGTTGAATCGGCAGATTAATCGAGGGTGTTTCGTTGTCCTCGAATATGTCTCTTAATTGTAAAATGGTTGCACGCAATTCATTTTTTGTGGCATAGAGTTTGGTGCCTAATTTGACTTTATCGCACGGTAATAGCCCCTTTAAGAATGTTTTTATAAAGATGCTTTCATCTACAATATCGGCCTTCGCGGCTAAATCCGTCAACCTATAATAATACGTCAACGAATCTTCCTTCACGTTTTGTTTGTTGCTATAAAATTTCTCCACATAATTGATTCCTGATGGGAATTCAACTCTCAACTTCTCGCATATGGTTCTGTAATCAATCCCCTCGCGATACACGGACTTAAAAAACATCAAGGCTGGTCCTTGTAAATACGCCCCGACTATCAGAGCTAAATCACTTTCCGGCCATTTATTAATTGCGGCTACCAGCCTAAATTGTACTAGGAACTCATCTAAACATACATTGTCGGTGCCGGTGAAGAAAAACATTTCTTGCGCCATCTTTTATACCACCGAAGAAAAAACAAATGAAACTCGTTCCTGTTTTTCTTTTTTTTTTTTCTCTTCTTCCTCGGGAAGAATCTTCGGGTTAAGCGGTTCCCTCTTTATTGTTGCACTCGTCAGTGTGCTCCGTGCGCTCTAACCTCGCGTCGTCCGGGCTTGCTTGCCGGCGCAGTTGAATACTTATTTTATGTTTTCTGGAAATTCACAGAAAACGAATTAATGCTTTGTTCTTTATCCTTACCCGGCGCCTCCACCATATGTAGAAGCACCAGGTTTAATGTTTAGGGATCGTAATGCTTCTACGTTAAAAAAACACTTAATTAAGGAATTCACGACTTCTTTTATTGTTCAAGCAATCAATCTTAGTCCTCTGACATTCATATATCATTATTTACTCTAGACATATTTCAAACTACTTACTTTTTTTGTTTAAATATTTCTACATGCCGGGACGCGCACATAAACACTTCTTGTTACAAACTCCTACAATACTTATCTATCTATCCGTCATCATATTGTTGTTGCAACGCAGCCTAATGTGCCTTCATACTTGGTTAGAACATTCCAATCTATTTACGTAGATGTTGAATATATTACCTATATTTATTTACCTACGTATATAAAGGTAGAGCTGATGATATGAATAAAAAAGCTTTCAAGGATAGATTGTGGAGAATTAATCAACAATATTGCCAGGATTCAGGAGTAAGTAGTGTTACGCCGAGTAACTAATAGAAAAACGTGGATAGGCCACGAAGGTTCTAGATCCGTCATAGAAGCACGTCGAAACATAAAAGAATGTACCCGACTGCACCGCGCGCAAATAATAACCGTTCAAGGCCAAGGTCACGGGTCAACGCCCGGAAACAATAGGCGGTTAGGTACCTACGCGATATTTATCGACTTATCGCGACCATTCGACTCTGGAATCTTCATTGCGCGTATAAATACCGGTCGTGAGGGCTAGACAGAGTAGTCTTGTGTTGGAAGCGAACAAGTGAAGATCAAAGTGATTTAACAAGTGATTAATTGTGCGATATTGTTGAGTATAGTGTACAACTATAGTGACGTTGTGGTGATTTCTGTTGTGTTTTAGTGTATTTGATTAAAGTGTTTGTTTGTGTGTTCGTAAATTGGTTTAGTTAATTTATCCCGAACCCCAGCTCGTAACAATTTGGTGTCAGAAGTAGTGGGATAAATTATGCCAGTTTTGCCAAAGGACGACACGGACGGTATTCGTACCAGAAGTCAGCGGCAACAGGATATGGATCAGAGGCGGTTTGGAGATTCTCCTCCAGAACCTTCGGGCCGTCAGCAAGCGACGGAAGGACCAGTCCCTGGCCCATCTGGAGCCCCTCCAACACCAACAGTTGACCTGGCGGCCTTGATGAAAATGCTCCAGGAACAGCGGCAGCAGGATAAGGAGGAGCAGGCACGCCGCGAGGAAGAGCAGGCACGCCGCGAGGAAGAGCAGGCACGCCGCGAGGAGGAGCAAGCACGCCGTCAGGAGGAGCAAGCACGCCGTCAGGAGGAGCAGGCTCGCCAACTACAAGAGCAACTGCAGCAGGACAAAGAGGAGCAGGCACGCCGCCAAGAGGAACAGATGCTCCTCATAAAAGATTTGCATGGCACTCTTGGCAAACAGCTTGGGGTGATGAAGGAGCAGGTGGAACAGCACGAGAATCGTATCTCCAAAGCCGAAGAACAGATTGCCAACGTTACAAAGGCGTTAGGCGATATAAAGGCAGGAAACGGAATTGTGGCTCCGGTGGTTGCTGCTCCCATGACCACCTCACTACATGGGTTTAAAGTGCCACCTTTTGATGGAACCTCCTCATGGTCGGCTTACAGGATCCAGTTTGAAGCCTTCATGAAGACGAATGGGTGGGACAAAAGTCAAGCCATGACTGCACTCACCTTGTCCCTCCGCGACCAGGCTTTATCAGTGCTGGAAGCCCTCGGTAAAGACATGACCTACGACCAGCTACTTGAAGCATTGGATTCGAGATATGGCGACGCACACCTGGAATACGTGTTTCATGCTCAGCTGAAGGACCGGGTACAGCGTAGTGCCGAGACTCTACAGCAGTGGGCTGTAGAAGTTGAAAAGTTGGTTCGGAAAGCCTATCAGTCCAAACCTGCGCAAATCGATGGAAATCTGGTCCAGGCGTTCGTCGATGGAATTCGCGACCTGGAAGTCAGAGCCGCTGTGAGACTTGGGCACCACAATACTCTAAAAGACGCCTTGGCCCATGCCTTAGAAGTGGAGGCAGTCAGACAGGACCATCGGGCTCAACGTATCCGGGAGGTTGTGTTGCCTACATGTCATCTCTGCGGGGAAAAGGGTCACTTCCAGGTGGGATGCGCGAAACGCAGCGAGGGTCGAAGAGATGGTGGTTCGCCTAGATGCTACATTTGCGGGGAAAAGGGCCATCTCCGAGCAAATTGCCCAAAGGGAACCTCCTGGCGTGAAAAGAGTCAGAGCGATAGAGTAAGGGTGGTGGATACCACCAACGATGAGCAGCAGGGAAACTAGAGAAAGCCAGGACTGCGGGGCGGGTGCTGGCTGGTGGGAAAAGAGCCCCAAGGATTTCGATCTCGCAAGCCCATGATGGGAATAGCCTGATCATCAAAGGCGAAGTCAACAGAACACCCTGTAGGCTAACACTAGATACTGGAGCTTCTCGCACGGTCGTGAATTCTCAGGTGGCACGTCGGGTTCTTGGGGACTCTATCTATGACCGTGATAGCATACAACTTGTAACAGCTACTGGTCAGCACATACCCGTCCGAGGCGAGAAGGAGATGGAACTAAAACTTGGAAACAGATTATATCGGCATAATGTCATCATAGCCGACATAGTAGATGATTGCATCCTGGGTTTGGACTTTATGCGAAAGCATTGTTGTGAGATCGATGTGAATCAAGGAGTATTGAAGTGCGGTTCAGAAGAAGTGTTTATGGAAGGTGCAACTACTGGGAATGTGTTCTGCCTAAAGAAAATTGTTCTTGCCCCTAAATCGGAAACAATCGTCCCTGTGTCTTTACCGAAGAATGCTGGGCAGAAAAATAGATGCGTTCTGATAGAAAGGTTGGACGGTGACTTCCCATGGAAGATCGCACGAACGTTGGTTAGGACTACCAATGTATCAGCAGTGCGCATTTTGAACCCAAGTGATAAGGAGCAAGTGATTAAGAAGGGCACATTAATGGGTACTTGTGAAGAAGTAGCCTGGATGCGACGGTGCAATGATCAGTGTACTGGCAATATCATTCAAAATCCGAAGTTTAACGTGGCAACGCTCTTGGAAGACTGTCGGAATGATTTATCTGAAGAGGAAACAAACAAGGTCAAGAAGATGTTGTTCCAGTACGCTGACATTTTCTCTTCAAATGACGCGGACATAGGTAAGACTGGATTGGTTCAGCACAAGATTAAAACTGGCAATGAGTTACCAATTCGTCAGCGACCCAGGAGGCTACCAGTTGCACGAGAGAAGGAAGTGGAGACCATGATCGAGGGAATGGTGAAGGATGGCGTAATAGAGCCTTCGTCTAGTCCGTGGTGTTCTCCTGTGGTGCTGGTGAAAAAGAAAGATGGCAGTATGCGTTTCTGTGTTGACTATCGACGGCTGAATGATGTCACGAAGAAGGACAGCTACCCATTGCCAAGGATCGATGACACGCTGGATACATTAACCGGAATGAAATGGTTTACAACCCTGGACCTAAAAAGTGGCTACTGGCAAGTGGAAATAGACCCCAAGGACAAAGAGAAGACTGCATTTTCTACGGGAAAGGGTCTGTGGCAGTTTAAAGTCATGCCATTTGGACTGTGCAATGCTCCTGCCACGTTTGAGAGACTCATGGAACTAGTGCTTACTGGCCTAATTGGAGATGCCTGCTTGGTCTATTTGGATGACATCATCATTGTGGGCCGTACGTTTGATGAACACCTTCAAAACCTTGAACGTGTGCTATCAAAAATTCAAGGAGCCAATTTAAAGTTAAGTCCGAAGAAGTGCTCATTTTTCAAACACCAAGTAAGTTTTTTGGGACATGTAGTTTCTGAGAAGGGTGTCGAAACCGATCCAGAGAAGGTAGCTGCTGTCAAAGACTGGCCAGTTCCAAAAGATAAGACGCAAGTTAGAGCATTCTTGGGATTGTGCTCCTACTATCGTCGGTTTGTAAAGAATTTTTCGGACATTGCGAAACCTCTACACAAACTGACTGAGGAAAAGTCGCAGTTCCGCTGGGATGCAAACTGTGAACGTGCTTTCCAAGAGTTAAAGGAACTTTTGTGTAATACACCCATACTGGGCTACCCTGACACGGAGAACGAGTTCATCGTGGACACAGACGCAAGTAATACAGGAATCGGTGGCGTTTTGTCACAGCGAAAAGGAGATCAGGAGGTTGTGATAGCCTACTTCAGCAAATCGTTGTCAAAACCAGAAAGGAACTATTGCGTCACAAGGAGAGAACTGCTGGCAATAGTTAAGACGTTACAACATTTTAGCAAGTACTTATTGGGACGGAAATTTCATTTGCGAACTGACCATGCTGCACTGAAGTGGCTATTACAGTTTAAAAACCCGGAAGGACAAGTAGCAAGGTGGATTGAGCTACTACAGGAATTCGACTTCGTAATTGAACATCGCAGTGGCAGATCTCACGGTAACGCAGATGCGTTGTCACGAAGACCATGTCCGGAAATGTGCAAGCACTGTGTCAGACAAGAGGCTAAGGAAGTAGTTTCCGTGAGGATGCTGAAAACAGACCTGAGTGATGAATGGAAGGAAACCTTACAGAAGGCTCAGGAAATTGACACGGATATTAAACCGATTCTTGGACGGATGAAAGCTGGCGCCTCGAAACCAACATGGAGTGATGTTGCAGCGCTGAGCACAGTGACGAAAAGTTATTGGGCTCAATGGGACAGTTTATTGATACAGGATGGTGTCTTGTGCCGAAAATGGGAAAATGCTAAAGGGGACAAGTGTCACCTACAGATGGTAGTCCCTAAGGCAAAGGTACCAGATGTCCTGCGACTGTACCATGACGGATGTTCAGGAGGTCATCTAGGAGTCAAAAGAACTTTGTTGAAGATTCGAGAGCGATTCTACTGGATCCACTGTCGGGATGACGTTGAAGACTGGTGTCGTAAATGTACAAGTTGTGCTGCTGTAAAAGGACCGCATACGCGCAGCAGGGGTGCATTAAAAGTCTACAACGTGGGTGTGCCCTGGGAACGAATAGCTCTAGACGTTGCAGGACCGTTTCCGGAAAGCGAAAGCGGGAACAAGTATTTCATGGTTGTGATGGATTACTTTACTAAGTGGCCGGAAGTGTTCGCCATTCCTAATCAAGAAGCTTCGACAGTCGCAGATAAATTGGTTCATGAAGTCTTCTGTCGATTTGGAGTACCCTTAGAAATTCACAGTGACCAAGGAAGGAATTTTGAGTCTCAAATATTCCAGGAGACATGTCGGGTAATGGGTACCCATAAAACCAGAACTACCTCTTACCACCCGCAATCTGATGGAATGGTCGAACGGTTCAATCAGACCTTAGAAAGGTATTTGGCAAAAGTCGTAGGAAACAGGCAAAGGGATTGGGACAAGCACATCCAGCCGTTCCTTTTGTCATATCGGAGTGCAGTCCATGAAAGTACGACGGTAACGCCAGCCTTCGCGAACTTTGGAAGAGAACTACGGTTGCCTGCGGATCTACTCACCGGTATTCCCCCTGATGCCCCCCGCTGTGTGACTGATTATGCGAACGACTTACGCACCAGAATGGATGACATATATGAGCATGTCAGGCAATCAGGCCAACAAACGTCCGAAAGGATGAAGACCCGCTACGACCGCAAGATGAACAACAAGGGTTACGACCAAGGTTCACTAGTGTGGCTGCATAACCCGGTGCGCAGCAAAGGAAAGTCACCTAAGTTACAGGCAAAATGGGACGGTCCCTACAGAGTCGTGACTAAGATTAACGATGTCACCTACCGTATACAAAAAGGACCAAGAGGTGCCCCCAAGATCGTTCATGTGGATCGTTTAGCGCGGTATCATGGATCTAATGATGCTCGGGACGAGCATGTCTTAGGAGGGGGCAGTGTTACGCCGAGTAACTAATAGAAAAACGTGGATAGGCCACGAAGGTTCTAGATCCGTCATAGAAGCACGTCGAAACATAAAAGAATGTACCCGACTGCACCGCGCGCAAATAATAACCGTTCAAGGCCAAGGTCACGGGTCAACGCCCGGAAACAATAGGCGGTTAGGTACCTACGCGATATTTATCGACTTATCGCGACCATTCGACTCTGGAATCTTCATTGCGCGTATAAATACCGGTCGTGAGGGCTAGACAGAGTAGTCTTGTGTTGGAAGCGAACAAGTGAAGATCAAAGTGATTTAACAAGTGATTAATTGTGCGATATTGTTGAGTATAGTGTACAACTATAGTGACGTTGTGGTGATTTCTGTTGTGTTTTAGTGTATTTGATTAAAGTGTTTGTTTGTGTGTTCGTAAATTGGTTTAGTTAATTTATCCCGAACCCCAGCTCGTAACAGTAGCTTTTATTGTTGAGGGATGTTTTATTTTGTCTTTATTGATTTGAATCATTTGTACTCATAGACGTTGATAATATTTACACCTGTGAAGTGACACATATGCAGGTGTATACAAACTTGATTGTGACTGCGGTCGCCTATACATAGGCCAAACTAAAAAAAACATAAAGCCATTTGTCAAATACGACCGTTCCGAGAAGTCATCGAACATTTATACCCTGTAACTTTCTAGCATAACGGTGGATTTGGTAATCTTCGAGTCCTTGCAAAAGTAAACTGGCTTTTCTACCTAAAATGATTTGCGAGGCTTATATAGGATGTAGAGTTATTAAATTAGCACTCTGTGGCATGGGTGAACACCATCATTATTAAAACTGTGGGCAGGTAGGTGATAAAAATATACTGAAAAATATATGACCGAGATTAAAAAAAACTGTAACTACATAAGTATTACGAATATCAATAGGTACTATTCGAAATATTGTACAGATTTGTAGTGTAGATAGCTGTCACTTATTGCGTAATGATAAATAAAAAGTTCTGGGTGGATCTACTTAATCCTTCAACTGGTTTTTGCAAAGGTCTAAATTCGCGTAGGCGGCGGTACGGTGCCTAACTGTAAATTAATCAGTTGTATTTTTTAGCTTTCTTTTCTACACAAACGTTATCGCCTATCGTCACGGTAATAGGTCTTAACTAGAAATCCCAAGTGTTCCTGCGTTACATCTGTCTGAAACAAAGACAGTTTCGTCATGATAATTTTATATATGTAGATAGGTTATTCAACGTTTTTCCACATTCCCCAAAAAAACCTAAACGCTCAACTCAGAGATTCCATTGAAGTATTGTTATTATTATTCCGGGGGCCTCTGTTACCTGCTGGACCCAGCCTCAGGTTTGTTGATATTTTTTATAAGCATTCCCGTAACAGCTGATCGGGACAACAAATCCACGTGACCCTCGGCGGTCCCCATTGGTTACACACTTCGGAGTCACCCCAAGTTTAAAGTTGTTGGCTGCACACAAACACGCTCACCCCACACATACTCACAAACAACTTGATCTGGTCCGGTAACTATACCTTTTACATCTGTTGCTATCTCACGGAAGTGATAAAAACTCATGAAGTTTTTCTACTGCAAAGCAAATTTTGACCAGTGATTATTAAGAGTTCTTGTGTATATAGATAAACAATACAAATTATACCTATATCTACAAATTATAAAACGACATAATAATATTATTTTTTTATGAATCTGTTAATAAGTACTTATAACCTGTTAGTATTACCATGAACCTCGGAGTGGCAGCTGGGCGAATAGATACTTACACGTAATCAATCATACTTGTTCGTGATCTTGATTTGAATTAAGAACTCGTTGTCATTGCCATCATTACTTGCCACCTCCTCGCCACACTTTATTACGTCACTTGCATTTTATACAAAATACGAGAGTTCGTTGCTTATTACCTACTTCGCATAATGACGTCCACTTGATAAGTCTTCTTAGCATTAATATATGTATACATACATATGTGTATCTGTCTGTGCCCCTCTGAAGTTAGCCTTTTTCAAGCAGGTAAAGTAAGAAGTGCAAAAATAATGCGAATCATATACGACCCAAATCACAGAATGGATAATAGTGCTGCTCCAAACCGTCTTTGCAACCAGTTTTTATCGTAAGTTGTAACTGCGCAACCACTTTCCGTACAGCTTCAGAGAAGTACCTGCACTATTATACTGTCGGTACCGAATACGGTGACACTAGCTGGCGAGCTTAGGTTTCAGGCAGGCAGCCATGTAGGCGTTTCAGGGAGAGCGATTCACACGTCACATCTTTAGGTACCTGTAACACATTTTCAGTATAAGCTACCTTTTATTATACCGAAAACTTTCACAATGCGAACAGCCTTTACTGAAAATTTAGGTTAGCTTTATATGTAGCCGAGGAGTCAACGATGTACTGCCCTTGGTTGTATTCGAAGCTTACAATTGTTGGACATAAAAACATAACGCAACAGACTTCGCCGTAATGTTTAGGTCCCATGTAATAGGGGGTGCGCCTTGCTCGACCTGGGAATGGAACCCAGGACCTCAAGCGTTGCAGTCGCTCTTAAGACCACTAGACCAAAGAGGCAGTCAATTGTAAGAATGTAGAATGATACAGTATCAAATACATTAGGTAAGTATATGCAACGCCTTTAAGTAGCGAAACCTGCTGCCACAACGCTGACGATTGGTAATGAAGTAATATTTATTGAGGTCACAATCATACTAAAATGCACTAGCCGTTTTAAAAGCATTTAAGTGGTTTAAAATTTTAAAGCATTGTAATGAAAATAAATCCTATTGCTAACAAAAGCTGCTATACGCAATGTATTTTTAAATCTTTTTTTCAAGCTCCGGCTGTGACGCCGTCTCGCAAAGAGGTTAATCTCGCGTCGCATAGAAGTAATCTCTATTGATAATTGATTAATTTAATTAATGTTTGTTGCAGTCAACTTTCCATTGTATTATTTTTTATTTATGTCATTTTGGATATTCAATTTAAAATGATTATTGTGTTTTAAACTGTGTGTGTTGTACGTTTATCTACCTACGTGCTTCTATGCTCTTATGTCGTTATAAAACGTGATATATTTCCAAGTTCGACACGTGCTTACCACGAAACTGTAGGTAATGTACTGCACCTATTGCGAAAAATAAATCTGTAGTAACCACAGATATAGGAATTTCTATGGTAGTAAGTAACTATATTCACAAATTAAGTGTGAAACGTATTAACATTATGTTATCTGCTCTAAAATGTTGTAATAAGTAAATGTTTTTTTTTTATTGTTTCATAAGGTACATATGTTATGACTGAATACTTCTAGGTAGCGATGCGAAAAATATTTAATTTATTCTTACTTGATTTAAAAATGTGCATCACAAATGGGTTTCGGTATACCTACCTATCTAACATACACTTATGCGGGAGGTTCTTAAAATAAGATTGGAAATCAATTTTATATCACTTCCTTGAAGCTATGAGCTATATTAAAGCTATATTATAGTTTGAGATATATTTATATACATTATACTTATATACACTGTAGGTGTTTTGAAACACTTGGCATTGGCAATGGAACCTCATTTGCCGAAGGCTAAATAAATTACTTATTGTTTTCCAGTTCTTTGTAATGCAGGTTCAAAATAACCTGTCATATTCATTACCTACCTACTTGTTAGTCCTAATTGATTTAATGAGTCGGTAGTTATTTTATACTTTGATGATAAATTTATATTAAGTAAGTAGTTAAATACCTACTTAATGTTTAACAAGGTATTTAAGTGACAGGCCTTTTAATCATTGGGTGCGTCAATCCTAGTACCTACCTCACCTCCTTTTTTCAGGAATTAGATAATTAAATAAGCACCTACCTAGTTAATTCTAACCAGTCACAAACTAGGAATGCGGAAGATAATTACGGACAACATGATGTTTAGATAACACAACAAATACATAGGGTAGTAAAATGAAGTAATGTTTTTAAAGTAAGAGAGTTCTCCTTATTAGGTACTAATGAGTAAAGTAAATAAAATCTATTTATGAACGAGTTATAACTAGAATTATCTAAAAATATAAGCGAGTAGGTACCTAACTAAGTAAATAAAATTCATTATAATTTATTTACTATTTATTTCGACTGCCTCGTTGGTCTAGTGGTCCCAATCGCGACTGCTACGCTAGAGGTCTTGGGTTCGATCCCCAGGTCGAGCAAAGTGTTATTGAGTTTTTCTATGAAATTCTCAGTAGCAGCTCGGAGTCTGGATTTGTGCCCGGTGAATGGCAATAGGCTCGCCCCCTATTACATGGGACCCAAACATACGTGTGCGTTCGCGCAGCGGAATGTTGTTGAATTTAAAGATTTTAAGTATGCAGATATTTAGTGTATGACTTAATTGTGTATGGTAAAAAAAAAAATAGGTACTTCCATCCTTGAAGAAAAGAGAGGGCAATATGTTTTCATTAGCCGCGGCCCGCAACGCTTGTGTACGCAACTGTACCGTATTAATAAATACTATATTGGAAGGTTAAGAACGTTTCTTAGATATATGGCACGGCCGCTTTTTTGTAGCCATCTGAACTTGGTCGGGTTATGTAGGTTTTCGATGCTTCGTCAGTATTATAATTGTTTTTCTTTAATTACTGAATTTAATGACATGAAATTTTGCATGTGAATAGTTGAATGAATACACTAATTATTGGCATACATTTTACCATGCAATGCCTTTAGAACGTCGTGATATTTGACTGCTTTGTAAACAGTGATCTATTCATGGTAAATTGTCCTATAACTCTTTAATTACTAACGGAACATCATTGATACTTGGCAACATGTTGCAGACACCTACAAGGTTTGTATAAACGTGAAAATCTAGACCCCAAAGTGCATACTTTAAGAACTAAGACCTAATAAGCGTATTTTACGTTTGTATTTTTATCTTTTAAGCCCTACGTTTTTTTCTAAATCTGTTTTTTAAACAAATATAAACAAATTCAAAACAATGTATGTAAAATTCTACAGCTCTCTATGTAAGCGCTTTATATGAAAACTAGCTAATGGCCAAACGTTCGCGTAGCGGAAACTTGAATTTCTCCGAAGTTTATGCATGCACTAATGTTATTCATACATACACAATTACACACAAATACACACTAATTATTGGACACATCTTTTTTCTTCTAAAGTTTATGGATTAAAAACAGTTCCGCCAGGACAACGTTCGCCCAGCGGAATCAGTTTTTGATGAATTTCTCCACAATGGCTGCGTGCACAAATTTTTTTTTACCATACACAATTATACGACGTCATACACTAAATATCTGCATACTTAAAATCTTTAAATTCAACAACATTCCGCTGCGCGAACGCACACCAAACATACCGGCGAACTGTGGGTGTTACATTAAGTGCACCTCTGCCTAACCCTTCGAGGAATACAGGCGTGATGGTATGTATTATAATTTATTTACAAATAGGTACGTCATTATTATTTAACAGAGTTAGGTTAAACAACAAATTATATAATATAACGCCAAAGACGTTAAAAAATCGTTGTATAACGCTATCAGATTTATGACAGCTATTTCCATTGCCCAAACTACACGTGATAATACCTTGTTATTTTTAATCCTAGAGGAATTTCTCTTAATTCTATCCGGCCTGCAAAATGTCATGTTAAGAGCAATAGAACACACTACTTACTTGCTTATCATTGAAAAGAAATCACTATAACATTGACTATGTCTATCAAAGAAATCAATTCAGGATCAAAGCTTTGAGGAAATAGCGAGTATTAGGCAGTAGTAAGTGATTCCGGAATTACGATGACGTTGATGTTCACAAAGCTTATAATAGTTTTTAACTCTATTCGTATACCGAGCGTAGGTTTGTTTACCCGAGACTAATTTTCACCCACTTGATAAATAGAGAGTGACCTCTATTCATGAGATTCATTTGACGGGACAAGCAAGAGTTACGTAAACGTGTTTACACTGATCATATTGTAAACAAATGTGACCATAAACTTGATAAACATACAGTATATAAGTAGGCACATGGTATAGTTCGGGTGATGACGTAATGCCTCCGTGCGTGCCAGTTTGCCGGACATAACCAAACATGTGACGACGGATGGTATTTTATATTAATGGCATTTTATGGAGTTCAATTTACTAAGTCCGTCATTTGTCTTGAAGAATACATTTTATGCTAGATAATTTTTCGTAAGAATTCTTCCATTTTGTACAATCAGCGGTTTGTCCTTATTCCGGATGTGATAAAAGTAGGTTACTTATGCCTAATAAGTTTTGAACAAAGAACTAATGTCTGCCGTAGTTTTTGTTAACATTTTGACTGGATTAGTTATGCTCATGTTCTTTTCCTTATAGAGAAAGCAGAATTTCAAACGGTATTGTGTTAGTCTCAAAACAAGTGTGCCTATGTAGTAACTGTGCAAATAACCTCTCAACACATTTTTTCTCGACAAAAGTAGATTTTTGTTGCGACTTAGAAATTCAAAAAACTCTGAAATGAAATACTTTTTATTACTGACACCTAATTAGAAATGATGTCCGATAGATGGCGCTGTTAACTACGTGAGCTCTTCCTACTTTCGTACTGTTACATATAAAGACTTATAAGAATGAAATAAAATCTAATAAATAGAATAAATAATCTTTATTGTATAATTTTAATATATAAATACGTAGCCTCGGCAATGTGCTAACGTAAGTACATAATTATTATTAGTTTGAGTAGTAACAGTTTATCACCGTTAAAAACCTACCATGACTCATGAGTGCCGATGCGGGATAACCTAATTTCTTCACTAAAATAATACTTAGTTGGAAACATTGATAGAACAGAAATGCCGGGAATAGTTAGTCGTTACTTACCGTATCTACTAGAATTTGTATTAAGCATCTACATATTCATTATTTCTTGGTCAGTTTTTATAATGATACACGGGTTACTGAAACCAACATCAATTGTAGGCGGTTTTGTAGTTTTATACTTTCCTTATTAAATGTTATTCTCTATGTTGGTACAGAAGATCATTATAACCTACAAAATAAATGATAACCCCACATACATCAACTGAATTATACAATTTGTGCGTAGTCAAAGTTGGGTCACATTAACAACGTTGCATAAGTGGGTGCATCTTGACATTTGAATCGACCCCGAATCCGAATAGAAACTGTGTCACGTATGAAACGTCCACGGACAGTGGGTACGGGCGGCGTCGGTGCGTTGTGCAATCCCGTTAGCGCTCCACGTGCGAACCGAACCGGCGCGCCTCAATGTCGCCCGTGGGCGGCCGCCCTCCGCGTGCCGCCCGCCCGCCCGCTTAAAATAGCGAGTCCACCCGAACAACGCGCGAGGATCGTGCACCCGAGCATCCATCCAGCTCTAGCGCGCGGCCGTTGACTTCTTTGTCTCACTCGCGCGAACAGCTGAGTATCAAAACAAAGGAGCGAGACGGGCGGTCGCCGCTCCCGCTCGCCGGCCGGCCGGTGTCGCCGGTCGCACCGCGCCGCACGCACTCTCGCCAGTTCGTGTTCGAACCGCGCTTATTGAGGTCGTCCGCTGTGAGCTCACTTGCGAAGTTTAGCACCGCGAAAGGATTTTTCTTTGTCCCGATCCTCGAGGACCCTGCCCTCGTATTATGTTTCCGCGCGAGAGCCGCGACCAGCCCCGGCCTACTGAGGAGCCGGAACGCGCACAGCGTGCGGAATCGCGTCGAAATTCTGTCAGTTTTCCAAAATTCTGTGACGGTTATCCCGCGAAACGCGTACGCCGGGCGATTTGAAATCATTGAGTGAAGGTGTGAAAGTAGAATTTTTTAGGCGAACAGTGGTGAGGCTGAAGTGTTCAAGTAGCAAAGTGAGGGCTGAGCACCATGTCCACAGGCAAGCGGCTAGCGAAGCGCTCCATCATCGGGACGCGCGTCGCGGCTTTGGGTGATGACGGACTGTACTATTCGGGGATGATTCAAGCGGTAAAGACGCCGGCGCCGTTCCCTGAGAATAACAACTGCATTAACCTGACGCCAAATACGCGATACACAGTGCGTTTCGACAGTTTGAAGATGAAGAACCGCGAATACCGCGACATCGAGCTGATCGGGCCCGGCTTTCGTGGCATGACAGGCGTCCGCCTGCAAGAAGGACAACGGGTCTTCTTGACCTACAATGGTAGAGAAGTGCGCGCTGACGTTAAGCACCACGACTATGACACCGACGAACTACGCGTCCAGGTCCACTCGCCCACAACAGAGGTTAGTTCTTTTGATTATCATTTACATTATGGTAGGCTAAGTAGTTTGACGGCGACGTCAGAATATCAGAAACCACTCCATAAAAGGTTGACTTACACTCAAGATTATACCTATGTTTGACCCTACATAGCTTTCACAGTCATAAGGATAGCCAGAAGCTAGAGGGTCGGACAAACACAAAGACATGAGTCGCCTCACGTATATTACGGATATTCATCCGCCTAAGCTTCTCATTGATGAAAAAAGGCTTAGATGATGACGTCACATAGTAAATGCCTCTATGATAATGAAAGTGAAATTCAAAACATTAAATAAATGCTGGATTTGTTTTTTAAGCAAGTGATATGTAAACTGTTTTTAGTAACACATGCGTAGAAAATATTGGATATGCATTTATTTATAATTGGAGCATATAATAGTGTGCGTGAGGACAGTGATCGGTTATTTGTATTGTATGGAGTTCAGAGCGATGTTGTAGTGTAGGCGGAATGATGAAGCGAGCTATTGACCCCACTCCACGTGCAACGAGCGGTGCACGGTGCACCGGCCGGCTGCGTCGCATTGCCACCGCGTCGCGTCGCGTCGCGCAACACAACGCACACACGCATTCACGTGCAACTTATCACAATGAACGATATACGCTAGGCTCTACCACTGCCACCAAACAGATCTCTCTAGTCTTAACATACTGCCTCGATAAAATTATGCATGTACACTAATCAGTTCCAAGCATTCTGTTGCCTATAGGACATGATTCTATTATTCAAATCTATGACATCATTATTGTTATTGTTACCATTGGATCGGATAAATAATTTTCTATGCATTTTCAATATCAGTAGCAAGCGTAATTTATAATAATGTAGATATACTGATTTTGTAAACTATAGGTAGTTGATGACATCGCTTAAGAAACAAATGGTTTGTGTCAAAACAGGAAAAATATGAATTTATTGGGTCGCTTGCTACGAATAAATAATACTCTATTTATTTGTAGGTCGCTTGATAAAATGTTACGAGGTGACAATTGACAACGCACAAATCTGGCAGCAACAAATTCAAACAATTGAAAAATGGCCTAACATCAAGGACAAAGATAACGCTATCGATCATACAAATTCAGCAGCACTCGCAAGGTGATGACTTTATCGCAGAAAGTATTAAATGCATTGCATAAAAATTAGATATATAACGGTAGGTCACGACGATTGGAGGGTGTACTGCGGCGCACATCGACTAGAAAAACAAAGAGCAGACGTGTCGTCGTTGTTACACTTGTTGAAATCAACGCGCCTCGCCCGCGCCTGCGCCCGCGCCCGCGCCGCACGGGCACCGGGTTAATGCGTAGCTCGGAGCTTCGTATTTGGCGTCGGATAGAGAACACGCATGCGCTAAATTTTATAATCCGGTTGGACCGTTACACCAAGTTTAACGGCGCGCCATGTAACAGGTAGCCAAAGATTACAATAATCACTCGTCGGACACTTCACAGTAGATTAATAGTCTGAATGTAGGTAGGTATGTATTGACGCTCACCGGCCGGCTCGGCCGGCGCGGCGCGCGCGCTTCGTAGGTAGGTAGACTGTAACGTCATCATCATCGACGGTCTTATCGTTGACCGAACACAATTTGTACGCAATATAAAATTTATGTTTAATTTACACAGCCGATAATTGGCTGGTTGACCCGACTCAATATTTTAATCTGACCGTCAATGTGTTTGTCAAGGTTCGACAAAGGTTCTGCTGACATTACCTTCGTTTTTATATTACCTACCAGCTTAATAAAGTTTTAAATTTATTTTATCTGTATCCACATGAAAAAGCCGACTGTCTGAGACAAGATTTTAGTTAAATTAGGTAAGTAGGTACTTACGTAACAAATAATATGGACCGAAACAATAATGGGATCGTTCGAAATAAATCAATTAAACGATTACTCATTAACTTGTAATACTTACATCGTTTAGATAGCAAGATCGATTGCGACAAATAAGTTGTTTTTAAAGTTTTCTCGATGAGTCCAAGAAAGTAGTAGCGCAGGCATTTTACTACGGTAATAAAAATAAGGAAGCGAGGTGCGCGCGCGCAGGCCTTGTGCTGTTGTGCGTAAATAGTGACGTAGCACGCGATACTGGCGTGACGCGTCACTCGCGGCCCCAGGCCGTAGCTTTAGATAATGTACCTACTCACAGAAATTATGCCATGTTATCAATTCATATTATGATTTCATTTATGTATTCTTATTTGTTAAACTAACTAAACCTTGTAATAAAAATAAATAGGTAGGTACTTAATAAAAGTTAGGAAGTTATCATGCCATGGAACGGCACACTGAAATACTGACATCATATAACATATAAGTAGATACCTAAGTATTATAATATTAATTAAACTACATAAACAATCTCACAACAAAGAACTTCATAAAGTAAACGGTGATATGCACTTGTTTACTAGTTCGAATGCCGGTGTATTGTGCTATTAATAATAGCCGTGCATATCAAACACGTTTTTGCGTCACTCCACGCTAGATAGAGCGAGCTATCTTCATGAAAACAACTGGATTGATAGCGCGCATTCGAACCACGCATAATAAACACACTTAAGTATACCTATGTATTTATATTAATAATAATATATCATCCCACACTCAAAGCTCTGAAGGAGAAACCCGAAATAAGATATAATAAGTATTGTAAAACTAATTATTATAGGAAAATGACGTGCGGTAATCCCCTGACGCCGCACCGTACATAATAAGCGTCAGAACACTCAGAGCTAACAAGCTGGCGATATATAACCGACACACCAAGAAACCTTCTCTGACGCATCACCGCATTTATGTTCGTAAACAACTATTAGGTATTTTACCGGCAATCTCGCACAGGGAATTACGTAATGAATATATAAATGCATTGATAAACTCGCATACGTTTTATGTAGACATCATGCTTGCAAAACAAATATACACCGAAGCATATCTAATTGTCCTTATCCACACGAGTACTAGTGTAATATGTTTTACATACCATGCCTAATACAAAATACTCGAAAGCGACTCTACCATCATAACATCAGGCCATAAGATATAAAAATAAAGAGTTCGCGGTTGAGAAATAAGGTCACCGGCAGGCCCGGAACCGAGTAACGGCATTCGTTACAAAATCGCGTCAAGAATTATATTCACGTGCGCCCGGCGCCGCGGTCGCCACCGCCAGCGGCCATACCGTTAGCCAGTGACGATGGCGGCCCAACATCAGCTAACCTTACAGGTTGGGCATCTGTTAAGTGGAACACTTATTACCGTTTAATCCGCTGGAATTGTTCGGATCTTCAAACATACTTTTGTTCTCTATGTGTCCCATATTGAATGTCGTTGCTGGGCGACAAAATCAGATCAACTCTGCATC
Organism: Subacronicta megacephala; assembly: GCA_958496365.1. Taxonomy (NCBI): domain Eukaryota; kingdom Metazoa; phylum Arthropoda; class Insecta; order Lepidoptera; family Noctuidae; genus Subacronicta; species Subacronicta megacephala. The sequence continues at coordinate 7,278,250 of OY292516.1, read as the reverse complement.
TGGATTGATACATCGATACTAATTACGCAATCTATATTTAAAGCGATTTCCCCAGTGTAGGTATCTAGCGGCACGCCTTTCATTTGCGGAGGTCGTAAACGGTCCACATCCACAATGAGTTGTGAGTTGAGCGTTGTAGAGCGAGCAGCATCGGCGGTGAGTGACGTCGGCGAACGTAGCCCGCGCGCCGCGCACCGCACTGCGACTACGCAGGTTGCGCGAGTGTGAAAGTGCCGTTCGCACCTGCATTGTTCATGTACAGTGACAGTTTCAGATTCACTTTACGTGTACCATGAACTACTTAAACTATTGTAATACCTGTTATTGTAGTGTGAGCACCACATTCATTCATTAAAATACTTATGCAACCAAACACCACAATAATTGTGACCTAACAGATTTGTTCAGTAGCCTGATAATGTTTTAGGAAAAAATATAATATCTATACAAAAACTATATCAATTAATTTTATATTACACTATTGAATAGATCGGCAGTTGTAGATGCCAATCAATGGCAGATAACTTGACGATATTATGTGGTTTACACAAAGAATTTACCTCTATTCTATTACTGATGAGTGGAATTCACATTAGCCTACAATTACATTAATTATTATTAATATTATTGAACATTCAAATAGGTAAGTAACTATCGCGCGTGTCCGAACAATATAAAGTAGTACCGAGTCGTGGTAGCTGACAGTAATAAATTACTAACAATGTAATTAATATCGCATAATTTATATACTTAGCTAGCGAAAGTAGTTATGATTCAAAAGCGTATTGCAAATGTGTTTTCCAGATTTTCCAGTCCAGTTAAGATTTTTTTCGATGGAACGAAGACACTTACGCTCATGGTGCTTACCGTTGCGTGGAGTAGTCGCGTGCTCAACGCAAATTTCACTCAACTGTATCTTTATACCAGTATATTTATCAATACAAATAAAAACAATCATACGAAAAATTATGTAAGGAAAATTAATTCTACCGTAAAAATCTTTGAAATAAACAAGGTCTTTACTTCGATGCCTTCAGTACCCTAACCAAACAATTCTAGTGCTGGTATTTCTATAAAAATTAGGATCAATTGTTAAGTATCGAGGTTGTAAGTAATATTACCAAGTCTTGTGCGTTTTTATGAGCGAAAATTGTTGCAAGCTTTAGAAAGGCCGTGGTGCAGGCGAAAATCATGTAAAGAGATAATTCACCATACAACGCGCAGCGGTACACTGAGTACCTAGGTACCTTTTTACATAGGTTCTCAACTACAAAAATGCAACGTGATGAATTATTTAAACTTGTCTCTAAGTTCCTGCTACTACTATGTACGTCTAACGAATCTAGAATTCAAATGCTTTACATAATACATATAATATTATATATCAATTAACGGTCGATAATACGCATGCCACATTTTTCGCATTTCGGTAAATAACTATTGGACATAGCAACAAAACATTTAACTAGATATTCTTTTAATTTCATGGCTATAACATCATCTTGTCTCGTGACACGGTTTCTAAATAAATCACGGTTGATAAGATATCACCGATAGAGATTTTGTTACTTACAAAATACAAAATGTTTAGAGATAATAGGTTAGGACATGTGTGTTCTTTCAAGCAGTCCTAATCTAAAAATTCTAAGCAACTCATTCAGTTAGATGAAGATCTTAGTACCTATAGCTAGTTTAAAATCTAAACTTCGTACACTACAGTCAGTTAGTTTACGGTTTAAGGTTCATTCCGTAGAAATAGGTGCCTATCACCTGAAAATGAAGCTTAGGTAATTGCAGGCCTAAATTATTAAGACAACAAAAGCCAGTATTGTAAATTTGTAAGTCACCAATCTTTTAAAATCTAATGCAACTGCTATACTAAGTTCTAAGATCTAAATAATTTTATCTCTCGACAGGCTTGCCTAGTCCTCTCATAATCTATTTTCAGAATTACCTACTTTAGCAATGGAATAAATATTTGATAGTGTTTTTTAATTCGTTATTTTAAAGGACACGGAAAAGTTTTTCAACAAACTTTTGAGGTTAGTCTTTTTGTTGCCTAATTATAATATATTTAAATACCTATCATCAACGTACCAGGGGCCGTATCACCACGTATTAATGCTATCATTTTTAGGTTGTGAGAGAGGGATGCCGCTCTACAGGTTAAATAGTGGCGACCCTCTTTCACAACGTAAAAATGATGGCATTAATACGTGGTAATACGGCCCCTGTATTAGTCTGTATCTAGAAACATAGAAATGTGTGCGAACGGGTTAGAAGAGGTGAGAAAATAATTATATGACTTGCTCGATAATACCTTTTGGTGTCTAACTGGCAAACATCCTTGCGTCGCAGTCTATGATAAAGCAACTCGGTGGGTGTTTTGGCTTTTGAGCATGAGAGCGGGTTCCGCCTTGGTTTCTGCGGCTTGGGCAGTCTACAGTCCGTAGGTCTCTTGAGGCTCGAAAACGCATAAGAAACTCGTTTGGTGTTGAAGGTGTTCATTGGCCACAATAATTACTAATCAGGTTGCTTGTCTGCTCGTAATACTCCTGATTATCTAAAAGATGTACTTATAAAAAGGACTGTCTGGATGTGACTTAGGTGAATGAGGGAAAGAGTTCCAAAGACGAATGTTTTCAGAGAGGATAGTTAAAATTGCGCTTAATTGATTAGAGAAATCAGATGATTCCTATCATTTTTTTTCTTAACCTAAATCGTAGGTAAATATGATTTCTTTTTAGTGCCGTCCTACTGTTTAAATAAATTATCTCTAAATAAACGTGTGTTTACTATTTTGTTTATTTGTAAAGATATAACTACGCACTTAATATGTTTGATAGAATCACACACTTGCCATCTAATTAAAAACAGTTTTAAATATCCATCCTTGACATATTATTGAACGCTGGACATGATAGTTCCCCTGCCTGGTTGGTGATAAAATAGTTTGCTTAATGTATTCGACCCAATTTCATGCCGAAACAGAGATGATTGACCATTTAATGTTGTCACTGTCAGAAAACCGTTGCGAATTTCAAAAAAAATTATAGATTCCTCGTACCTACTAGGTCTTGTTGTTGATTATCGTTTCTACTTTACATATGTATCTACTAGCAGTACTACTACAAGTATCTACTACTACCTACAATTATTTATGTGTTTTAAGAATAATTTATTTTGATGAAGATTTGAGTTAAATTGTAAATTCAAAAAATGTGTAAGTTAGTAACGTAATATTATTTTTCTTTGTCTTATAAGTATGTACTTATATAATTATTTCTCCTAATTGATATTCGTCCTCCTACAAGCGAGCAGGCAAGGCAAGGCCGGCCCTTTGTGAGTTTGTGAGTGACATTGCATTCGCCTTGAAACAGTTACATGATTTATGTGTCTTATCTAAACAGATGACAGAACAAGGCATGAGTAAATCTCGATTAACTATCCGTCACTTCAATTAAGTCACATCAGTAATTATTATGGCGATTCATAATATAGCGCTCTGTACTAGGTAAGGTTATAATTCTAGGGTTCTAAATTTATAACTTGAAATACCCACGTGAATTAACCGGATAACTTGCAGCCGGACTTTGGCGTCACGCACGTCATCGTCGGTTGACTCAACAACGCAAAATAACTTGTTTTCGGCTTTGAGGTAACAGTAACACACCGCAACCGTTACTGCGTGGGCGATTGTCACAAGTCCACAGTTACAACTATGCGATATCTACATTTGTATTTTGTTTCGGCGTCGACTCTAAACAAACATTAAAGTTTTTTATACTTAGGTATTATTCGTTACCTTTACGAGGATTGGATGATGAAAGAATTTGTAGTTTTGTTTAAGGTTGTCCTGTATTTATTAAGCCGACGCTGCACGGTAAGTATACGCTACGATGTTTCGAAATGTTTTCGTATGAAGAGCAAGTTTAATTGCTAGCGTGTGGTGAGGCGGGGAGCGGCCCGCGCCCGCGTCGCGCCGGCATGGTGACCCACTGACCCAGAATCGCTGATATTGAACCAGCAGCAGCGACGCACAATACAACCCGTATTCGAAATCCGACCTCTACTTGTGCTGTTATTTTTATTTACTATTCCGAAATAAGAAGGTAACTTGAATTACATCATAATAATCATTTTGTTGATGTTAGAGGATCATGAGTTCATGACGTCATAACAGTAAACCAATATATCTAAAGCAATATAATAACTTTTAAATGAGTATCGTGATTATGAAATAACGTTTTGAATGCATTTTTAGCTGTTATTTCCTCGAGACATGTTTCGCTGGTTATATTCGTGATAGGAAATATTGAATATTCATGAATGTGTCACACATCACATTACGTCTAATGTACAATCATCATCCGCGAAATCATTATTAGACATCGGCAGGTCGATAGTATAACGGTGCTATCGGCGATGCGTGTGCTGTGACCGCATGAAGCGCAAACAGGTTCCCGTATCCGTTATCAACTGGTAACTCGGGGCGCGGTGGGTCGTACTCCGTTTTTGGGTCAGGCTGGGTCACGACGCCTGCGTGCTCACCGCCTGCCCCTTCGAGCATATTTAGCACTATTTCGATATCTAAGAATAGAGAGGCAACCACGCTTGCAAGCTTCTCAAGGTAAAACGCTCACTTTTCTAAGCGTCGCACGTAAAGCGATGCGATTATAGCATCACGCCGAGAGTAGGCGATGTGGAAACATCGACACCGCGTCCTTGTGCAGATTTCACGTTCAATTACGTAACGGCGAGAGATTTTATTTACGTGTAAGTCGACTATGTTACGCACCCGCTCGCGCCGCCTACACCCGGCCGCGTGCCCGTCGTGAGGGCGGCCAGGCGTAACATTTTGCCTGTGACGTCATCGTCGCGTCGCGCCTACGCTAAATCGTTCGCCAACGCGCTATGACGTCGTTCCTAGAATTCTAATTGCTACGGTCCGTGACGTCACCCGCTATCAAATTCAATCACTACTTGACAGATAAAACGCTGGCATGCTTCGGCTCTGGCTTGCATCATCATTGTTGCCGCTACGCAATTTCAATTTCCGGATGGCCAGGCCTACACGATGACAGTAGATTTACTGAATTAATAGAATTGTAAATCTTCCTACCTCTAATAAAAAGCAAAACAAAAATCTTTGTAACTAACCCACTTTTTCTTTAAGTACTTTTAATAAAATCTAATTCCTACTTGACGTAACAATGTTAACAATATCTGTTGCAACAAGCTGCTAAAGGTGCAGTATCATGACGTACACGAATTGCACTTGCTCAATAAATGTAGCAATTATTGACCGAATTAGATCCAGAAATAGAGCACGGTGAGGTTACCCGGGCGAAACCGGGCCGTCTAGATGCTAGGATCGCGGCCCGTGGACCTGCCGCTCGCCAAATAGGCCGGCGCGCCGGCCCGGGGCGCCGGTTCGTCCTGCACAATCGATGAGCTAGACCTAGTTTGCAATATTGCACTCACAATATTTCTCAGGAAATCGAAATCTCAAATTTACAGGAATATCCATGATTCACTCATAGGAATAAATTATTTTCCTCATCGTCCCATTTAAATATAAGTAGGTAATTAATTAAGCAATGCATGAATAAGCCAAGCCCGGCCAGAGTTATGAAATACTGTAAGTACTCTTTTATTATTTATCAGGTCGAATTAAATACCGGTAACCAACATTTTATAAATGGTTATTTCCAAGGAGAATGGTTGCAATAAAAACACTGGGTGCATTTTTACGTGTAAAATGTAGGTCACGGATTTTTTGGGGCAAGGTTGCCGGTTGCAGCGGTTTGGCGGAGGGCGCACGAGCACGGGCGCGAGCGACAGGCGCCTCGCTCGCGTGGCCTGCTTCCACTGCATCCGCTTTGCAACCACGATATTCACTAATCACACAAGGCCACCGCGCCGATTGATTGACCGGCATAATGTGTACAAATGTGAATCGAACTTACCTATTAAAAATGTAAGTTTATAGAATCGCAATTCGTGTGAATTTTGTAGCCTGATTATTTTTCAAAAATTGTGATGATCAAAGACCTAAAATATTTGAAGAATAAAAAAAAATTACAGCAGCAACAATTTACTAGTAGTATTCATTACGTATTACTTACTAACAAATAATTGGGATCTATTGAACGGTTGGGACAAAATATCTTTAGCTAAGCAATTTCATAAGACTTAGCGAAATTAGTGTCATGTGTGTCAATTGAATAACTTAAATGTCACGTTGGGAGGGTATGTACATTTAGTAAGTAACTGTACCTGTTTGGTTGTTTGTAGAGATCTAAGAATATTTCGCACCTGACACGTGCAAGTTGATTCACTTCTACCCACTAGTCTTGTCTATTTCTGGCTTCTGGACTAAACATTACACAGAAAATGATGTTTTCGTACAATAAAATATGAAATACTAACAACATGGTTGCTTATTAATGCTTATTCTGGGTTCCTTCACAATAGAAACCGAATAAAAACAATAATTATTTATTCGTCACTGACAATGACATGGAAAAATTAAATGAGGCTTTCAACTATTCGTTTTCATAGCAACGCTTGTTATCCCGCCTTGACTCAATAGTGTTTGAAATTTTGAATTATACGTTTGCTCACAATTATTTATATCCATCACATAATATTGAAGGTAAAGAAAGCATGAGAATTATTCAAAGGGAAACAAAATATTAATAGATATTTGAATGTTGGTCATAATAAAAATTAATTATGGTACTTATATCTAATCACCTTCATCACATAATTATCGATGGTGAGGTTAATAAGAATGCCATGGCAAAACATTATACGATTGCAAGTGTTATGTAATCATAATTATGTATAAGTACGCAAGGAAGGCGTTTAAATAAGTTTATCGTTATTTAATCAGACACGAGGTACCCCCGATAAGTTATTAAGACATATAATATAGACTGCCTCGTTAGTCTAGTGGTCCCAATCGCAACTGCTACGATATAGGTCTTGGGTTCGATCCCCAGGTCGAGCAAAGTGTTATTGGGTTTTTCTATGAAATTCTCAGTAGCAGCTCGGAGTCTGGATTTGTGCTCGGTGAATGGCAATAGGCTCGCCCCCTATTACATGGGACCTAAAACATACCGGCGAACTGTGGGTGTACATTGAGTACACCTCTGCCTAACCCTTCGGGAAATACAGACGTGATGGTATGTTATTTATATTATGTTAAAAAATATAGAGCCTTTATTCTACCATATTTACATAGTAATGTACGCAATAGTACTTACATATTAATTATGGTATGTAATTGTAACGATAATCTATTAATATAATTTCAACGTTTAGAAACTTCATACACGAAATAAGCAAAGCAACGTAACGCATCGTTCGAAAGTTCATCATGTTATAAATCCAACTGCAGCGAAGTACAGCGGTGGATTGTCGGGTAGTAGCTATTGGCCTATTTATTAGTGCACGATCAGTTGACGGCAACAGAATTGCTTATGCATGTGTGTCTACGTGACTTCAACTGCAGCCTCACTGAATGTCTAATGTAGGAATAATCAACAAGGGTATCACTAATACTTTCGTTTCGACATCGGCACACAGATTTCTAGTTGCAGTGGCACAGTTCCGGATAAAGTAAAAAGGAAGCGTTAAAAAATACTATACTTAGGCGTCCATATTCTATTTGATTTCCAGAATTTAAAATTATGATTTATGAATTTTGCTATAGCGTTTTTCTTTTCCATCACAGCGAAATAAAATTTATTTATGGTGGGATGACAGTGAGACTGAGGCGCGAACAGAAAAATGATGGATACATGTTAATGACCATCAAATACTTACACAAACATTAGTTACTTCTATTGAGCATGGATGGAAAGATAGATAAGCACCTAAAATCAGAGTAATTTTATCAGTCGACACCATTAAGGAACACTATTGTTTTCCCCACCACCGCAACGCTCGGTAATGAATTCTGAGTGCATTGTCCTGCAATATTGTCCTACTGGATACAGATAACTTTTGTTCTACTTAAATATAATTGACACAAATGGGTATTATTTAGATTGTAGGTATCTAACCTTTCCACCAATGGTGACTGTTTTCAAGAAGAAGACAAGAAAGACAATAAAGTGGGGGTTCTCTTTGGTCCTCTCTCATGACTTATGATCAAGTAGGCATATAACATTTGGGTATCCAAATAAACTACTAAAAAAAGACCAACCTACTTATAAATTGCTTTAGGTAGAAACGTAGAGCATGAGCGTAATGAGACTTGGTATTGAAAATGTGTAGATAAAAACATGTTGATATGAAACGGCGCATACGCAAGCGTTGCTCAGCATTGTGTCGTCACGCACGCACGTCATACATCAATCTCCACGCGCCTCTAGAACCGGCCGGCTTCAGCCATTGACTCAGTGCTGCAGTCAATGCCATTTGATCGCACACTCAGCATTTTACTTTACGCTTTCGCTGATGAGTTTCAATCCTATTTGGCAGGATTTAATGTTTTCTATTTCCAACAATTTAAGCTTTTAAACGTTATTTATAAAAAAACACTTGTAACTTTTGATAAAAATGTCTCACTTGAATGATATTAATTAAGTATGAAATGAAATGATTCGAATCATTCAACAATGGAACGAATTTTTCTTTACTGGTGATTAGAACTAGAAAATATAACGTTTCAAAACAGAGCAGAGGCGTTACAAGCATGGATAATCCGTTTTGCGCAGCGTCAACACCGATGCGCAGTAGAGCAGGCAGTTTGCGCAACCCTGAGCCGTCAAGACACCCAACTATCGTGTAGTCAAGCAACCACAAAGCTTTGTAATCTAAAATATAACTTACAAAAGAAATTGTATTTTTGTATATTTATTTATACCCATATAAATAATTAGGTTCCTACAACATTTTTATAAGTATGGCTAGATTTACCTACAAACCGTAAGTGGCTACTATTCTTTACCCAAAACTAGAACTTTAGTTGTAAAATTCAAACGGTTTCCCTCCTGAATATTGTTTTATTGGAATTAGGGTTATGGACGTGAAATAAAAAGCACAGAGTGAATTTGAATTGTATACTTTTGACTTTATATTTGAATTTATTATATTCACAAGGAAGGTTATAACGTCCGTTTATTAGCACAGTTACGATTGAAAAGAGAACGAAACTGAGGGCAACCATTCCTTTTATAAAACATCATTTAGTGACAGTGTTGCCAGTATAAATCATACAAGATCTACTAATGACAATGTTGCCACTACTAAAGTAGGAATAGATTATTTTTGTAATTTACAATCAAGTAAATTCCAACATGTTTCACATAAAACTTACCTAATTGTAACCCTTCCAGCAGCGTTACCTTAGGAAAATCTTCTTTTTGTGGGTTCCGAAACCAAAGCGTTACGTAAAACGAAGGTCAGTTGAATAACAACGCATGAAAATCTACTAAATAGGTAGCTTAATATTAGTATTTTTCACATCAAGACGTTGACATTAGCAAAGGCCAAGGTTCGTCATTCTTTGCACCGACTCCGTATTAACGACAAGAGACTCGTTTTTGAATAACCGTGCACGGTATTCTTAACTAATTAAAAAATATGTCATAGGTAAGTATAATTATTATGATGTAAGTATGTTCGGTATAGTACCTATGTCTTTTTTGTTTATAGGTAGGTAATTGAATAATAAATTTATAACTGAACTGATTTTGATACTCAGTAAGTATAACACAGTATAAATATATATTTATACTGTGAGTATACTCTCGAGATGGTCCAATATATTTACGTAGCATTTTATTTACGTGGACTTTGAGGCCCTATTATACACCCAAAGTTAATTCAGTAGGTACCCATATATTTTACACCTAGGAATGAGCAATCCTGACCTAATGCTACCCTACATCAATATTTTTTTTCGGTACATACCTAATTCTCGAAGAATGAAGGCAAACTTTCAGATATTATTATTATATATATTATTTTATTACATTTATGCCTACTAAATGTACCTAATATCTAACTCCGTAAATAACTCATGCCTGCGTTATCACGAATCACGATATTATAGTGAAGTCGCTCGGCGACTTTCACTGGCATTTCAAAGCCGATCGTTTCGCCATCGAATGAAGGAATTGTGCAATAGTTGTCACTTTTTACATAACTATGCTGCATGTTGGGAAGTGACTAGCCAATAGACGTCTAATAAAACTATCGATACAAACCGACAATTATTCAATATTATAAACAATTATTATATAGGAACATACACTTCCCATTTTAATATTTATCATCGTCGCGATCATTCGTAGATTGTAACAGAGAAATGCCGCTCTACAAATTAAATAGCATTAGCCTACTGGCTTTCACAACTTTTTAAAAAATGTTCGCAATTAGATATACATTGTATTACCGGCTCAGATTCTTATGTAGTCCTGTTTGCAAAGAAACATATTATGTTGTTTAGGTACTTATATCAAACAGAGATTATGATACTCATTAATGCAACTTTCATTGTTCCGGCTCGAGTGAGGGGCACGTCAGTTAACGTCTCATGGCTCATGGCACGTCCACACTCGCACGAAATCATGTAAAAGTGAAAGTATGATGTGATCAGCGATTCTACGTTTACTGCTAACTGTATTTACCGAATTGCCTATCACATAGCTATTGCCAGCGAATTGCCATCTCTGCATTTAATTTATTTTAATTATGGGTGTTTTTCTTTTTCAAAGTTTTGTAAACATTGTTTTATAAGAAAAGGGATCATATCTATACAAGGAAGAACGGCACTCCAGTATTTAGCTTTTAATTTCATGAGAACTCATTACGCACTCTCCTTCCGATCGAGGCTTAATAGTCTTAATACTATTAGGTTGCATAACATTTATACATTAGTGAAGAATACTAATATATACCTATATATTTTAAATTCTATTTCAAATTATTTATTTATTTATTTAACAGTTATTTTTTAAAGTTAATTAGTTTAGCCAATAGTAAAATAAAAATAAATTATTAGTTAATAATACTAATTTGATAGTGCGGTGGTATTGTTGTCGCATTATGTAGAAATCCAAACTCGCATCAAGTTAGAATAAGATGTGCTTGCAAATTAACAGATCATGCATTAACAGCGCGTTACTGTAATCACCCGGAAAACATACCTACGAAACGATTTATGTTCGTGGGCGATAATACAAACTATCATCGTCAATATAAATTGGTGCTAAATAAAGCAAGGTTTCTACCTACTGGCGCTGCTACTGCTAGTCTATTCGTAGGCCAGTTGTAGTTAGTAATTTGATCAGTGTTACGTATGTTCCTCCAATTTTATTTTTATTACGATAACACCTCAAAAGAAGAAAAGACATTGCCACAAGAGCAAATCACGGGCTGATTCCAAGTTTTTCATTTGCTATTAGTACGATACATTGCAATACGTTCTGCATACACGTAGGCGTAAACTGATATATAGGTAGATAACGTATCCATCACGACTGTAGCCACGTAGAAGGAAACCAATATCAAAAACGCCACCAATGTCAACCAGTCTACTCTCGCCACTCGTGGCACATAACTGACCGAGAGTGTGACCGCGATACGGGCAACTTTACCAGCGAGTGATAAGTATATTACATGCGTCATACAGGTCCACTTCCTAATTGTTGTTGAGTTCAGGTTCAGATTATGTTTGTTTAACTGTAAAATATTATATCTACTCATTCACAAGATAAATTCCATATTTTTTTATTATAATGGAGGAAGTATTAGAACTCCGCGTCTGTGTACTTCCCCACAGTCAATATGATCGTGGAACTCGCAACTTTTCAACACGATGGAAATTCCACTGCAAGTTTTAATAAAATAATTTAATATGACATTGAACCCAGATGTTTATAAATTCCATATAGTAGAAAGCGAACCTATTACATGGATTACATAACCTAAAAAATAATAAACTTACCTAGTCGCTTATGCTTATCTTATTAAGTGCCCTAACTGACATATATTATAGTAAATCGTTAAGAGCAAGTTATTGTGGTTTTGCACTCAAAAGTATTCAACGCAGTGCTTTCGAATAACGTAAGAAAATATTGTTGTTGTTAATAATTCAATTGTAATAATATTAATTTAAAAAATAGTTACTTGTGTAATTTCTTTTTTGAAAATAATAAATAGTTACAAAACAAACGTCACACTTAGTATTTGTGTTCGCCCGTTTGTAGATACGTTTATTTCATATTATGATATCTTTTAGGTAGGCCCAAACAATGTCAGGTGACTTTGTGTGACTAGCTAAACTAATTAATATAATATTTAAAAAAAATACTATATAATACGATTATTATCATATATTAATGCGCTCTACAGTTTCCAGCAGCGTTGCTTACCACACTTATATTCAGAACTTGTTTACCTCTATAGAGCAACTATTTGTGTACTGGGTTTCCTGTTCAAACGTATAGGTAACGACAATGTATTAGGAATTTCTATTCAATATAAAAAACAGTAATTTACTGTTTTTTATTATGATTATATCGGCAACGGCAAAAAAATATTATCATCTGCTACTTAGCAAAAACAAAATAAAATGAGGTCCCTGACATGGAACGCACATCTCGCGCCATTTCCACCCGATCATGAAACTGATGACGTCTTTTCAATTTCAAATCTACCACCCGATCACAGTACGTGCGAATGAAGGTCAACCGTATTTATCTTTAAGTTATTACTGCAATATTTCTTTGTCTTCAGATATAAAAACCTTGCGTATACCCAAAATGCATTCAACGAGCCAATATGAGGTGAGGTGAGACTAATGCCAAGGTCTTGGGGAAAATATGCCTTGACCAAACCCTATTTATGTATTTACGATCACTTTCCTTAATTAAATGTAAACGAATTTACCAAAATGTTAACTTTGATGTACTTACCTATTCTAGCATTCTGTAGAGTTCATTTCGTTCCCTTTTTTCAGGTGGGGATTGAGTTAAAGAAAAGACTAGATGAAATAAGACTGTTGGAGTCCCGGAAGTCAGCAAGATTAGCAGACGTTGACACGGATTTTGCCCGGTTGGCAGATATGGCTGGCGACAGACGTCGCGCTTCCGCAACCATCGAAGTTCCCTCACATCATATGCAAGGGTAAGCTCCCACCTATTAAGTTAAATGTATAATATTTATGCTTCAAAGGCGATCTTAATAATAAGCATTAACTACCAGAAAATCTTTATCCAAGTTTAAACAAGCATTATAAAGCAAAGAAGCTCTAAGAACCATGCCAAAGCCAAAGCAAACACAAGCTGCAATAAAAATAAAAAGGACATCTAAGAATGAAGTAAATGAGGTGGTTTTTTTCCAAGTTGTTCCCAGTTGTGCACCATCAAAGTCACTAATGGATTATTTTCAAAAATGTCCCGATTGTCACCATTGGCAGTGCGTGGCAATAAAAATGCCGGACATGCCGTTAATTAACAAATAGCAATGCTATTCCACCTTGAGTTAGCAGCTTACCTCGCCTCGAGCTCAGAGGAAGGCCGGTCTGCTACTGCATTTCTAATGTACGCTCGCAGCCTTGCAAAATCTCTTCATCCGAGTTTTTACTTAATGGTTTGCCCTAATATAAGTAAGTCATTTTAAATCTCATATTACAGAAGTTGCTTCATTTATACGTGTAAGTATTTTATTATTTAAAGTTTATTACCTGCCCGTCTAGTTCTTATTTCGAGAGGATTACTACCTATAACTCAAGGACACAATAAAATTAAGTAAGAACTGTAGTTAGCGGCATGTATTGTGCGTTACCTTGTAGGTAGGTATAATCGCTCACTAGTGTGCACTGTGCATCGTAGAAGTGGGGCCGGGGGCGGGCGAGCGTTGCGAAACGCGCACCGCGCACGTTAGAAACTGGATGGAAGTGTTAGCTAGCACGGAGTACGGGCGTGTCCTTGTCACACTTGCCTACATTCTGTGGCCGGAGCCTGCCCGCCCGCACCTCTTGCGTTTCGCCGCGCCTCCAGCGTTGCATTGTGAGTCCCTGGACTCACAATGCAACGCTGCCACGCTGTGAGATTTTTTAAAATCTAACGGTTTATTTAATCACTATGATTAACGAAAATGATTGACGAAAAACTTTGGAGTAGACGGCCATAAAATGCGCCTTTCAAATTTCTAGGTATAATATCGACGACACTAACGTCGAAAGAATAGACGGACCTACTTGCGAAGTCATTTGCAAATCTGAATACTGATTTCAAAGGTATTAAGTTAGTAGTTCTCAGCAACAAGTAGATACCACATTACATTGTGTTGCAGCGTAGAACCGGAAAAAAACAGCATCAATCGCCTGGCGGGACGTGACGCTCGTCGACACCGCAGTTTCACTTTTCATCATGATTGTGGTGAGAGGCGAGACCTCCACCGCGGCGGTCCAAATTTCACAATACCGAAACAGACGCTCTCAAAACAACGATCTGCTTTTGGATTACAACGCTAGTCGTACTGCAGATTTAAATCAGTTGAGGTTTCTATCAAACCTTAACTCATTCTTCCCCCCAAAATAAATAACGAAAAGGTGCAAAGAAAAGCTCCCTTTGCAAATTCCACTAATATTTGGTGTATTAGTCTAAAATAACTACGGTGGTACCACCAGTAACTTTATCATAGTGAAGGAGTATTATATGAGTATATTATCTGTTACATAATCTGCATTCTCTTTTACAAAAATATGAATTACTTTAAAAAAATGCATACCATTTTTGGATCTTCCAACAAATCAAGTGCAAGTAGGTAGGTAAGATTTGCGCAATGATAGATTACCAGTCTGGAAATAACGACCTGCCCCTAACAGTAAAGTTATAAAGTACCATCAAAAATCAAATAAATAAATTATGGTTACGGTTAATGTAAGGCACGTAAAGCTATACTTTCCACAATAACCTGAACTCTCATTGTACGGGAAGTATAACTTGATGAATAGCCATACCACTACATTTTAAGATAAAATTACTTATAACAAAAAAGTAAAACCGCCTTAAGCAAAAACCTTACGCACTGATCGCTCCAATAAGACAGCGATGTTTCGGTAAAATAAACAATTATATTATCGATGTAAATAATTTTTAGATTTTTGTTGATTTTTTAAAACCGCTCAACCGATTTCGATTATATTTAAAAATACTCAATTATTAAAATCGATCCATAATTGGCGGAAATATCTCGTAACAAACATACAAAAAAAAACATACGACGAATTGAGAAGCTCCTCCTTGAAGTCGGTTGAAAAACCTGATAAAATTTGAATTTGATATAAAGGACAAATATTTTCGGCACGATATGTATCTAGGTATTAAATCAAATTTGACCAATCAATAAAAATGAAGGATACTAAACTGTTGAATGCTACCCAAAGAAATACATGAAACAGTCAAGACTATAATACTACTAGACAAAGTTGGGTTAAAAGCCAGCGGTTGATATTTAACACGGAGGTAGTGATTTCGTAAAACCTGTTTGTACAACTCTGTAAGAAATTATGCTTGCAAAGGATTGCAACTACAAAACCGGAAAAAACTTGATTTAATGAGCTGTTGTATAATAATTAGGCTGCATATGAAATGATCGAGATCATTTTATGCTCTCTCTTTATTGTAATGATAGATAAGAGTTCAGACTATTCGTGAACACAAATTTTATAGTAACGCTCGTTACGGACCAAGCCATGGCAAGTGAAAGTTTGCCAACATCGTTTTTTTTTAGTTACTTACCAACAAACGAGTAGATCATAGCGGACTCAGGGTTTTCAGAACGCCAAAACCGCAAAAACTTTAACTTTAATGTTAATTATAACATTAATTCTACCAAATGAATTTGACGATTTTGTTTGGTACATGAATCAACTAAATTCAAAGATGGCGTCGCATTCGGTTGGTACTTGGCGCGGCCGCCATGTGACACAGTGACCCAGTTTCGAAATGGAACGCCACACACACAAGAATAATACCCACAGTACCTATACATCGATATCCGAGCGTGTTACACCAATGTGATACCTAATTAGATAGGTAGTAGATAGACCAACAAATTCATTTGCAGCCCTTATATTAGGAAATAGGTAGGTACCTACTTATATACTATTCGAAGTTACTTATTTTTCACTAACTAACATTAAAAGAGTCTTGAACTTTACAACTTCTTAGCTGCATGAGTTTCAACGTAATCAGAGACCAGGGGCTAAAATAGACACTTTTGAGTCTCGCCTTAAGCCCGTTGTGAATCATCAAAAGCGACCATTTCAGCCCCCCGATAGTCTCTGTTACTCGAGCTGTGGGGCAGTAAGACGCCAATAGGATTGGCATTTTAATGTCGTAACTCTAAGCAGTAGGTACTTCTATCCACTTCGTTGATCAGCCATATATTTTATCAATGCCAATTGCCAACCTACTATAATTCCTCATTTATTAAATAATCATCCCAACAATGTGCAAAGATTTTTTCACTATTATGGTATATTTCTGTAATTTATTCAATATTAATATTTAGTAGGGTGTGTAAAGACAAAACTCAAGAAACTCAAAACAGGTCAAGTTTTTTTTTGTATAACCTTGGTTTTGACATTTCATTGTACCTACATAGATTAAAAAGAAGCTCTCTCTAGCTCTCTATCTATTTATAAATACGACCGTTCTACAAAGAAATAAATACTGCGCGGTTACAAAATTTTAATTTTGTATCAAGAGGCCGCCTTTCTACTGTTTTAACTTAATAACGAAGTAGATTTAGATTCCTGGATATTAAATAAAGTATTGTTGGCATTGCAGGGGTATTCATATTAAAACATTCAACATATTTTATGTTATTTACTCTACCTTAAAAAGTTAAAAGACATTAACTTACATTCCGCATGCGTTTGCGCAACATGTAAAGAGAAGGCGCGCGCGCGCAAGCCAACACTGGCGATGGAAGGTAGTGGGGCGAAGGCGGCACTTTCTCGTTGGATAGGTACACGTTTGCTTTCGTTGGTGTTGTGGGAGGCCCGTTATCTCATTCGGCAGGTGCAGTTATGCCGACACTATATTGAGAAAGTGTTTCAAAAATGTATTCATTTAGTATTATGCAACCCATTTAATAGTTGGTTCGTATATTAACCGTACTTCATCAAAGAAAAGTAATGTTTAGAAAGATTTTAATAGGTATCTACTTATAATTGCGCTTGCGGCTTGTCGGAACTACACTGTTCTACCTTCGATATTAAACAAAGGAAACCTATAAACCCGTACATACGTCATACCTATATGTAGATATAAGGACCGTGATTACTCATCCGGAATGTTCACCTCCGTGTTGACTTTCCGATGACCTACCTGCGGGTTATTACACTTCTCGATGGAAACAAAAAGTTTACTTAAAAGTATTGTCGAAATCCGCATAACATTAAAGGTTTTATTCAATATTCAGAGATAAAAGGTAACCTCCTTGATATTAAAATAGAAAAAAAATATTACCTACAGGAATTAAAATTCTAAAAGAAACATACTTCAAAATAAAATAAATTAAATTCCTGTTTTAGCTTCTTTAATCCGACTACATCCATACTAAGATATGGGTTTTCTAGTGAAAAAAAACCGCTTTTGGCAGGATTCGAAACTGCGTCCCCCGGTAAAATACACCGGATGCTTTACCAACTAACCTACCGAGACCACTCCCTGTCGAATTTTTCTTTCATATTTACGTCTTCAGGTGACGCCATATTTTACTACTAAAAAATATAATATTAAAATAAAACCCTGTGTAAAAACATCAGGTAGGTTATTCATGAACGTTATTGCTATTGATCGCCATTGGCACACCACTCACCAGTACAAGTTAGTTATATATTATGAACCTATATTCTATGACTGATTATAAATATTGAACACTTTTTCATATAAATGTCATGCCGACTCATGCCTCATATAGAAAAGTCAGATACGACCTTGGTCATACCGCGGGAAGGGGCGGCTGGCAGCGCGCCGGCTACAGTGAGCACAATTGACAACGGATCTATGTTTTTGTAGACTGAAAAAAGCGAGTGCCCGACCTACACCAACATGACAAAAAACGCATTAGCTTCGAACGTACCTATATTGAAACACTGACGAATTTTACACAATGATAATGAGCGAGTCGAAGGTCTTCTATACGTATTATTTTCCACATCGGCACTACATTATAATACGACAGTGACACTGAGTAGGAAGCAACTGTTAATATAAAATTATTTGTCATGCAAGTATGAAACTTTTAAAACAACTGAGCAACTGATACTATGAACCCAATTATAATTATGAGAAAATAATATTTCTACAATTCTACCTTCGTAAAGTGATGGTATCACTGACAATGAAAGGCATAATATGATGCATCCTTAGAAAAACTAAGTCGAACAAATCAGTAATAATTGTCTTCAAGGAGGTTGATAAATTACCAACGAAAACTAATTCATTTCCAACTTATTTCATGACGAATATATTCGAAGGCTCATGTAATGTATGAGAACGTCTAGGGTAAGGGTAATACTTCAAAAGACTGGTCGGTTTCTTAACTTGCCTAGTTTTAATTTTTCCACAAGAAAATGTTTAATAGATAGGTCAAGCCTGAGTTATAAGTACTTGTTGGTACCTTTCCGGCTGATATCAATGGAGTTCTTTTGATGCCGTTTTCTATTTTTTTTATGCTAGATAATTGAATAATTTATTTCATTAAAAATAAGTAACTTAAGGAATGACTTAATTCTGAAAATTATTTTAAAATAATATCACTGCATTTTTTTAAATATAATAGGTACAGTGTACCAATGAAATATTTTCACTATCAGTACTGAACTAGTGGCACGGTTGCCGGCAACAAGCGGCAAGGTCGTTTTCAATGTTACGTGTGTAGCGTAGTACCACAGTATAGGCAGCGTCACAGCATGAAGCGAAGTGTGTGTACAGCTGTCACGGCGTAGCGCAAATCGTGACCAGTGACTGTGAAAATTTAACAAACGATTTATGAACCGATAAGGTTATAACCATAAGGATATAACCGCTATGGATCTACCCATGTATGACGTCAATACATCGTGACACCCCATTCTGACAGTCAGCATGGGTAGGTATGTCTAAAGACTTCTCCACCACCAAATAAAGTCTACAAAAAATATTGTATAGATGGGATTTTGTGGTAAGTAGAATTCACAATGCACCTTCTACGCAATATTTAATTAGTCACCATTGGAAATTACGTCACGTGGCTCGTATGTCAGCGCACTGGCTGGTGAAAATCCCCACTATCGCGAACAAAAAGGCAAAGTCACCTCCGAAAACCGGGGGCCGTCGTAATCGTAGAGTCTGATAACGACCCCGCCGCCCGTCACTTAACCTAGCCGTTTCAATAATATGTTACAACAACCAGTCAAACAGTTTCACCTTGTGGACTGAAGGTATTCATGGGTTTTCAAGACTTCATGTTTACTTATTATTAAGACGATTCGCTGATGTTTACTACGAAACAACATTTTCAGCGAATGTTAAAGTGACCTACCAGTTCACCCAAGAAAACTTATCTATTTTTTACATCGGATAACGACCCTGCTGCGAGGTCGTGGTAGCGCGAGGTTAATACACCTTGTTTCTAGGGTGCGTTCGTAGGTCAGCAAGACAAGTTTAAATTTCTTTATGAATTATGTTTCGGCTTGAAAAGATCACGTGTAATATACTAAGTGCTTTCACGCTAACAACGCGTGTATTCCCCGAAGGCTAGGCAGAGGTTTACTAATTTACACCCACGTTTCGCGCGTAGTTTAAGGTCCCATGTAAATAGGGAACGAACCTATTGCCATTTACCGGGCCCGTATCCATACTCCGAGCTACTACTGACAATTTCATAGAAAAACCCAATAACAATTTGCCCTTCTGTCCGTATGGTGCTGGGATATGGGAGTCATAGTGCTAGGTCCTAATAAAATTCCATAGTAACCACTTTGTTTTGACAAGTTTACCTTATAAATCAGTGAACGTTAACATAATTAAAAGATACGTTCAAATCATCCTCCTAAAAATATTGAGTTTTGAAGAACGCAGGTAGTAGGTATACGAGTATAACAGCTTATTTCATAAAATAGTAAATTAAAAAAGGCAAGATGCGCGCGCCGGTCGCTGCTCTCGAGTGAACGCAGCCGGTCGGGGGCGCCCGCCACCCGTCAAGGACGTCACGACTGCCTCCCAAAATGAACCCGTTTCAAGTTCAACGAGAGATCAATTCTCTGAATTATAAAACTTGACACTGAGCAGTTAGTCAGAGACGTCAGAGCCATGTAGACAATAAGATTCTGTGACATAAGATATATTTACCCCCCTTATCGTGGGTAAATATCACTCGTGCAGTCTTGCTTTATACATGAACATGACAATGACAGTGTTTTTTTTTACGACAGCTTACACATACAGTGACATTATATTTGCTTACTAGTCTTTTGACCGCCAGAGTCATGTATAGATGACAAACTAAAATGTGCCCAGCAAGCCACGGTCACGACTACTATACGGTATTTTCGTAGCTTGGCGCTGAGGGCACGGTTTTGCTTTTTAAAGGCTGTCAAAAGGCTAGTGATATCATTTTGACATTAGTTGAATATTCTTATGGTTCCTATGTCAAAATGCTGTCCAAATCTACATTCAGATCTGCCATTTGCATTATTTTATTTACTTATATACTTAATTAATATAATAATATTTAATATTTTTTTATAATAATTTACTTAACAATGGCAATAAAAGCCGCAATAACCACAAGGAAAAGAAAAAAAGCGTCTTGAAATAAAGTGCAACAGCACACGTGGTTCAGCCCAGGCGTTCGCAAAACGTCGAGTTGAACGACCGAACTACGAGTGACTCGTGAAGGTGGCGCAGGGTGATCGGTCGGAGCAAAAGCCTTCGTCCTTATGCGACTTCTCCAAATGTCTAGGGTTTGTGGGTCGCCGCCGGTTGCGCAACAGACGCACCCACCCCCACGCATCCCCTCGACCCCGAGTCACTTCATGACTGCTCTTCAACCCTGCTAAGTTCACTATTCTAGGTTGTCTAGACTTGTTGATTTTTCAGATGAGAATTTTTAATATGAATTCGAAAATCTATACGGAGTAGGTACGTCACCACATAGACGCAAAACAAAAATGTAAGATTACTTGTTTACTCATCTTATTAAAGTCTTTGTTGTATATTGTTACAGGTCGCGTAAGCGTGGACCGAGCAGCTCCTGCGACCAGGGCTACGGCGAGCGCGACGATCAGATGAACGAGTGTAATGCTGCCCTCGTGCTCATGTCGCTTAGCTGCTCTCCCAACTCGCCGCGCCCCAGTAAGTCGTACGACACAAGTACACGACACGGACACGGCGGCGCACAAACACCAATACTCATGCAACCTCGGCCACGCTGATCTCCAGCTTCGTCGGTAGTCCGTCAGTTTTCACATTGATTTTATAAAGCCATTATCCTGTTCCGTCATACTAAATAAGCTGCACCTGCGCACCAAGTTACAACCTTTTGCATACATCATATTAATACCTAGTTGATTTTAACTGCTTTTTTCTTCGCTCAAGATTAAGGTTGCTCAATGCCAACCAATGGGTTGGCATTGTGCAACCTTAATTATAATAAACCATTTATTTTACTGCAACTTTATGAAGTTTTACATGACTATAAATTAAACAGAAAAATTAGAAAGGGGGTGTTTCTTGTTAGAATTATTCATTACAATAGAACCTACTTCGAATATAATAAAAGGAACTTGTATTCTGGATAAAATCTGCAAAACGTGGATAGCGTCTAGACTGGTGTCTAGACACCGTCTAGACAGGTATTTGGTGTAACAGCGCTCTCATGAGCTTCAACCAAATGGGCTCGGTCGACAAGCACATTTGAGACAATGCTTTTTAAAAACTTAAGTTTTTGAAAAGTATTAAATGTAGTTGTCGATTACGCCAAAAACGCTAACATGGGAATTTATGATCGCTTTGCGATGATCGAATTCTTCCCAATACCGCTAAAATTCGTCTGTCTTATGAAATGCCTTCTCTTTATAGTATGAGAAATCTATCACTTGTACATAGAATCAGTAGTGTGGGCTATGCGTTTATATCACAAACACAGAAAACATTTACAAGTGCAACAGCTTATCAAGGACATGAACAATGAGAGTGCTGCATAGTCTGCATAACTAGTGGTTGTCGCTATCGTATCATACAGTAAATATTTGAGCTTTACTGTATTCCATTACATCTCTGAGCATCTGATGTAGCAATGTACCTATATTATGTGCGCCGCGAGAAAACAGCCGCTTTGCAAGTGAAAGTGGCTAAGTTCCGTTCCATATATTTAATTCGCAACCCAGAGTTAGTAATTAGAGACTACAGGGGTTTCAGTAATTTTTATTATGATGGTAACCTATCTATGAGCTTTGTAGCTTTGTGCTTTTACAGAGCACAGACCCGTTTTCAGTTGATTATTAACCTCTTATTGTAATAAAAGCCCAAAAATGTGAGTACAGCTTACTCTTTTAATGTAAAGGCGGCGGGACAGGGAGAGAGAAGTATCCACCTCTGTCTCGATCCATAGTAAACGCACCGAGCGCTGCTGACTTAGGACTCCGCCAGCGGATAATACAATGGCTATACAGTAGGCGCAACTAAACAAGGCGTCGCCCCTTGAAGGAGTCCAAGGAATGCTGGACCGCAGCCTGTCATAGTCGTGGTGAATGTTACTTATCCCATGGCTATCACTATATGGCCAGGGAAGGCAAGTGCGGTTTCTAGTCGGTACGAGTTAAACATACCCTGCCACTTTCCCAGATGGCCGTCGGAAAAAATCACACATTAGCTGATCGTAGCGAACCGAATGAAAATCGAATTATGTAGGAATCGATTCAGGTTGGTATTCTTTTTCAACCAATACTGCCAAATAAAATGTGCGGTATCGCTAAGTGTAGATTGATAAAGCACGCACATATAGAGTGGAGGCATCTTTAAAAAATGAAAGTTGTAACAAGATTGGGAAAAACGAAGTTAACAAATAGCGAGACACCACTACCTAAAATAAAATATACACTATGTATACTATATACATAAATGGGTGTCCAACTTGATTAATTTTTAACATGTTTTGGGGAAAAAAAATAGTAACTAAATCCATTGCAATCGATTCTGTTACAGATTCTGAACGAACTACTTTCGGCTTTCGGATAAACAAAAACTAACGTTGTATATACATATACTTAAACTACCTACACATTATATCTAATTTTTAAATTACCTCTACTACCCATTTGCTTATTGTTCGTGACTTAGGATAAAATACCACGCTATACCCTATCGTTCACTAATCCTGACGTGACTTCACGAGTGCTTTAAACAAATGACAGCGAACCATTCTCTACTTTATAATGAACTTAGACATATAATAATATACGTCAATACCTGATAGACCTTTGACTTAATTGTTAAAAACATGCTGTTTTTATTTATTTTATAAGTACACGTAACTACTGATGGGTAGGTTAGTGCCTAAGTTATTATAAATCTCTGAGGCTCTATTTTCCAAATTGTAGGGAGTACATAATTTATTACTATGTTTTTTTGACCTATTATTCAAATGATCGATACCGAACCGAAGGTAAAGGTAAAGATGGGTTTCTGAGGTTCGATAATCCTGAGTACCAGCAAAGTGATCGAACTCCTTTACCTTAAATCATTACCCGAAGGTACCTTCGCCTTATTACCTTTGCCTTTCCTTTTGGAGAGAGTTATTAATTATATTCTATACTTTGTGTTACTGATATTATATTTTACCCTGACACGCCTAATTAGAAATACCTTTAATTGTTCACAAAATTATCATGATATTAGTACCTATTTCATTCTATTGGAAACTTTAAATAATTAAATTTAATACTAAATACATAAATTAAATTATGACAGGCGCATGGGGCGGCCGGTCATCAGTGTCACCGGGTGCCAGCAGTAGCTCAGGCTCATCCTGGCGATCCGGCACGCCTTCTCCACCGCCGGCATCATCCTCATTTAGCGATGAAGGCATTGCTATGGACTACGAAGACATCCACCCGCGTAAGAAAAGGGTAAGTGGTATTCATCGAATTAAGTATACCTTTTATATTTATAGTTTTCATTCCATGCAATTAGATGGCAATCAAAATCTCTCTAATGGCATAACTCATAATAATCGTATGGCGAAGAATATTGTCTTGACATTCAAATTATTTGTTATAATAATAATATTTTTATTTTCCTTTTTTTATCTTACTGACCGATTAACGGTCCGAAGTCAAAATTATATATTTATGTCGTGTAGAACGTGCCCAGTAACCGTACAACTTCAATTAGACCATGACATACTTCGTAGTCGCTTTCGTATAGTACGCACTGTGGATTATTATTGTGTATCAAAAATGTTTACTGTATTTGATATGAACCTATTAAATTCTGTAGAATTCATTACCCAGTTTCTTTTTGTATAGTGTGCCTTGACTCGAAACCTAAATTCCCATGATATGGATTTTCCCCTTTAGTTAGAACAACATAATATTCTAAAATAGTCCCTACAACTTGAGTACTTACATTACTCACCTAAATCGGACAGAGATATAAAAAACAGAACACATTACCATCACGCCTGTATTCCCCGAAGGGTTAGGCAGAGGTGGACTTATGTAAATACACCCACATTTCGCCGGTATGTTTAGGTCCCATGTAATAGGGGGCGAGCCCCCCTGAAATGTAGAATTTCATAGAAAAACCCAATAACACTTTGCTCGACCTGGGGATCGAACCCAGGACCTCTAGCGTAGCAGTCGCGATTGGGACTACTAGACCAACGAGGCAGTCAACACAGAACACAGACGTAGAGTAATCAAATCTTTATATCAAAATTACATGTTGAATGATGACAACCGAAACTATTCTCGAAATATAACGATGAGTATTTATTGTAGTGAGATTTCAGGCGTTCACGTCATACCTAAAAAAAAATCGCGAGTGCGTAAAAATTGCTAAGGCATGTTCCAAAAAAAGTTGCATTTGTCTAGGCTTACTGCAAAAATAAGTATCTACATTTAAAAGGAATAAACCGCAAGACTGAACATTTAAGGTCCCCATGTGTAAGGAATGAAGATTCGCGAAGCTCGATTATTCCGCACATCGATAATTATTGACACAACATTTTCGCAACGCATAGGGCATGGGATTAATTATAATTCGGTTATGAAATTAAGAATTGCATCATTATCTCAATACATAAATTAATATACATTCACGAAACTGCAATCGACAAGTGTTTGTCAAGCAGTTCCTAAAAATATATATATCATCATTATTATATACCTACTATTTATATAGAAGTAGGTATGCACCTTGGAATTTTTGCACCTAAGTAAGGTGCAAAAATTCCAAGTAAAGAATATCGGACTGATACCAACTAAAAACGCATCTTATCCTTGCCACCTAGACAAAATACTTAAATTAATGGATACAATAACATTTCTTTTCTTTTAAAAAAAATATAAATATCAATTACATCCGATCACGATTATAAAATCAACACAACAAATGCACTAATTATATTATACTTAATTCAATTACGTTATTTTATTCTAATGCAAAATTTTAAAGAAGAAGAATGTTACTTTTTTCTAAATAAATAAAAAATTGCCTATTGTAGGCTAATTGTAGGTGACACAAATTGTCATTATGGCTAAAGCGTCAGCATTGGGCGCGAAATTCCATTTTTTCGTGGTTTTTCGCAAGTTATTCGGCTATAACACATTCTAGATACATAGCAGTTGAAATTGCGACATCAACAATAACTTATGCACGATTGCGTACAAAAATCTTTGTTTAAAATATCGATATCGTAGGACATTTAGGTGCAAAATTTAAATTTTTGGCTGAATCCACTATCTTTCACCAAAATCTTTGAAGATAACGATTTTTAAGCAAAAGTTTTAATACTCAATTGTGAATAAGTTCTTTTTGATGTCGCAATTTCTACTGCCATTTAACTGGTAGTTATATGAAACGAATACGATACGAATGTGTTATAGCCGAAAAAAATCCGAAAAACCGAAAAATAATTGAATTTCGCGTCCAAACCAAACGCAAATTAAAAGCGTCGCTTTAGCCTTAAGCCGAATAATTTGCGTAAAACCAAAACAAATATTGAATTTAGCCCCCAAGGCTGATGCTTTAGCCTTAAAAAATTAATATCAACCCAAGGAGCTATTAAATTAAAAAAATAACATTAGAATACCAATACAGGCATGTGTTAGATAAGCAGTCAAAGACACGTTATGCACTTTGAATATAGGTAAACTAACTCACATAATGTTACATTTGTGACACGTGTCAATAAATACGTACCTAAACATAAGTTTGTTTTATATATGTATTTTTAACGGTGTACGGGTGCATACTATTGACCACATGATATGGATTACAATCCATATCTGTTGTTCAGAACGAGGACCTGAGAGCAGTAAGTTATCTTTGGTATACAAGATTGTACGATATTGACGATACAGCATTCTGGCTCGACCATGTTAAAGCAGGCCAGGCTGTGCTACAAGTTGCGAAAATAGGTTTATAAAATGATATATTGCAACTTTTATTAAACAATTTTGAGTAGATAAAGTGGGCAACATCATCGCACAGCTATAAAGCCCTATAGATATATAGAGATATATAGATATAGAGATATATATATAGATAGATATATAGAGAAAAAAAAAATAACGCCCGAACATTTTTGAGTTCATCGAAAAGTCTGTGCAAAACATTATGTGCATAATAATATTATTTAATTGACGATCCACGTGCGAGGTTCACTGTGTCGTACAATGTCAAGGGATGGCGGCGGAGCGGACAGCGCGCAGCGAGACGATCTGCGGCTGCAGTTATGCGGCACCATTGTAAAATGTATACATTAAATATACATATATATTTCAATAGGTATAATGTTTTTTTATCATAGATACCGGGTCGCGTTATGTCTATGTTATGTGTAAGATTATTTTGTTTCTACACCTACGTAGCTTTCAGTGGCAGGGAATATAATTGAAGCCTTGGTTTTATTGCTACAATGTAACATCCGCAATTCAATATCCGTGATAGATTTAATTCCTTATATTCCTCATGTTTCAAGTTAATATTAGTCGCATTAGTAGAAAATATTTAAGTAGGTACTCAGTTAGGTGTTTGTTCATTAAGGTAACATGGGCCATCCATACAGTTTCAGAATAAGTATTACTAGAGTTTAATTTGTGTAAAAGTTAAAGGTGATAGCGTGAGCACAGTAGGTACATCGTCCAGTAGATATCATGTCAACAGAATTTACACACACAAAGAATAAAATAGCCAGCGACGTACAATAGGTAGGTGTCCGGCATTGTATTGGCGTGCGTTAGGCCCACGCTCTGTTTATAACCTTGTATACATATTGTTGGCGGCCAAATGCTTGTGGTGGGCGGACCGGAGACTCGTCAACGACGACTCGTCGTTCTACTATTACATATCTTGTTAAATTACGTAACGACTATTTACACGCAGTGACTACATGTAGGTGAGTATATACTCGCCACTAATAGTTCTTTAATCAAACGGAAGATTCCGCAAACGAATTCTCATTACTATTCCTCTATAAAATCGATACTTACTATTTTTTTTCTCGTGAAGTTGTTTAACTATTATGATGAGTGATAAAAAGATATCCGAACTTGCGACACAGAATTATATGGTTAGTAAATAAATAATAAAACTATGCCAATTTTTTCACGTTTGAGAAAACACCAAAACAAATTAAATACGACTTATTTAAAAACACACGTAAATAATTCCCATTATGATAATGTATAGGACATGAAACCTATAAAACATTAATTTTTGTTAACCCTAAAGCCGAAACACCCCAACTGAAATTTTATTTGAAATGAAAGAAAAAAATAAAATAAAAAAAATGAAAGAAATGAAAAATATAAAAAATTAAGCTCATGCGGGACGAGCTCAAAAGTTTGTCCTAATTTACCAATTTACCTTATTTGCGCGGATGGGTACGAAGAACTAAGGGCACCGGGCGGCACAGGCGCTAAATGTAAAAATATAACATAGGCTAAGAACCATTGCAAATCGATTCTGTTACTGATTCTGAACAAACTACTTTCGGCTTTCGGGTAAACAAAAAGTAATGTTGTATATCTATTCTTAAGATTAGAAAGAGCCCAAAGGGCTGTACTAAAGGTTATGCTTCATAAGCCTATACGTTTTCCCACAAAAGACCTTTATGAAATATGCAAGTTGCCTACGGTTAGACATTCTTTTATTTTGACTACTGTTTTGCGTAAGCACCGGGAGTTAATATTTGAACCCAATTACAAAACACAGAAGCGTAGACATGATATCGTATGTAGGACGGAACTCGTCACAATTGAAGTAGCGAGACGGCAGTATTATTGTTTGGGGTCTGCTTTATACAATAAAATTAATAAAATACTCAATATTTACCCACTCTCTACAAGAGAGTGTAAAATCCATACTAATAATTGGCTACATTCTCTGAGCTACATTGAATTAGAAAATATTTTAAAACTATAATATAACACTATATAAACAAAATTAAAAAAAGAAAAAAGTTCTTCCCGTTATTTTTTCCATAACTTCCATATACACACACACACGCATACACTCACATACATACATACAGACACACATACACACAGTCTCACTCATGCACACACACACACTATCATTTATTCTTATATATACTTGGCACACTCATTCAATAAATATTTTTTGGTAAATGTAATATACCTACTTAGAAATAGATATTATTTAGTATAATCATTCTTTTCTGGAACGCTGCGCCGGCCGCCGTCTCTGGAGGTGGGCGTTAGTGGCTACGACACAGTCTTTGCACTAATGCAATGCAATAATAATTATCGTGCACATTTTATTATTGTAAACATTGTTATGGTTCCAATAAATAAATTTATTTATTTATTTATTTTATATCTAATACCTACAAATTATGTAAGTACAGTTTGAAACTTAGTCAATGTAATATCTAAGAACACGAGATAGCCTGTTAATATGACCGCGAGCTGTCAAGTTATAGATATCGCACCTCTGACTTTTCTAGATAATGTGCGTATTCGTTAATTGCTTGTCCCTTGCACAAATAATGAAGAAAGATTGATATGTTCCTTCATTATTGATATCTTATTGAGACTTCACGCGTTGTCAAAGTACCACGTACTTTGACAACGCGTGAAGTCTGCCAACTCGCAATAGGCCAGTTATGTGTTATATCTTTAGCCCCTTATTGTGAGAAGAGAACAGTGAAACAGTGGGACGTTAAATGTATTAATCACGAACATTAAATATAACACCTACGTGTATCTTGCGCCCACATTTGTGTAGCTCCTGGGAAAGACACATTGCTTAAGTATAACCGATACAAGCGCCTACGCAAACGCTGACCGTTGCTAACAGGCTATTATTGGTGCAGCAGAACAATGGCATGCCCCAGACGTTGCGTCGCCAAACTAAAATATAACGTTGGTTTTTTGCCAATTATTTATATCAAATTAAATTGCATTGCGGTAAATGTATGTATTTATTAAATAAAATAAACCTTAACAACAAAAACGATTGAAAAATTAGTATACAATTTAACTGGCAAAATCCAGTACGTTAAATTTCATCCTGTTCTACTGTAATTATTCGACAAGATAAGCAATATTGTCATCTTCACAGTTCTAATTACTATTATGTAAGAGTGATTATTTTAAATCATCCAGCCGATATAAAAATAGAGTTGCTAGAATTACACCAGGCAGGTATCAGTCAGCCTCTTAGGATTATTGTCCCCAGGGTCACTGAACTGCCCACATGTGTTCCGTGCAGAACCTGTTCTGGTTCGCATTGGGCGCCATTGACCCTCACTAGGAAAAATCAAACTAAAGTACATCACTGATGCATACTTTCGATCGTTTTTTGCGTATACTACAATAGTTTAATATCACAACGCAAACAGGTAGAGAATTGTTATAAGGCGTATAGTACCTATATATCTATCTGTACATTGTTTTATTGCAAAAAGAGGAATTACCTCAACCACTCAAACTATACCTCTTGCATTTAATAAAGCAATTTCATTACCGTTAGCAACTGACGCGCATAGAAATATAAGTGGATGCAAAATCTCTTGTTACCGCGCATAGGAGTCTGACGTCAGCTGGCAGACCTTGGTGGAGGACACGGCTATTAGAGCGAAGCAAGGCCTTGCCGGCATTCTGCATGCAAGGTAAACATTTATAAAGTATTTTGTCACAACAATATTACAATGAATGCTGTTCATCGTTTTCGCAAATAAGTATATTTTTATATTGAATACCAATAATTGCAATTTCAATAAAATATTATATATTGGTATTCAATATATCGATATGAAACAAAAAACTTGCTAGCTGAATTGACGGGGGCAAGGCATAATTATAATATAAGTAGTATAGGGTTCCTCACCACACATTTAAATTATATTTTTAAGATTGTCCAAATAACAATTTACGGTAATTATTATCTCATGTCTAGGTTGTTCATTAAAAGGCTAATTCAGCTAGTTGGCTGCGACATATATACCAAATTTTATAATTATAATTATGTTTATCCCTATCATGAGTATTGTAAGTTCCTACACCACATTATATTCAACTCCCTCGTGACAAGCACAGCTAGTTCAATTTAAGCAAAATATTTTAAAAAATAGGACATCAGTACTTCGCAGTAGGCTTGTGGACATTGTTTATGAAATCTACGTCAACAACTCATGGTTCACACGACGACGTTATCAATGTTCGTCACCTGATAATATTATGTCACTGTGTTCTGTCACCGAATATTAGTGACTGTACTGTGTATAAATGTAGGAGTATGTTATGTGCGCGGCCCACCAACTGATACACTGACGTAGTCGCCACCTCCGAGCGTAACAATAACAATAAGCGCATTGCATCATAGCGCACGCACTGTGAGCGCGTATACTTGCAACAACGACATCTGAGTGTACTCTAACATGTTACAGTAACTAAATAAATATGGTCATACGTCACCGCCGGTAATCTGTAGTAAATTAACTTAATTTAAATGCTATCAATGTATTCCACGCGATAAGGGAAAACAAAGGATTAGGAGTACATCTATGTGTGCAACACTTAAATTTCCACGAGTTTTATAATTGCGGACACACGTGTGACCTCGAACGTGCAATAAATCACCATAACAGCACATGCACATCAATAGTCAATATGTTAAGTCTTTACTGTTCGTACGAGCTTTATCAATGACTAGGAACTATACAGATACACTGTTTATCCACTCTTTACCTACCCCCATGCAAATGTTAAGTCTCCAGAGGGTTTTAACAATTTAAAATATCTATTGAATTTGTGTTCGTTATACTTGTATTAACTATCAGCTGTGGGGGCTATCAATACAAAGCACATACATAATAGCACTTCTATGATTAAAATTAGGATCATCGATGGGTATGGCTACACCGATATTATTCGACAATATGTATGTATGTAGGTGAATATTTATGTAGTCATTTCGGTGAGACATTTCAAAAAAGTAAATTTAACGATTTTTCTATGAAACAAAGGGTTTTTTTAATTCTCTATTTTTAGTTTTTCTACGTCTATATTATATGCAGGTAAAAGTTTTCATCTGAAGCCACGTTTAAGATAATATCCGCCATCTTGATTGTATTTTCGATCGGTAAAGTTGATCCTATTGCTTTCAAAATCAATGTCGGACATCCATAGGTAAAAAGACAATACGAAAATACTAAAGGATTTTTAACGATTCTCATTGTACATTATACGTGCTGGATTGAAGGTCACTTTATCGCGTACCGCTGATAAAATAAGGCATTCGTTATCTGCAAAGGCGTCGAGGTGACTTCCGCGTGTCGCTCACGGTCACTCTACATAGTTACTGCATAGATAGAAATGCACGGACCGTTCTACAATATGTTCATCACGGACCTAATTTTACAAATGTAGTTTCCATTATGTATTCGTTAGTTCATTTAAGTGTAAACTGATCCAGGTAATACAATGCCATATACTCACGCAAAATGCACTGCTTTTTTAATACATAATAGCAAACAGAATTTAATGTTTTTATGTATATTTCATATTTATTTATTAAAATGTGTACACTAATAAAAGGTACTAAAGAGAATGGTGTAGGTCTGTATTGTGTCCACTCCTTCCCAGTTTCCTGTTTATATCATAGCATAGCTTGAACTACTTTCTTAAATTTCATTCTAAATAATTGGATATTAAATTGGATGTAAAAAGACAATCACTACGAGTATTATACCGCGAATGTCTGCATAATTCAGAGTAACTTGATATTGGAATCGATAAAGCACAACACTTGAAAAAATAGTTTTAGAAGTGTGTACTATCTGCGCGTAAAAGCGATAACCGTGTTGATAAGCTGACAGATACTAGGCGATGGCACGGGGCTGTCGAAACTCACGTGAGTGGAAAAACTTTGCGCGTGCGCAACGTGACCATTGCCCCACCAACAATGTAACAAATTGTTTAGCCTGTGTTAGACCTTGAGCATGCTGCTCCTACGTTAAGCCGTTTACGTAGTCGTACACTGGTATACAAACAATGTGCTCCGTTATACCGCTGTCCGAAAAAATATTAGACGTGTGTTATTTCAAGGTTTCTGTTGCATTCAAACAATTTGCTGTAGCTCCAACGTGAATAATGTTCCGACCTTCAGGTTCTATATTTAAAACGCGGAAGACATTGCGGTACTGGGTATAGAAGCGCGCAGATTACTCTGCGTGCGTATGTGTGTAAATGGCAAGTGCGAAACTGGTCAAACTTCAGCTAATTCTTCCATTTGCCACTTACCTACGCATTTGATGTAACATCGATTTATGCATTTCATAAAAATACGTTTAAAAGTATGTCGATATATTTATTTTTAAGTAACTTATTTCAACTAGTACTCGACCACTAAGGTTGGTGGAAACCTAAGCAGCTTAAAACTTGAAACTCAATTTTATTTTTCACGCAACATCGCTTGCAAGGTGGGATAACTACCTATTCTACCAATTACGCATGAAGTCAGATTATATTAAGTAACAGCTCTGTGATATAACAGTCGATAACAGAACATTCACGCTGACGCTGCTGGCGTTTTTAACGCTATTGGTTTTATTAGCCTACGCAGCGCAGCGATTTTATTCGCTTTGACGTCACAACACATTAAAAACTTTAATTGAACTATTTGCTACCATAACAAAACATCGGGTTGCAAGCAATTATCCAGATAACAAATACATCAAACAATGGTTCTAGCAGTTATCTAACCACAACGTCATATGGAGCTCGTACAATACAATTACGGTTGTCAGATCGTGGGGCTAACATAAACATGACTTTTCACAGCTGGTAGCATGTATAAGTAAATGTTCAAAAACATTTAGGGTAACATAACATAGCTTTACGCCAATAATCCCTGAAGGGTTAGGCAGACATCTACATCAAAGTAGGTAGGTTAGTTACCTAGGTAGGTACTATGTGCACGGATTCTGCAATAGTGAAAATAAAATAAGTTATATATACAAGAGCGGCCGTTTATTTGATTTAATATTACAATATTACGTGAGTTAAATAATACTGATTCTTTTAAAAGTAACAGTTTCGAATTCATTATGATAACATTGAAAAAAATGCGATTGAATTCGAAATAAAACTCCGTCTAAAACATAATAGGTACATACGGGTTCTGCACGATCCACTGCACGAACTTCAGTGTTGTTGTCGTTCCGTCTCACTCTGCAGGTCATCGCCCTAACACGGCTAACACCACACAACTCCCTCGTTCTAATAACCCTGCACACATTATCACTGGATTATTTTACAGTATATCGTTAGCGCAAAATGTTGTCGCGAAACGTCATCAGATTTACGATTTTACCATTATATACTAAAGGTTTTTGTAAGAGCTGATCCAACAATAATGCGCACAAAAATTTACGTACCTTCTATATCCTTGCGACCTTGACGCGGTCAAAAACACCGTCCAATACCAAGACGTTGACCACTATCCGGTGGGTACCTACGCCAGCACCAGCTGTGGTTACGGTCATTATGAGTGTGTTACCACATTAGGCAATTATTTCTACCACCTTGCACAATTTAAATGAACAAAGGAAGTGCTATAGTTTCCATTTTGCATGCCACACGATATTTTGTTGGTGACACTGATAACTTGTTAACCGAGGCGCTAGCTGAGCGAATGCCGCATACATTTTATATTATTAGCATGAAGTTAAGATAGGGAAAAAGACGAAAAAGATCAACAATTTGCAAAAAAAGTATAAGTATCTAAATTTGAATTTGACAGACAAAGGGAAGCGGACAGAGCAGAGCAAAGCTTTCTTTGACAGTTTGCAGATTGCGTCATTTGTCTGATTGGCATTTCTAATAACAACACGTAGGACGAAATAATCTCAATTGAATTTATTATTTTTCGGTGATCGTTATAATCGATAATTATGTGTGTATCAAGATTATTATTGGCAATTTAGTAGTGAATTTTCTTGATACACGCACGTCTCGAGGTAGCGTGGCGTCGGCGGGTAGATAGATGGAAGCAATGCGTTTTTTTTACCGGCATTGGTAGGGCAATGACACTGCGGCCGGTTCACTGCCCGTTCTTGAACAGCTTAAATGTTTACACTTGGACTTTAAATCTAGGAGAATCACTTGCTATTTACTTCATGTCGCTCCGTATCCAGGATTACACATTAAGTGTGCAATTTAAAATTTGATAATGCTTCTTAACCGTAAAGTTATTTTATCTATAATGCCAATACCATGTATGATTTTGTGCGTTTTATAACAGATACAGTATTATGTGCGTTTTATTACAAACTTTAAAAAAAAACATTTCCATACCTATTAAGTAAAGTTTTAATCGGTTGATACCTCTACAATAGGCGTCAGATGAGAATTACTACGGTCTGTCTACTATTGTATGCATGGAAGCCAGCTTGTTATGACAAAATGACAGACCCACAAACAATACATATTCAGTGCAATATAGAAGTATCACTGACTGGAACAATGGCATGACGAGTTCATCAGACGCGATAATGAGCAGTCCCGCGGGTTCAACAAACTCCTCATTTCACAAATTTATATAGGTATTGCGATGTCTAATACTACCAAACCTGAATCCCAATCTATATACCCATCAAGAAATAAATTACAGCTACAATGCAAAATCTATTGTTCTTGTGCCCCGGAGTCGTCACGTGATTTGCTAAATAAAAAGTTATCCCTAAAACTGTAACGGTTTTGAGTTTGATCTAATTTAAACGATGGAGTCTAGACGTGATGCCAAATCTTTAATTATTTGTTTTTCCATTTATAATTGTCTAAAAATGTACAATATATTAATAAAGAAATGAAATTTTTGAAGTTCCTAAGTAGCTCTCTCTTTCAATAGGGCATCAAATCATTACAACCCCCAAGAAATAACCACCTGCTCCTAACTTCCCAATACCGTGAGAATTAACTAAAACCTTAGCCGGTTTTTACACCCTCTCAGAACCTCTGAATGGTTTAGTTCGTAGACTTTGATTCTGGGATTTCGTGGTTAGTCAGCGAGTGAGTGGATTTCGCTTTACTTTGTACTGTTTAAAAGTTAAATACCACTTACTCATAAATATTTTTCAGGTGTTTAGGCCGATTAGTATATTATATTGCGAGTAATCACCAACGCCGCCGCTTTCACCGTTTCAATTGAAGATGGTTACGTAAGCGATATATAAATATACTTACTTAATAAATGGCTCAATACTACCTACTATTAAAACTAGTTAAAAATAATTGACTAATATTCTCTTCAATAAAATTTGTTTCTTGCGTGACAGCCCTACAAGGATAGACAAATATAGAAGTCACTCTGAGAGAGCTGTTTCTCTGTAATAACTCGCTCTAAAACTTAATATATTGTACTAAAAGAATCTAAAGTATAGACACTTCATACGTTAACCTGGTAGGCTGGTCCTGTTATAAATAAATAAAAAGTGAAATGGTAACAAGTTAGAACCTGTAGGTAGGGGTCGCTGACCAAAGCTAGTGGTGCCCGGGCCGCAGCTCTACATGACTTGGCGATTACCCCGTGTGGATTGCATCTCCTCTCTTCCTCTCCTCTTAATCAATAACAATAAGTTAATTCTATTCATTAATGAAATAACAATTTAAAATAACTGCAAACAAATAGTCAACGTAGCAATAATTAAGTATTTTAAAATCCGAGGGAAAGGAAGTATTATGTAATATATAAATAAAAGAACTGAAATCAAACTAACAGAAAAAAATAAAAGGGGACCAACAATCTCTTCCGCTTCTCTTCATCGCAACCAACTGGAAGTGACGATGAATATTAAGAAAAAAAAAGTGATTATAAATAACTTCATATCTTCAGGCACATTAACTGAACCTTGTGGCTGTCGACAAATAAAATATTATAAATATAGCGTTAACTCGAGTATTTACTTTATACCTTCTTACTTACAAGATACCAAAATAAGATAGGCAATCTACCTAAATACCTATGACAACAAAAAAAATGTGAACAGAGGCAGAGGTCGCTTCTCACAATGAAACGAGGCGAACGAACGCTACGTAGTTTCTTGCCACTAGGCGTTTTTCATGTGTTCCGTCCACATTCTGGGATTGTATATGTGTAGGTTCAGTGAAAAACATGAAGTGCTGAGGGTGTACCGCCCGCACCCGCCGCCGCCCCGGACGGGGTGACGACTGAGGGGAATGTTTTGAGCTTAAGTTCAATGCATCCAAGTCACCACCTGTAGCATTATAGGAATGTTGCTGTGCTTTAATCTTAATTCTTAATTATGACTTGCTTTGAATAACCGCATTTTTTTACGCTTATGATAAAAGGTGTTTTAGCCCTTACTAACGATAAACGTTAAAGAGTTAGCATTATTGTGTTGTTAGTATTTATTAAATAAATACAAAACATTACACATATCACATACGACAAATTATGTTTAATTTGAATAATGTATTTTAAAGTTAGTTACTTCGAAACTCAGTCTCACAAACTTGGCTCAACGGGTGGTCTTATAACTTGACTCATTGCTTCGAACCGTAGGGGTATAACCATCGGCAGTTCGGTGACCTGGCTTACTTCTAGTTGTCCCTTTGCTTCATGGGGTGCAAACCGCATGCGCTGTCCCGCTCAAGCATTGACATCATGCCATTTCATCTCATTTCTTTGTGGACCAAAGTTTTTGAATATAACATTTTATTAATGTTTTACCTCCTCACAATATCCGCGCAACCTCTTTCAATAAATATTCTCATTCCATACAGTTAAATAATATACTTAATATGAAAAATTTTTAAGCAAATAATATTTTAAATAGCTACAACCTTGGTTATGAACCTATTGTTTACGGAAATGGCTCACGGAAACGGTTCTTGTATTTTAATTTTTAAACAACTTCATGATTTAGAAAGGCTTTTATTTGTAAACATGCAACTAGTGGACAAAGCTTGTTTTGAAACTACGCTACCAGACCCAGCCACGTGAGGACTACAACCCACTGCCTACTACACCACGGGCTGGCCCGTGGTCCCTCCCACATTCACAATTTAAGACCATAATTATTCATTATAGTACCTAAGGGTATAATGTACTAATATCGTTATTAAAGAAGTTATAAAGATGTTCATAAAATATTAAGATTTATAAAATAATACGATAAGAAGTTAAGAAAGCAAAGGTGTACCTACCATTAATTTCTTAACCTACCATTGATTTCCTTACTATTTAACCGACTTCATTTTTAATGCAATTTCAATCTGAATTTCCACAATTTATTTAAGTATGTGTATTTACACATATACACATACTTAAATTATGGAAAAAAAAATGTGGAAAGTTTAACGTTAGCTGCAATTATTTAACATATAGGTTCTCCGGAGGCAGAAGTTTTCAATCTTGATCACTGACTTGTTGTTATTTAATAACAATTTGAATAAATGAAAATAAAATATTAACGAGTCAATTTTTTTATGTAGCCTCTTTCGTGTCCCACTGCTGGGCAACCGCCTCCCATATTATTTTAAACTTATAAAAACACCTCATGTACATTGAATATATAACAAAAACAAGAAGGTTACAGTATATAAACGTCCCAATAAAAAAATTAAATAATAAAAAAATATCTTACGTCAATAAATTGAACAGATCCTGAAGTAGAGGTTTAAGAGGTTGATCTTTCAGTTCTATTCAGTTCCATAGAAAGAAGAGATCATCACTATTTTCTAATTAAATTATTTCTATTCATTCGCGGGAGCGAAGCCGCGGTCAAAAACTATAGCATAGTCAATTTTATAATTTATCGTAGTATCATAGTATTGAAAACATGAAGTAATTACATATTTTATTTTGGTAACCTTGCGATGCTTTTTCTATGTTTTTGCAATATAGCTACTTATACACTAAATACTGCCGATAATATTTTTTTAAAGATTTACTGCCAACTTTTTTTTTAGGTATCTACAATACTGCAATAAAGGGCAAATGTGCCCGCTCTGTACCGCTACCGACCTATATAATTTTATTATAAACGTAATTAGTAATCGCCTCAGCGGACGCACCACTCGCAGTCTAAACATGAAAGCACCGGCCGGCAACGCTACACATCTCGTTAAATGGCGTCTTCCTCGTTTGCTTTGTTTCTAGAGCTAGAAGGAGATGACGCGAAAACAACTTATCTGACACTGTTCAGTATACACTTGTGTGTGTATAAGGAAGGTCAAGCCGGTGAAACAAACTTATTACGTATACTCGTTTGTACAAGAGAGATGCAATGAAAACAAATCAATATTATCATCTCGCCGCGTTTTGTAGAAAGAGACGGCACAATAACAAATCGGCATATTGTGCGCCTCTTTTAAATGCACTACTAATATTCCAACTTCGACTCTATTACGGTGGTTTAAAATATAATATTGATCAACGTAGAGTTGTTTACAGACTTAAAGCAAGAACGCTGCAAGTCAAAATTTCTTGAACAAAACGTTTATCCCCGAGGCTAAAGAGTACACTGTACTTTGTTTAAGTTGTGATTTTTACATTCTTGAATGCAGCACTAGATGTAGATTGTCAGTATCAATCATAGTTTAATTAATAAGTAATATGAATGAACAAAATTATAAAGCACAAGAATTTTATGTATTCACGTACATAAATATATATTTATTATATTACTATATATGGTGCATATACCTACGTATTGATGAGAATCACACACTACTGCATAGCTAGCGTTGAAGACTGACTACCGCATTGCACACATTGAAGTCAACCGGCACGTGTAAGCGTAGTAACGACACACATAGATAAAACAGGGTTATAACAAGTTTTCCATACTCACTAACTGCATAGTGCATAGTACTGCGCAGGTCATTTAGAGTACTATAAGTAGGTACGAGAAAAAATTTATAAAGCAAATTTCCGATTGTTTTTCTTTCAAATCAATTGTAGATCAGGTACTTTAATTATACAAAATAATGTTAAGCTTATTTTACTTTATATTTAAAAATTGATCACAAAATTGTTTAAACAGTCACTATGATAGTTTTATATATAATTATATATAGGTATCCTGATATTATATTATTATTATCGATTATAATATTTCCTTCGACGGAAACTAGTTAATTAAACCAACATTGTATTAGACATTTAAATTTGAAATGAGGTTATTGTATAAAAATATTAACTCTACGTCTAGCCGCTAGTGGCATACAAATATTAAAATAATATTCATAATAGTTATAAGTAGGTCTACTAAGAATATTGTATATATTTGGGAATCTAGAAAAAGCTATGTCATATTACCGTCTTCGCAACGTCGAGGCTATCTGTAAGATAAAATGTGTTATTCTATGTTGGAATTCTGATTTTACGTTATTGCTGCGAGTACTCTAGTAAACTCACTGTGAAAAATAAGACCAGAACATTATTGAAAGCTGAAAGTAGGTCAGTGGTGCAGCGAAGGGAAGGGAGGCGGCCTCCTGAAACACGCTCTACATTCAACCCGTCCTCCCCTCGTCCCGCACTAAGGGAAGGAGAAGCAATATTAAAATAACTATTGGCTCTGCCAACAAACTCACGGATTCCTTAATACAGTCAGGTAAATTAATGTATCTAGGCATTGGCACAGGCAAATGGGTAGATAACTTAGATCGAACACTTTAAAATCATAACGCAAATGCAATATGCGGTTATTCTGTTACAAATACTTGAATCGTTTTTCTTTCAATGGATATGGGTATTGTCGCATTATACTGTTCAATGTATCACATTATATTCGCATAAATAAAGTGTTATAATCAGTTTGCTGCACAAAGAAATAGGATATTTCGGTAAAACGTATTTTTTTTAAAGCTTACTAGCAATGTGGGTCGCACATTACTAATATTCTTGTTAACCCTTCGTACTAAGCTAAATGCTTCTGTATCGTTATCTCATGAACGTTGATTTAGAGTTTTCAGTGACATATTATTTTATTCGTCTAATGAGACAAAGAAGAGCAACCTTCGTTTACCACCCTTGGCCCTGATGCTTCGACCCAGATCACGGCGCCACAACCCCCCCCCCCGCACTTTTTCCCCTCCATTCCGTGACGTAACCTACTTTTAGGTGCACTTAATATAGTTTGGCTGCTAGATCTGGTGCAGCAGTCAGCTAAATTGTTCAAATAGAATAATGATACAACTTGACTTATTTTATTGACTATTGGAGACATCATCATCACCAGCAACCCATTAAATGGTCCCACTGCTGGGCTCAGGTCTCCTCTCAGAATGAGAGGGATTAGGTTTTAGTCCACCACGCTAGCCTACTGCGGTTTGAAGACAAGGGATTCGAATTTTCAACGAAGAACTTTGTAAATTGAGTTGCGAAGAATTGAATTGCGCCAAGGTACTAAATAACCTATTAGGAAAAGGAAATCTCCTTAGGAGATCTTGGGAGTTGATGGTCAGAGGGCCAATCAATGTTAATAATTATGTAGTCATCTCGGGAACATAATGTATGATAATCAATACCTGTCAAAATTATTCTAGTTTTTTTTTAACGATAAGGTTTGAATGCATAAATAATAAATATACAAGTATGACAGTTTATTAATGTCAAAGAATACAAACAGAAATAAGTATAGACTTCCTACTGTATTCTACTGCGAACTTATCTTCAAATGATATAATTTATTTATAGCGATAGCGATTTCAGTGTAGTAACAGAACAGTAAACTACGAGTATAAGTAGTTAACACGGTCGAAATAATTCGTATGGCATTGAGTGGAAGGCCGATGCAGAAACTTTGGCAAGACACGCGATCCGCGACCCCGCGTGTATACCTCGTCACGGCTCACTCATGCAGGGTTGCTACCTCACATTAATTTTACAAGTAGGTACAAGGCGATTCCTTTTCATTTTTTCAATAATGTAATTGTACCAATTTATATCAATAAAGAATATTACTATTACTATTAATTGGCAAAACTTAACACTTGAACGGTCGACACAATAATACAATATACATCTTTAAACATTTTCAAGAAATAACATTATAGCGTTTAATTACATATTATTAAAATAAAATAATTATCTTTTAATTATATATCGATACCTATCCATAAATTCGAGTTTCCCAATGAATTGAAAGAATATTTAAACAACATCGGAAAATACTAGACGATTTTTTTATTTTTTTTTTAAGATTTTACGATGCTTTTTTCTTGATTTTACGATTCATTCTACAGCTTATCGTTTCGACTTTCCTTTCCGCGGGATAACAACCTCATTTTCAATATACTATACATACTAATTATTTATTTAATGGTCATCATGCAGGGAGTTATTATTTGTTTTAAAAAAGATCACATCTTAATATCCCCGCGGCCCTCAAGTTTTCCAGCCACTAGTTCTAATAGTGCCTTTTTTTGTTACAGATTAACAGCGTTGTGTTTGTGTGCACCTGGCGGGGTTGTACATACAGTACAAATACTTGCTCGGCTATTGAGGCACACATCAGGAACACACATTTGGGGTAAGTAACATTAGTTTTATTCGGGTAAATGTGTTCTAAAGTTACCGTTGTTATTAATTTCTATATGGTTACATCCAGACATAACATAACATACCATCACGCCTGTATTCCCCGAGTTTCGCCAGTATGTTTAGGTCCCATGTAATAGGGGGCGAGCCTATTGCTATTATCCGGGCACAAATCCAGACTCCGAGCTGCTACTGAGAATTTCATAGAAAAAACCCAATAACACTTTGCTCGACCTGGGAATCGAACCCAGGACCTCTAGCCTAGCAATCGCGCCTAGGGCTACTAGACTAATGAGGCAGGCAGTTATGAGTATCCAGACGTTTCCTGAAAAGTTAAAATAATCATTGTGATATCTAAATCTCCCGGTTGAATGCAATTACCTACTGTATAAAGGCATAAGTAACATAATCGTCACGTGTAAGAAGGTCACGTGCCGCAGTTAATACACGTGCTAGGTGCAATAATAATTGCGCAACGCCAACAAGCCAGCTGGCAAGGTTACAGCCTCAGTGCGCCGCTAGCAAACATCTTACTTCCTACATCAATAAAGAAAGTTATTCTGTAGGAACAACAGCAGCATAGTGTAAAATATTCAATGCGAAGCAATGGCAGACGCTGATTTCCGTTTTGGATATACATGTTTGTGTCTGAGACGAAAACAAGTTTATTAGGTTTAATAAATGAAAAGTCGAGCAAAATGTTCATCTCGACGCAAAACGTGGTATGTTAGAATAAAGTACTGAGATAACACTGAAAGGCCGGCCCTTGTTGACCCGGAAGCAGCGAGGCTTTGTGACAAGGTTGCTAGCAACAGTGCCACCCGCGCCCGCGCGCGCAAGGTCGCCTGCCACCGCCCGTAGCCAGCTACTTACGTAACTGAATCGTACTTTGTTCATAAATTACTGATGAATTGATATTTAACTAAGTTCTGAATTGATCATGTCTATAAATTTTTTTAATTTTTATCTTCCTTGATCGAAAAACTGTTGCCGAAAAGATAGAAATCATAATCTATAGTTTTAACCTGAATAACATTGTGCTAATCATTTGTGTTTTGGATTGATCACGCTACAGGCCAAAAAAGGAAGGTGATAGTGACCATGAAGAGGAGTTCTACTACACCGAGCGTGAGGTTGCAGCACCAGCACCGCCACCAACACTCTCCCACCGAGATATGTGCCGCCCACCCCACGAAGATCCTGAATACCAACGACAGCTAGTAGGCTCTTTCAGGTAGAAGTTACAACGATATTGATACAAATTCTGGATCTTGTACCTATTAATCTACAGTTCTAACAAACTTAATTCTATATTTTTCAGGCAAGGCCTGCTCTCCACTATGCAGAATGGTTCCGCACGGCCAATTAGCATTCCTGTTTCGCATCACTGGTCCAACTCACATTCACCGGTAAGCACTTCACCAATGTATTAAATACTTATATGTTTAACACCACAAAGGAAAAAAAATGTAATACAAAATATATTTCAGAAACATATGCGGTTATCAGCGGCAAGTGGATCCCCAGGCAGCCCGGGAAGGCGACCACGTTCAGATAACAAGAAATGTCGTAAAGTGTATGGCATGGACCAACGCGATCTCTGGTGTACTCAGTGCAAGTGGAAAAAAGCATGCACACGTTTCGGCGATTAGCGGTCGCGACGCTCGAACGCGTATGCGCGGGCAGTGCAACTTAAATAAACACAGGGGCGTAAACAATACGGAAAATAAAAAGAGACATAAAAACAATCTTAAGCAGTATGCAATAATCCAAGAACTATTCCGATTAGGAGTCGTGATTTAATTAGTTGTAAGAAAGTATACAAATAATGAATGAGTTTTTATTTAATATAAGCAGAGACGGATTAAATATACACATATTGGATATAAAAATAAGGGGACATATTTTTGCTCTTTATATGTGGCTCGTATTTTGGACATTGCCCACGTATTTTTGTAGCGCAGCAGATTCGCCTTTACTGTGACGTACTCATGTGGAATGCAAAATCGTATCGCTCTCGGGCGGAGACTGTGAATATTAGCATTAATTAGCTGTAAGATTAGACTGAAATGAACAGTGTGAAAACATTTTTCCTTTCAGTGCTCATATTTTATGGTGTGATAATGTGTCAGTTACCTAAAACAATCTTATTTAGTCTCGCTTTGGGAACATAGTTTTCGCGACCTTGATGACAGATACAGGTCAATCAATTTAAATTGACAAAATTAGTTTGGATAACTTAATTTCAATTAAAATAATCGTAAAATTAGTATATCCGTCCACATTTTCGAATGTGCCACATTTGTTGTTCGTCAATCATAGAATAGATGCCTCCTCCTAGGACAATGTTTTTTCACTGTTTCTAATGTTTCGATTATGCGAATGTAACAAGCTCTGTAT
The DNA here is from genome assembly GCA_958496365.1 of Subacronicta megacephala. Classification (NCBI taxonomy): domain Eukaryota; kingdom Metazoa; phylum Arthropoda; class Insecta; order Lepidoptera; family Noctuidae; genus Subacronicta; species Subacronicta megacephala. The sequence continues at coordinate 7,233,569 of OY292516.1, read as the reverse complement.
TATCGACTGTAAATAGATATATCAGTCGAGAATACTTCAGTGATATTAATCACTAAATATGATTTGTATATTGACTGACTTATTAGATAATAATGAAATATTAACTATTATAAGTATATGAACTAGCCTCGTAAGTTATCTCAGATTCGACGAAAAGACTACAAACATGATTAGACTTAAATTTTTATGAACATATCTGTGTTGTATACAAAGATGGTCCTACTAGAACAAGGAGACAATACTCAAGAGATGCTCGCACAATAAGCAGCGGTGAACTACAACTTAACAGTTTTGGGGACGATTTCGCCGACAGCGCCTACGCCGCAGATCAAAACCAGAGGTAAGCGCTCACGCAAGGTGTTGACTTACATGTAAAGAAAATATATTGAAGGTAACATCACACTGTACATACCTACTGTTGAAAAATATTTATAACCAGCAAACATGGAGTTCAAGCGATTGCGATGTTCATACGGAGGCATAGTTACTTCGTCGAAACAACTAGAGATGAGAATTTCATATACCTACATAATACTGTTATAAAACTTAAAAAGTTCAGATATAATTAAGAACCCATAGAAACTAATACCTAATGAATTTATAAAAATCATCTGCACGTACAGATAGAAGGAAATGAGTAACGAGGACGATTGCGAGCTGCAATATTATTTTTAAGTACTATCGACTAAATTTGTATATAATTATAAATTAAGGAATAGTGAATTATATAAAAGATATTATTCTGTAAGTATTTAAGTATCTAAGTGTTTAACAATTGAAAGCAATGTTTTGATGTGTACATAGATGAATTTTATTATAAATATAAAATATAAATATTATTATTGTTACTTAATGTGATTATTTCATTAGAAAACTTTTGTACGGCTTCGTCAACACGAGTTTATAAAATGTAGATATTAAGGATAGACTCTTATGTCATTATAAGAACAGAGTTACATTTTATTTTCTCTTAGCATACTTACATCACGGCGCGATATGGCATTCTGATGGTTACCAAGGCTCGTTGTTGGTATAAATATTGTCATAAGTATTATGAAATCACAAACTATGTTTTATAATAACTTAAAAATACAAGTTTGTCAATACTCCAGAATAATCTATGTTACATTAAATAGATATGTGCCAATCATATAAAGATCAATTTAAAACCAATACTATCTATCATACGTTCACGTGTAAATGCTTTATATACGGTGTACCTACACCGTAGCTAACCGTTCTTTTTATGTCGGTGCTGATACTAAGGCAAACATTTAAGATGATAGACTATATATATGCCAAGTTCCCTGACTGACCAGACTTTCTCATAAAATATCTATAAATGTCAAGTCAAGAGTTAAGTAAACCTACCGAATTCCGCGAATAGTGTCTGAGTTTAAAACTTGTTAATCGTGAGACTAGTCTAAGGTCAAAAAAATCTTGAGCTTTTTACAATAAAACAGCAAACAGTCAAAAAACTCTATTATAGCATTCAGAAGTACCAAACTGAGTGTTGTGTTTTGTATAATTTTGTAAGAGGACAATTTTTGCTGTATAACATAAAAGCCCAGCAAATACAGTCCCTAAATTTTATAAAACGAAGTCAGATCTGATCATCGAAATAGTCAATGTTTTTCAATGGATTTAACCTTACCTATATTTTTTATATTTATATATTTATTTATATAAATGTGGAAAATAGTATCGTCACCTTTTTTTTTTATTGAAGTACATTTAAATACTATATCTTGCCAAATTTCCGTATTAAATAGTCCAGGTGCTTAAATTCAACAATACTGGAAATCGTGCTATCATATTATATTACGTGATGTACCTGCAAATCTTACCAAATATATACTTCATTGCAATATTGGTTGTGATAAAGCATCATGAAGTTGTCATGCTTACAACAACGCTGGACGCAATGAAACTCTCGAGCTCTCCAAACCAAAAGATCACTGTAGTCGTAAGCAACAACTCAGCTAGCGATTTGACAACTGCCATATTGTAAGGTTCTAGAATATAACTGCAGCATAGATAATATACGTAGTCTTAGTTGTACTTTAAGTTGAAGTCATAATAATAGTATTTAATAATATTAGGTACAATAAAACGTATTCAGTACGTACGTTTAGTTAATATTTGTTATTTCACAGCAGTGAGTCTGTAAATTATTTCAGCTATTTTTTCTATTATTTGCCGTAACTGTCGATTGATTATATCTATTTATGCTACTAAATATGATATCTTGACTTTATTATATTATTTGCCTATCGCCTTGTATAAATGGTTAAAGACTTATAATTTGCAATATAATGGTACTGGTAGTATTGTTCAAGTCTTCATACGCCGGGTACTATAAACCAATAACGTAACGGTGTTTGTTTGAATCGAACTTGATTTTATTTATGATTCACACATTCGTTAATAGCCGAATCCGGTGAAAAAAGCGCGATTGCCACACAGGCCAGCTTCATTGTTTAACACGTGAGCTTTACGCAAGTGATCTCTAGACTCTGCAACCTTTATTGAACTTATCACAGAACGCCAAATCACGGCATGCTAGTTTCATATTCATGCATAAATACGATGCCGATCTCAATTTATTTTCGAAGCTACTAGAATTACGTTTAGAAAGATATAGAACATGAGTTATTTTATATAAATTATAATAGATATAGGATTTTTATTATTTTAAATAAAGACACTTTATTTTTTAATGTACCTAAGTATAAGTGGTTTGTAAATTATGTTTACGTAATTTACTAATTTATTTAGCCAAAATTATTGCTCAATTTTGTATGCACTCATAACCAAAGTCATAATAGTTAACAAGAAATTACATATCAGTACAAAAAAAGCATAATTAAAGCAGTCTATACAATTGAGTTAATTCGATATCTTTGTTGTGCTTGTGTTAAGTTATTGCTTATGGAAGCGTCAAATAAAATATTGTGGCATACCTACAGCGCTAGCTCTATTATTAATAGTTGTTTCAAACTGTCTTGTATTGTACGAGTACGTATCAATTTTATTGTCACGCTAAATGTTTAATATTTTTTTAGATATAAAGTAGTTCAACGGTATTTAAAACATGAACACAATATCTATTTAAATTCATAAGAATTGAATACATCAACGATATTATGTATTTTTATGCATGGTAACAATAAAAAAATACGTTAAACAATAATTTGTTTGGTTAAAATTAAAGCCAGTGTATAATAACATACATTTCAGGTTGTTATTCCATGCATTCTTTATAGATAACCTCCACCCTTTCAAATTTATACTCCCATTTAATTATTATTTTCTGAAACGCAGTTACCATTTCAGTAAATACGTTTTACAAGAAAAGACATCAAATGAATCTATCAGAATTTAAATAGGTACCTACGAATCTGACGTCATATTGAACATTAAAATAACAAGGAACATTTTAATTTACGAGTTGTACTTTCTAGTTCGGTAGCATATTTACTTGCATATGTGTTTACTTTATTTATAATTTGTGAATTTAGATCACTTACACATTTTGATATGTAAGGTAAGTGCCTATTGTAAAATAATTTCAGTTAAAATTAAAAGGTACCTACCTAACTAGCATGTATTTTTCTATAGGCATACTTACCTATATACATAAATAGTTAATTACCATAGATTTACGGCACTATTTCACATGTTTATTAATATGCGTTAAGTATGTTTATTATTATGTACACCTAATTTCGTATCATTTTACTCATTCTTTATCACACTTGAATGTATAAAATAAATAAGTACTTAGTAGGTACCCATTATGTATTTTGCAATTCCATACAAGTTGATTTAGTTTTTATGTGGGCAATTTATTATAATTTATGAAAATATGTCTCCTGTTTATGTGTAGGTACAGAGTTGTAAATTAAGCATACCTATTAATCTTCAGGTAACTGACACAAGCATACATGAGTCTTTTTTCACAATACGACGGAAAACCTACCCAGGCATTAATTATAACCAGAAAAATATGTTTTTTTTAGCTGTTAAAATTAATAATTTAAAAACGTCATAGTTTAGAAATGAAATGCTGCTTGGCGCATTCTTACATTAAATGATGTTGTTCGGGTATCACTGACGAACTGCCTACTACATTGAAAGTGAAGTGTTTCAGTTAGGTACTAAATATTCATCAAAACGGTCGTATGCAATGGTTAATGGAAATTTTGAAAATAAAGCAATGAGATTAACTGAATAAAAAATAATCAGATACTTTACTGTAAGCTATACACTTTATAATTACCTAATGTTTTTATTTTTGGTATAAATTCTACTACTGGTAGTTTTTACTCCTTTCCAATCAATGCTGGTGCATAATTTGTTCCAAAGGTATTGTTTTGAAAAATCTAGATTTAATGATTGTACCCCACGGCTTTTTAATAGAACGTTTTCTATTTGTAATCTCAAAATTATTAGTAAGCACGTTTGAGTACTTTTCCACACGCAGATGTGTAATTCGTTAAAAGAATGTTGGTTAACATAAAATTCTAGTAAAGTACACTTAATTTCAATTTTCAATTTACAAAAAATCGCGTATTTTTAAATGTAAAAAGAATGATCGTATTTCCCGAATGGTTCGCTCGAGTTATTCTAATTTTCAGCCACAGTTCGCCAGTAGCCAGGCCGACGTAGAGCATTTACAGTGTAGAAAACCAAACCGCTACTGAGAATTTTATAGAGAAACCCAATAATACTTGGCTCGGCATGGAAATCGAACCCAAGACCTCTAGCATAGCAATCGCGCTTACGACTACTAGAGTGATGAGACAGCCGAATCATGCTTACATCAACTAGAGAAAAATAGCGCAATTCTCCTTAATTTTGGATAATTAAAAAACAGCGGGGACATACATATTTTATAAATTTTTGCAAGTGAGGGGAAGGGAGGTTAAGGGAAATAGATACTTAGTTACACCAAATCAACTAAGTACTCTATTTAGCTGCCAAACTAAATATTGTTTCGTATGAAATCGTCATTAACAGATAGTATTTAGAAGTTTGATGACTGATTAGTTAATCACCCCTTAACTATAATTAATGAGTTCACTTTAAAATAAGATCGATTTTGGCTTAATTCTTTCATAATAAGTGGCCGTGTTCAAAATGTAGGATAAAACTTATAAAGTGATGCAAACCTTACAAAAAATTAAAGTACTTACTTATTTGAAAGATATCATAAGTACGGAGATTTAAAAATTAATAGTACCTACCATAATGTAACCAGATATGTAGATAATTTTTAATTTTCCATATAACTAAACATAAATCTCAAGTAAAAGTGATTTAAGTAAGTATCTTGTAAGTTAATTAATGTTCGGCGTTTCTATCAAAATTGGAAGTTAGAACAATGTGACAAGAACAACAAATATCGACATAGTGACATAATTCGCACTTCGTTTCATGTCTGGAGTAAAATAATATTCGTCCGACACTCGCCTAATATAAAGTCGGACCTTATACCTTCTGTCACCCAGTTCTACCCCCCTTTAGGGCCTTTAATATCTATAGTGGTTTTATTAATAACTTAACCGTAATATTTACTCGGGTCACCATGAACGACGGAAGCGAAATCCAGTGGGGGCTAAGAACTGGGGGCAAAATGAATTACCTACAAAAAATAAAATTATGTGCTTTACCAATTTTTTTTCAGTAACCGAAAATATTATGTAGTATCTTGCAGTAAGTTACTCATGCAATTGTTGAGCCAGTATGTATCAAACTTATTTAAAATAAACAATTATGATTCAGAAAATATCTAGTTTCTTGTTAAGAGCCGGTGGATGCATCGATACGTCGTTATTAATGGTTACCAGTAGTTTTAAGATTGCAACATGATCAAATGTGTTGATTATATCTCGATAGATATATTTTCGTATTTAGTTGTCAATATCACAGCAGTTTTTACCGAAGCTGTCAGCTTTAGTTTTTATATTTCGATGCCCTATCTTCTCTTCACTGCCTATAAATTTGTTTATATAATTTCCTTACAATCTTCGACACCTTATGGTAGAAACTAGCTGGCAGTTATTCTACTGTGATATTAATAATTTTATTTATTTTTTCTAAATTATTATTTATAATAACTATAATGTTGAATGTGAGCAGAGTAGATTAGAAAAGTTAATTTCATATGTGAAAGTCCAGAATGTGTTCCAAATTGATTTTATGATGATAGCTATTACAATTTTAAAAACGTTTTTTGTTAATGTATTTAAAATAATCTTGTAATGTATTTTTTTAATAAACAGGAAGAATCTTGTGCATCACAAAATATAACAGCCTTATTATAACGCACTTTGAGCTCTCTATCTATAATATATAATAATGCATTTCATAGCTATATATTTGACTGTGAAGTATTGTACCTACCTACCTAACTACTCAACAAAATAAATTAAATGTTACACAGTTTAATGAAATATATATAAAAAAAATGTTATTATTTTATTATGTGCTACTTGAAGTAGACTATTTGCCTGAATATTATACCTCAATAAGTTTAGTATGAATTTTGTGTGTCTTGAAAAAATATATTTCAATTATTAGAGAACCACTGTGGCATTATTTTTCTAATCCCATCCAATTTGTTGTATGGCAACATGATCTTCTAATTTTTGTGTTGGCACTAGGAACAGAATGAATTCAATGTGCAGCTTTAGTTTGTAGGTCAATGTCAGACATAGCTCTTCAGCTTTTTAGTGAGAAATAGGTACAAAGTGTGCACCAAAAAGTTAATGTATTCCATAATAATGCTGATGATGATGTGACTAAGTTTATACACATGAGTAAAAAAAGAGGAATTAACTCTTATCATAAGTTCAAGAAAAATATACCAAAAATAAGGGAATTTTATTGAGAATTTTCTTGTCTAGCCACTGCGGAAAATATCACTATTTTTGTTTACAGGTGCATTATTTTACCTAATACATTAGTGTACAAATATTTAAAAAACTATGTGTGGCTCAAGTAAATAATAATAATAAATTTATATGCATGGAAATTATGCCAGTACTTAATAACTGCCAAAACCATATTATCATATTTTTTCATGTGACAGGTAAATTAAGATTAACGCTGGTAGGTAACTTAGGAATAACAGAAAATACAAATATTTATAACACACTTACTAGTTAAATAATATATGTGTTTTATTATTGTTTTTTTATAGTCCTACTCTGCACTTTTACCTTTCATAAAATTAACAGGCAATAGTTAAATATTGTGAGGTGAAAATTAATTATATAATTAAATACTTTTGTTATAATGTGGCTTTCCTAGTTGTATTTTCCTAAAATGAAATCTAGGAAATCACAACCAGAGGCTTTTATGGCAAAACCTCCTTTTTGTTACGTATTTGTTTCCACAATTTGGTACAATACCAATCTGGCCTACTACAAGTCCGGAACTTGCCGAAGTAAGCACTTGAAAATCGAATAACAAACTCTTCACAAATGGACTATTATAATATCATAGTACACAGCTGAGCAGTAAAAGCTGAGAAAATCCCGGCAACGGTACCTACTTACTCCAGTAAGAAGAGATAGGTACAACTAGTTATAAATGGATTTATCGTAGTTGCTGTTAATGGTCTTAAGCAATAAGCAGAATCATACACAATATTCAATTATTCATGCGAGAAGTGAAAAAAGAAGCAACTTAACTTAGTTTGGTTGTTTTCTTCAGCTTCTTTGGTATCAGGCCGAAACAGGTTCCCGTTAATTAATTAAATCATTTCCAGAATACGCATGGTCAAACACGACGAACATTTACATGAAGTTCTAAGATTCTAAACTGAATATTTGGTAAATAAATACCTACACATAAAACAGACCTATTGTACCTACAAGAATAAGTTCTGGTTTGATTTTGAATGATTCAATAAAATTCGCGGCATTTATTTTTTGATAGTGGCAATTTTTATTAGTAGTGTTTCATTATTTATTTTATGAACCTGGATACAAGTCTTTTACGCCTACAAGGACTCTTTGGGTGCTGCCACTCGTACTGGATCATATACATATTATATAGTATTGTACAGTCCCCAGCACTTCAGGTTATACAAATCTGTCAAATTTCTCCAAATGATTTTAAACATTGTTGATTAAGTTCAAAATCAACTGAGATTTGACATTTTCTGGTAACTTAACGTGCTGGTTACCGTTCATACGTACATACGTAAGACGCACGCACCCGGATTGATACAATAACCGCTCTTGCTAGTTGCGATGGAATATGGACGTGAGTAGAGATGAAGCGTATATACTAGAACAGATCCAAGGAACAGGTATTTCACGATACTAGCTGGCACCTATTCCAACTTTTAAAATACTCGATCCAACTAGTATCACTGCGCCTGCGCGTATAAATTTGAATTTGAACCTTATTTCAATCCAATTAAAAGTAAATATACTCTGTCTATTTTAACCAACACTCAATACTAGTCAATAAAATTATTGGTGTGTCAATAATTTGAATTTGAACCTTATTTTTATGAGCATTAAGATGACGCGACGCGCACTCGTGTTTACCAAATCATTCGTGTGTCAGTCATTTGAATTTGAACCTTATTTCAATCACGATAAAACTAAATATACTCTGTTTTTTGAAGCAATACTCGATACGAACCAAATACTAGGCATACTCGACGGACTTTATACACTAGGTACTTTGTAAATACTCGAGACTATACGATACGAATACGATCCGATACAATACAGAGTATCGAGTACGGACTATGAAAAATTAATTTTAATATACGGTACGATGTAGTACCTAGATAAATATTTAACGTCAACAGTCCTAAGCCTGTGTAAAGTGTGAAGAGAAAATTCCAATTCATTACGTACTGCATCCGCAGCCGTACGCGTACTTCATACTAGGTGGAACAGGTATTTGGATCGAGTATTTATTCGGAATAGGAATAGGTACACCTAGTACGAAATTTACCTAGTACGACTCATCTCTAGACGTGAGCGATCCTCAGAATAAACTGCACGTGTAGAGTTGATGCACTCTAACCCCGCGTTTCCACTGACGACAAAACAGGTTGCAAACAGCTACCTATCCCGCTCACACTTTAACAGGTACATAGAGTTAGATAGATGTTTGCAACATGTTTTGTCGTCATTGGAAACAAGGGGATGCTCTATCTAACTCTCAAAGAGTGAGTGGGATAAGTAGCTGTTTGCAACATGTTTTGTCGTCAGTGAAAGTGCGGGGTATTACGTGTTTGGGTACCTTGGACAGTTGTAAAAATTTATAGTAGGTACACACGGCTACACATCAAGCTATACAAATCCAGTTTAGACTGACCTCCGTATGTTAAAGCTTTCCGTACATGTAGAGGTTGATGACATGTGTAGCCGTGCGTACGCATGAATACAGTTTATACGGCTTTTTTTTTTGCAATACTGATATAATTACATCGATAAGAATATAACAAACGTTAAGTGTTAGAGTGGAGACCACGTTTAGGCAAGCTCAGTGTGACCGACGATTAGAAGAAGGTGACGGCGGCTCGCATCAATTCCCTGCTGGGATGGATGCGAGCCGCCTAATAACAGGATAATTGGCGCTCTTTCGGGGAGGCCTACGTTCAGCAGTGGACGCCAATAGGCTGACATCATGATGAAATAACAAGCGGTCTCTTCAATCACTGAATTCTTAATACAATTCTGCACATTTTTAAAGGTCATTCTAAAATATATTACAATCAGCCATAGAAATGCTAGCAAAACCTTTAAGTGTGCACATCAAAAGCCGATTAATTTAGTACTAAGTAGTATAGTCTCGCTGGCATGTCCCCTCAGTCGATCACACAGGGTTGCCACCTAGATTTATGAAAGGGGCTAGCGGGCTCCCCAAACAATGGCCAGATTTACTTTCTTAGATTTTCATTCTTATAACAAGACGCCATGTACTGGTTCAAGTGCATAATACTGCGCCACCCACTTAGATTTCAACCCAAACTAGATCCTCAAATATCAATGCAAGTAACAGCATAGACAACGAGCGCCATCTATTACATCGTGTGTAACGTCAACGGCAACATCAAAGATAACAACTACATACGTACGTAGAGAGAGAGACAGACAGAGAAACATGCGCAGGCCGCATTACAATAGCTTACTATAGCAAAAAGTGTCGTTACAACTTTTCGTCTTAATTTTTTCCGTCTAGCCCCCTTTCACAACGCGCGATAAGGAACTTTGTTCCAATAAAAGTTTGTTTAGTGTATTGCACTGATATCAACATTTTCCTATCTGTCAGACACAGTTGGTTTCATTCCACAGCCATTATCATAGTCTTGAAAAGTGGGGCTAAAAAAGGGCCAAAAAATTAAAATCAGCGTTTGAAATAGAACGTTAATCATTACTTAGTAGTAATTATTACCTATGGATACGTATACATATAAGTATAACATACATACATACATATTGTCACGTCTGTCTCCCATGGGGGTAGGCAGAGACTATAGATTTCCACTTGCTACGTTCCTGGCACACTACTTTACTATCCCTTATCACACTGTTTCTCACTCTATCTTTTAGCGTAACACCACACATACTTCTCAAAGCTCTCATCTCTACAGCATTTATTATGCTTTCATGTTTCTTCTGCCATACCCAACTTTCACTACCATACTTTAGTGTCGGCGCCAACACTCGCCCAATCACAGCCAGCCATGCCTTTTCGGACACTTTCCGACTATTCATGAAGGTGTGTAGCGCCCCATTCACCTGGTTACCAGCACTCACTCTCCTTTCAATGTCACTCTCATGTTTACCATCTCTAGTAAACATAGAGCCCAGTTAAACAAACTCTTTCACTTGTTCTACTCTTACGCCACCTATCAAAATATTGCACGCTGTCATAACTTCATCCCTTTCAAAGACCATCACTTTTGTCTTGCTTACATTCACTTTCATTCCCTTACTCCTAAAAGCACCGTCCATAATTGTTACCATCTTCTGTAACTCCCCCTCTGATGGAGCAAGGATAACTTGATTATCGGCATAGAGGAGACATTTGACGAGCAACTCATTCATCCTTAAACCACATTCACTCTCTTTCAAATCCTTCAGACAACTCTATCGTAGGCATTTTGCAAATCTACGAATGCGCAATAGACTTTTTGGCCATTGGCCAAACATTTTTCGGCTATGCATCGCAAGGAAAAAACCTGATCCGTACATCCCATGCTCTTTTTAAATCCCGCTTGCACATCCCATATTTTTTGTCCTCTGTTCCTTTCACGACTCTCTCGATCAAAACATTTGCATACAATTTACCGACAACGCTGAGAAGGCTAATGCCTCAATAATAATGGCTAATATAATTAAAAGTCTTTCAAAAAACGACTGATAAACAAATATATTATTAAAAAAAATCCATGCAATGATTCGGGGTTTGAACACACGCATGAAAGGCCTATAACGATAAAAAATCTGAATATTCCCCAGAGTCCTCCAAGATTACATCTGCACAAGAAGAAGTTGATGGCTGATTAAATTCTGCATTTCTGATCAATTTAAAAGAATTATAATGTTAACGGATCACTGACAAATTTTGAACCACAAGAAGAGCAATAATATTTAATCAACTCCGTGACGATTTTAAGAGAGGTTTTAGTAAATATGTGCAGAAATTCAATAAAAAAAGAGCTAAATCCTAAAGGGGCAATGGTGGCAGCACTGGGCCAATCTGGTAATGGCACAAAGGCCTCTGAAGCCATGCCAAAAATATTACAAAAAAAGAAAAAGTGTTACTTTAATTTAGTCGAGGTAGGGCGCGAAATTCTAATTTCTTTTGGCTTTTCGCATTTTTTCGGCTATAACACATTCTAGGTACATAGCAGTAGAAATTGCGACATCATCAATAACTTATTCACAATTGAGTGTAAAAACTTTTGCTTAAAAATCGTTCTTCTCGAAGTTTTTGCTGTAAAATAGTTGGGCGTAGTAAAGCGAAAAGGATCCAACCAACACAAAGTTGGTTTTGAGATAATCAAGTTTTAAGTTCTGATCGTATTTCCTCGTCGATTTTCTGCTTTTAACATTAGGGGGTTAATTTTAACTAAATGGTAAACACATAAATTTTAATTTTATTCTTCTTCGTGTCGAAGGTACATATTTTTTTTATTTTTCTTTTTATTTTAGTTTTAATTCTTTACTTATTTTTTGATATATTATCAAAAATAATGCTTTGGATCCTTTTCGTTAAAATACTATTTCGAAGGCCCAAGGTAATAAACGCATTTAGCTAACTGGATCAAAGTATTTAAAACTAAAAAAATAACACTTAAAAAGATTAGAAACGACGATAAGTTTAATTTTTTTAGAAAAAAAAACATAATTTCGGTAATACTCATATATAATTATTTTGGAAGCACTACTATCACAGCTACCAGCCTAGCTACTATGAAAGATAAAAAACTTAAATCAACATTATTATTGAAAAGACAGGTTTATAAAGAAGTGAAATGTAATCTATGAGCATTCAAAATAAGGTAGTAACTATATTTTTACTTAAACTTAATCTAACTTAATCTCATCATCTATAGTAAAATCAACTTCAGCCCCATCAACATCATCCATAGTATTCGTATTTCGTTGTAGTGATTTATAAAAAGGCAAGCAATGTAAGTAAGCAAGGTATGAATTTACACATGGATTCTCAGATCAAATAAAAAGTTAAGATGGAACTTTGCGAACAAAGAAGTGAGGCCGGCTAAAACTACGCCGAATCTTGTCAGTCGAGCTATCGAGGTATCGAAAGCTCGACTGACAAGATAAGGCGTAGTAAACTAATACTTATGTGCGTGTAGTGTTGTACACCATTAGGCGTAGTTTTAGCCGGCCTCACTTCTTTGTTCGCAAAGTTCTAGCTTAACTTTTTATTTGATCTGAGCATGGATTGTTTTCCTTTTTTATGGGATCGTTTTAACAATATTTGATTTGGATTAGTTTCGTAAATACGAATTTCTCGATAACGATTCAAGTAGCTTGGAGCGATGTCAATAAAAAATAAGATTACCTGCCATAAATGGGGGTTGGTACCTACATAGAAAAAAAACCATGTTGCGTTTGAATTTTACTTGGGCCGTTTTCGTGATATAAAAGTTTGAGCTACAAAGAATGTTTTGGTATACATAACTCATTTTTGGCCATGTTGTGGGTTGGATCCTTTTCGCTTTACAACGTCCAGTTGATTAAGCGCGACACTTTCACATCTCACTTGCTTTCTGAAATGTCGATGTCAGTGGTGACAGTGACTGAATTCATTGCCAAACACAGTTGTCAAACAATCTGAAATGAAATCAATAAAAAAAATGAACAAGATTAAAACGGGCTTCTGAATCAATATTTATTTTGTTTTTCGTAACGGATCGATTCAAGAAACTGTTTGTGTTTTTTTAATCGTAATCAAGTTAAATAAGAAACGTGAAATTGACGAAATATTCTAAAAATACTGCCGAGTGACGTAAAAAATATCGAGTATGGGTGCTGTGTTAGGCCTTTGTTCAGCAGCTCAGGTAAATGCATTTTTATTATTGTACATTCGTGGACTTTGCTAGTGTAGCAATATTTACTTGTAATATCTTTTATTTAACACCTAATTATACACAAGACATGGTTCAATAAACTTCTGGTTCCATTGAATCATGTATTGTATATAATTTGGTTTGCCGTTTACATACAATGGGTGACCTCATTGATAACAGAATTAATTTTTTCAAGGCAATCTTAGGATAAACTAATAATACTGTCCAATATTAGTTTATGTTATTATAATATCTAGTATATTTATATTTTATTACTGTAAAAGGCAAACCTCTGATCTTATTGTTTTTGTAAAAATAGTCAAAATTATATTTTTCTTTAATAATCAAGTGTTCATATATTTCTCACAGTGATAGTTTTGTGGGTTAGCCTTAGGGTCGTAGCAAACATGCAAATGTATTGTTTTGCAAAACCATAGCACAACCCTATAATCCTATTTTAACTTACCATTTAAGAATTGATTTTTTTCTTACTTTATAGAAACATTAATTTCAATATTATGTAAAGTGCCTAAGTAATAAATTATATCCACCCTGGGTATTTCTACACAACACTGTATTATGTTAGGCAAAAAAAAACAATGTTAAGGTTTTGCAGTGAAGTGTTTGTATTTGATTACAGCTGGCATGTTGTTGTGGCAGTGCAGCATGTTCATTGTGCTGCTCGGCATGCCCTTCATGTGCCAACTCTACATCCACTCGTCTAATGTACACTCTTATGCTGCTTCTTGTTATGGTAGCCGCATGTGTCACCTTGGCTCCTGGATTACATGATGAAATGAAAAAGGTATACTGTTGTTATATGTATACTGTTTAACCTTTTGACCATCACAGTCATGTATATTACAAACCAAAATGTGCCCAGCACGCCACAGTCAAGACTAATTTCACAGACAGATTTTTATACTATTTTTGTAGATTCTCGCAGAGGGTGCGGTTTCCTTTTTTATGGTTAGAATACATATACTTATACTATAGTAAATATATTTTTCAGGTACCATTTTGCAAAAACTCAACACACTACATACCAGGTGACTTCAAGGTGGACTGTGATCAGGCTGTTGGCTACCTAGCTGTGTATAGGTAATTTCTAATTTAACCCGTCAAGCGGTATATTGTAGACACAATGCAAAATCTATTGTTATGTCCTCATGAGGAAACTGTATGCATTGACGGGTCATAAGACATGAAATAAAATAAAATAATTATAGAATACAACAATGCATATATTTTAAAATTTATTTAAACTTTTGAATCAATTAATTGAATAAATAAGATTGACCCATATAAATTGTATCTTACCATTAGCTTTAAGATCATGGTACAAGCTGCCAGTGGGCAGGCGAAATCTTGACCTCTCATTGAGAGAGAGAAGAGAAATGCACCTCCGGTTAAGGTGTTAGTATTACTATGTTAAAAAAGGGGTCACTTATTTTATATTCTTATTTATTTTTAAAGTTTTCAACTGATTTTAATTATTATTTTTATTTAAGTTTGAGTATGTCACTGTCATCACATACAAATTTATTTACATTGGTTGAGTTGAGTGGTCTTTTAACTTGTTTATATCTTTTTCAGGATCTGCTTTGCAGCATGCCTCTTCTTTGTATTGATGGCACTGATAACAATAGGTGTCAAGTCATCAAAAGATCCTCGCGGTGGTATTCAAAATGGGTATGTTTGCTTTAGTTTGTATTTACTTATCATATATTAGTCTGTCTACTTATATGACTGATAATGTTGTTTGTGTTTGTCATCTGCTTTTGAAATAACTCATGAGCTAATGTGTTTTCTATTCTAGCTTCTGGGGCATCAAGTACCTGGTTATAATTGGTGGTATAATTGGTGCTTTCTTTATTCCGGAGGGACAATTTGCTTCAACTTGGATGGTGTTTGGCATGATTGGAGGCTTCTGCTTCATAGTTATACAACTCATTTTAATTATCGACTTTGCTCATTCCTGGGCTGAAAGATGGGTTTGTAAGTATCAGAATTATTGTACTTAAAAAAAAATAAACTAATCAAACCATTAGGGGTAATCCCAGTATGCAGAAAAAATTTTGACCACAGTGAATAACAAATGAGTCATAGTGGCAATGACAACAAGAATATAATTATGATGCAAAGTGTTAGATTTCTGTGAAACATTGTGAGACTACGTGAATATGTATAATATGAATGGGAATAAGGGCCTCAAAGTTAATTGCTTTTTAGTCTTGACTCTCTTCATTTTTCAAATCGTTTTTTTGCCAGTACGAATGGAGTGGAGTATTAGAGTGCAGTGGAGACTGTGGAGTCGCTTCTGTATTGCGGGTGACTGGTTCGATTCCGGCACGGAACAACTAAATATACATATGACCTACAAATAGCTGTTCCAGATCCGTGTACCTGAGTGTAAAAAAGTGAGTGGGCCGAGATACAAGAGACAATGCTACTACTGGCTTTTTTTAAGGAAAACTTTACCAGTATTCCTTAAAATAAAAAACCAGTTACTTTAAGTCATTTTGTGATTCCCCAGCCAACTATGAGGAGTCGCAGTCGCGCGGGTGGTATGCGGCGTTGCTGATAGCGATGCTGACTGCCTACGCTCTCACGATAGTTGGCATCGTCCTCCTTTACGTATACTACACCAAGGTACCCATAATTGTACCACTTGTTTATGCATGGAAAGACACTGTTTCATTTAACAGATTACGGAAGCAACACGATATTACCACTCGGTGTATTTCGCCTACTAAGATGGTGTAGAAAATACTTGATTAGACACTATTAGCATAAAGTATACCTACAGTTCGCCTTTATGTTTAAGGTGACTTGGAAATATAGGGCGAGCTTATTGCCAATGAACACAAAGCCTATTTGAACTACTATGTACTGTAATTTTTGTAATTTCAAAGCTCCAATAACAATTTGTTCGCTCGTCAGTCACACTAACTCATTTTCAAAACTTCCCAGATTTAACGGGTATTAAATTATTAACTAAAGTAACGTATGACATTCTCAATTATATCTGTACTAATATTATACAGAGGTAAAATTAATGAGGTTGTAGGGGGTAATTTCTGAATTAACTGAACCCATTTAAAAAATATTTCACCAATAGAAAGCTACATTATTCCTATGTGTCCTAAGCTATATATTATCCCGGAAAATGAAAAGAAGGAGGGAGGAAAGCTAGTAACTAAGTACATAAAATTGCAATAAATTATAGTAATATCAGCATATTATGTGTTATGTTTCCCGTCTAATTAACTTGAGTATGTACGTAGGTACCTACAATAACCGATTTCGAGGCAAACTGCCTCCGTCATTTAGTTGACGCATTTTTTATCAATTTTGTATTACAACTAATTATCTGATACCAATATCAATTAAATGTGTGAATTTGCTCTAAAAAATCTGATACGTTGTGCGGCAAGTTCTTCTGTCATATATTGTCCCTCTGCTGGGCACGGGTCTCCTCTCAAAGTGAGAGGGATAAGGCTGTAGTCCACCACGCTAGCTTCTACGGGTTGGCAGACTTCACACGTCATCGAGAAAATCTCTCAGGCATGCAGGTTTACTCACGATGTTTTCCTTCACCGTTTAAGCGCGTGATAATTAAGTATTACTACGCACATGACTTGGAAAAGTTAGAGGTGCGTGCCTTGGATTCGAACTCGAGACCTTTGACACGGCAGTCCTATGGTGATATCACTAGGTTATCACTGCTCAAGTTCTCATTATCTGCACAATATTGAATGTTATTTGCAGTCCAGTGGCTGTGATCTATCAAAGTTCTTCATATCGTTCAACCTGATCCTCGTGGTGATCGCGAGTGGCATCTCGATCCTGCCGTCGGTCCAGGAGCACCAACCTCGCTCTGGCCTTCTGCAGTCGGCCGTTGTCTCGCTCTACGTCATGTACCTCACCTGGTCTGCGCTGTCTAACGCGTCCAAGGAATGTAATAGTATCACCGGAGGATCCAATGAGGTTAGTAATATAATAAACAATTACACAAATAACTAACAATTAATAACAACTCAATTATAAAAACCAGATTAAAGTCATTAATGACAGCAAGACGGCAACAAATATTATGTTTATTTATTGATTCCAACTATGATCTTGAGGTTGGTATGTACATTGTTAATATTTTAATGTATTTATTCCTACTAATATCTATTTCAAAGGATTTGATTCTTAGATACCTCCTGTTTCTTCAGCAGAACTTTTAGCTTCCGTTTGTCTCTTCAGTGAACCCATAATCCTACTCATCACTCGAAAGTATTTTTCCAAACTGCATCAGCTTTTAATAGTTTCATGAAACCGTAAGTGAAAATCGTACACGTCCTTCAAACAACATAAAAATAAAAATCGTTCCAATATCTAAATAGAATTGCCTTTTTTGGTCTCCCTTTTTTTCGGATAATTTCAGATGCCATAGGACATTATTAAGTCGTCATAGCAATCGACGGGGTCCTAGAAATTCTTGTGTTATAATTTAAAGTGGACGCCACCGCACCGTAGCGAAGTTCTACAACAATAAAGTATTCTGTGACTAACAAATATGACCGTGGGATAAGTTTGAGTGACAAGGACTACGCTTTACGAAGCCGAAGCTAGCCAATTAATTACCAAAGCTTAACATTTACTGCTTACTATATATGTGCATGGCCTTAATATGATCCTTATTATATATTTGTACCGTTTTTGGCAGGCTTATCCTTTCTGAAGACAAAAAACAATAGTATAGGAAAACAAATCCATATTACAACACTGGGTCTTACCTTAAAATACTTTATAACTTATTATATAATATTTATCCTACAATCTGTTTATATTATGTATATATGTTACATGTGCTTGATCAGGAATCAAAAGAAGATATATATTGGGTATGTATGATATAATAAATAATTTCTTAACCATCCCTATTTTAATACACAACACATCACAAAATATTGTATCGATTGACACACTAGTTACTGCTGTACTTTCTATTTAAGTACAAGAAGCCCAGGAACCGGGCCCACCGCCCTGCCCTGTAAAAAGGATCATTAAAATAAAATAACTTTTTAATCAACCCTGAAAGAATTCAAATAATTAGACAACATTAAAGATTAGTTGTACAAGTATCAGTATACCTCTCTCATGTACGGGATTTAGATCGCCGTTCTCCATTTTTCTTTCGAACACATAGATTCTCTTTATTAGATTTTTGCTGATTATTTTGGTAATATGTGATGAGAATTTTCTAAATGTCTAATTATTTACGAATAACTTATCTCTTGTAGTTATTTATAATACAAATAATAGTTCAATAATAAATAAATAAAAAGGTTGAATGCGAACGCGAGCATAATGAGCACCGAGGGTCAGTAGCACCGATACTGAAAAGGGCCACGCCTTCCTATGGCTTAGATAGATGTTCGGAAATTAGAGGGCTCAGATACTAAGTACAAGACCACCATGACCTTTGTTTTTTTTATGATTCTTTATTACCTACACACTAATAATATGCAAATCTAGTTTTGCTAACATAGGAACTTGCATTTCCTTTTCTCAAAAGAATTATGTTATTTTTTACACAATAAGTTAAATTTGTAATTCCACAGTCATCCTTCGACAAGCAGTCGGTCATCGGGCTGGCCATTTGGGTGTGCAGCGTGCTGTACTCAAGTATTCGGACTGCATCCTCTTCGTCCAAAATCACTATGTCAGACCATATCCTCGCTAAGGATGGAAACGGAGGTGAATATGATCTCCGTTTGTTTACATTTGCTACAAAAATAAGAATTTTAACCCTAAACACAAAGGAAAAATAAAATTTTGCGGTGATATTGATCAACAGTCGCATTGTCATCATATCTCGTTTATCTTGTAACGTAAGTAAACGTCGTTATCAATATGTCCTCTAGCTTATTTTGAGTAAGGTCGAGTCGGCATACCTACTTGTTTACTTTGCAGTTACTACTAACTTGTGTGTTTTTTGTTTGAATTATATTTTCTAAAATTAATAGTAAAGAAAGAGAGAAAGTGATAGCTAAGCCACACGACTTTTTCGATACGAGAAAAATAAATGTATTAAAATTTCGAAAAAAAAAACCGAATTACTTAATAATTAATTAATACTTATTTAAATATTTAGTGCTTTACTATTAATAGTTATTTATGTATTGTTATTCTGTGTTATGTTAGAAGTTAAAAGTAAACAATATGTCGCATGGCATTACAACAAAAGAGTTCACCTGCTACTGTGCCTGATTATCTGAGTAAAATATTCATGAAGCATTGAGCCCAATTGACATTAAATCCAAAAGGCAGATGTGTTTGCTCTTGATCTCAATCTAGCCGCCGAGGCAAAAAAGATGAGGTCGAACGTTGCGTTGCGATTTCAAATGCATAATGCGAACCATTCTATCCTGCAATAATAAATTAATACGATACAAAAATAACAGAACGATAAACGGCTTGTAATTATAATATAAATGAGGGTTTCCTTTAAAACGACGAATTAATTCTGTTCGAAATTATTCTAGCGACTGAACACTACTGAACAGCCCACTCGGCCTTATACAAAAATTTTACACTTTGGTCGTCACATAATTTTAATATCACGATTTGCATGTTTAATTTACTTTGGACAGATGTTACTTAAAGCATCAAAGAAACTGACCCTTTCGCCGGAGAGAAACAATTGTTTTTCTATTATGTCCAGTAAATCTTTGATGTATTTTTAAGCACTTCTGTGGCTAAAATAATTTAAACTATTATTGTTTTTATTTTATTTTTCCTTTTGCCGTCACAAGCTCATTTTAATTATAACGACCATGTATCAGCATCATTTTATTATTGTTACTTTTACAAGACACATACAAATCTGTGTTCAATACTGCCACTTTATTTTTACTTTTTCTATGAAACACTAACACACTGTGCATTCCTTTCGGACATAATGCGCGGCGGCGGCACGGTGTAATGTCAAGGAGGGCTCATTGCTAACGAAGGTAACACAAATATGTGCATTACAAAGTAACTTATATGCCAGACACTGAAATCACTTTAACACCACTTGATTAGCTGCCTAACTTTATATTTAACCCTTTAGCTCGCAATGACAAGCCGGCTCAACGTTTACTTTAAAAAAATGTTGATCAAAAATTACTAACTTTTTATAAGATTTTATTTAATGCCTACAACGAATAACTAAACGCAATTGTAAAAAGAAAAAAGTTTGACATTTTCGAACGAATTTTACGTCAATTTTGTGCAAAATGGCGTCACGGTCGCAGCGACTCCGTGGATTGCAGGTAATTTTATTCTCTAAAAAATATTTTTAAGAGTTTTTCTGGTAGTGGACACCGGCATTTTATTTTTAGAAAGCCATTTTATTATTATGATTACAAATAACTTCATTGTAATAACTAACTTACGAGCACAGAGTTCATAAAGTGATACGTTGAACATTCTCAACGTTGCGACGTAACCAGTAAAGTACTTCCTATCATGTATGTTGAGCATGTTCAACATTGCGGCTTTACTAACGATTAATTAAGCATGTATTTATTATTATTAATTTTAACACTTTATTTCATATATTGGTGTTTTGTCATGCTTTGGGTACGGTTTTGCATGTTTTTTTTTTGCTTGCTTCAGACTAAGCCAATATGGCAAAGAACGCGCAAAATTATGGCACTAGTTCCTCCAGAGAATGCTCCATCAGATAGTAGCAGTACTAGTACTGACGATGAAGTTATAATTGAAGACAAGGGGAAAGAACGTGAAAACTCTGATTGGAGCTCTGAACCCAGGTCATACCCTTCTTCACTGAATGACTTGGATCTTGATAGTTCTAGAAATGAGTCGCCCGCGCCTTTGTTATCCGATGAAGAAACTGTTCCATTGACACCCGTCATGAATAACATGTTTCCTCCAGACAAAACATCACAGCAACTTCCAGTTCTCCACTCAGTTTCGTCTATTTTATCACCTCAAGTTTTATCTATCTTATCCCCACAAGTTTCTTCAAGTATATCCCCAGCGACACGTTCCAAGAGGAGAGCTAATACAACACCTAAAATTGTTGCTAAGAAAATAAAAAAGTATGTGAGAAAACGATTGTTATTCAAATGGAAAAGTGGTAAATTTAGATACACAGCGCATATCGAACCAACTATATTTGATGTTCCTATTGATTCAAGTACGATGTCCCCTTTAGACTACTTTTATAATTTTTTTTCAGAGGATGTTATTACATTAATTACAGATCATACAAACTTATATTCAGTACAAAACAATACTGCCAAATGCGCAAACGTCTCTAATGATGATATACGGGACTTTTTAGCCATTACTCTTATGATGGGCGTGGTACAAATGCCATCATATAAGGATTATTGGAGTCGCGAATTAAGGTATCCCCCCATCGCAGATATCATGCCTGTCAAAATGTACGAAAAAATCAGAAAAAATCTTCATTTTGTAGACAACATGGACATGAATGACGATCGCTATTTTAAAGTTCGACCACTTTTAGAAATGGTGAGACGTAATTGCCTAAAACTTAAGGAAGAACGAAGATACAGTATTGACGAAATGATGGTACCCTATAAAGGTACTAGGGCAGGCAGTCGACGTCAATACTTACCGAAAAAACCCAAAAAATGGGGGTTTAAAATATTTGTGAGAGCTGGCGTATCTGGGCTAGTATACGATTTTATTCCTTATGCTGGGGAGGACACTTTTCGGAATAACACTTTCACGGAATATGAAAATAGTTTAGGTCTTGGGGCGAAAGTTGTTTTGGCGCTCTGTAAGACAATAGAAGCGAAGCCGGCAACAGTATACTTTGACAACTTTTTTACCTCTTTAGAGTTAATTCACCATTTACGGGATGAATACGGTATTTTCAGCCTTGGAACGATAAAAGCCAATCGCTTGCGAGGATGTCAAAATATAATGTTGACTGACAAGCGATTGTCCAAGAAAGGTAGAGGTGCAAGTAAACAGGTCGTCTGCAATAACAATAAAATAGCTGTTGTAAAATGGTTCGATAACAAGGTGGTCACACTAGCAAGTTCGTTTGTTGACTCTTATCCGTTGGGGAAAATTCAAAGATACTGCAAAGAAAGTAAAGCTAAGATTGAAGTGAACTGTCCTCGAATAGTAAAGGAATATAACGCTCACATGGGCGGTGTAGACTTGGCGGATATGTTGGTTGCATTGTACAGATCCGCTTTTAAAACCAAAAGATGGTATATGGCGATTTTCTCCCAAACGCTTGACATATGCGTAAACAATGCCTGGTTGTTACACAGACGAGAAAGCCCAGATGCAAAAAAATGTCTTAGCTTGAAAAAGTTTAGAGTTCAAATTGTAAATGAACTATTACACAAAAACCGAATTAGACAAACTGATGAAAAAGTGGACAACGCCAAGCAGCACATACAAACTCCTACTGCTCCAAGACCTCCTGATTCGGTCAGGTATGACAACACGGGCCACTGGCCTAAATTTGTATCCTATGGGCGTTGCAAATTCTGTAAAACGGGTTTTACAAATGTGAATTGTACAAAATGTAACTTACGGCTATGTTTTGTATCTAAAAGGAACTGTTTTTATAACTATCATGTTTTACAGTAGGTACCTTATAGGTAATTTATTGTTCATTTTTATAATATTCACGACTGATTGTACTTTTTATTTCTTTTTCACCTGTATTTTTTTAAATAAATGCATGATAATTGTGAATAAGTGTTTATTTTATAAAAGTCTCAAAACCTACATATATCGTGACGTTGAAAATACTCAACGTTCATTTTACTACTTACTTTTCTATGTACATCGCAACGTTAAGTATTTTTAACGTATGTTTTTCCAAAAGTTACACTAACTAGATTTATTTATTTATTTTTTTGTACATGTATACACTATTTACATACATATAAACTAAAAAAAAACACAAAAATATACATTTTGTTTCCTTGCGAACTAAAGGGTTAAAATATATTTTTTTATCATGATTTGATATCACTATTCAACTGTTTATTTCTTATTATTTTAATACATTTCCAATTTCATTCACTTTGCTTTCATGGTTGGCTTCGGTCCAGCTTTGAAAGAATCCCAATCCACACCTAGTCCTATGTCGAAGGCTCCAGGTGATATTGCTTTACATGTATGCGGACATCGCCATTTTGTTAGTTCAAAACTCGTCTTTCACATAATTCTGTATGATATTATAAATGTAATCAGCATTTCCAGATTCGACAGTTTCGACAGTTCTAGTATTGCATTTCACATCACATCATACTGTTGGATATTTTAATTTTAGGGTTCCGTAGCTATCGGGCAAAAATAAAAAAGGCAAACTGCTGATACTTAAAAAAAAAATCAAATTTTTCAGTGATATTTAAACTCTCAATGCTATTCATGTGCGGTAATTGTTCCCACTTATTTATAAAGTTAACTAAAAAGCAATTGTTTAATCAAAAAAATATATAAATATCATCGGTTTTCGATTTGCTTTTGAAAGTTGCGCGTAGATATGCTCTTGAGGTACGGAACTCACGGCTCGCTCTTATTTAAGTGGTCATAGTTATTGGTTAGCAACATTTATTTATCACGGATATTCGTTTAGTTGTACTTAGTATCTATAGCTACCAAATTTATCTACTTATCACGTATTCGCTTCAATTGTACCATAAGCTTAGCATGCGTATTGCGATCAACATTGTTAACATTGCATGTTGGTATGCTCACTGAGCGCAGGGTATAATTCCATAGAGGGCACGGACGGCGGTGAAGCAGGTCGGGGTGAAGAGACGAAGGTGTTCGACAACGAGGGCGACGGCGTCGCATACTCGTGGACCTTCTTCCACGTCGTGTTTGCGCTCGCTACTCTTTACATCATGATGACACTCACAAATTGGTACAAGTGAGTATCCCGAATCTCTCGTTAGACAAGGTTATTGGTAAAATCCTAACACCCTCTCAGGACTACAACAACACTACAACCCTTGTTCTATGACTTTTAATAATTCATCAGATTATTAGTCATCAGACTTTCATACAAATGTAAAAACATTTAATTAATTTAAGTATAGTAAAAGTAGGCACTAATAACCTAAATAAACTGCTACTTGTCTAGTGCAAAAGGCAGGGGGGGAGCGGTCGTTGATCAGCTAGGAAATGCTGCATCATCATCATCAGCCCGTATTTGTCCACTAGAGG
The DNA here is from genome assembly GCA_958496365.1 of Subacronicta megacephala. NCBI lineage: Eukaryota > Metazoa > Arthropoda > Insecta > Lepidoptera > Noctuidae > Subacronicta > Subacronicta megacephala. The sequence continues at coordinate 7,208,755 of OY292516.1, read as the reverse complement.
CCCACGCTGGACGTGGGCCTCTTTAAGTGAACGCCACAAATGCTGCATAGCTAACATTTAATTTCAGATTTTAGTGCAAGTAATACGTTTATTAAAGTTAAGTAGTAGTAGTTGTAGTTAAAGGAGGCCTTCACCAAATATTTGTTCGATTAAGACTAAAGAAGAAGAAGAATAAGTTTGTAGTTCTACGGAAGCCCGGTGCGCAAGTCAGACTCACACTTGTCCGGTTTTTCTCTTTGTTCAGTTAGAGTTACAAACACAATAATCCACTATAATTACCTTATATAATATAGGTAATAATATTTTATGTTTCTAGCCCGAGTTCGCAGCTTTCGAAGGAGAATGTCGCATCAATGTGGATTAAGATCACATCTTCATGGCTGTGCGTGGGTCTCTACATCTGGACCCTTGTCGCGCCAGCATTATTCCCTCACAGGGAATTCAACTAAACTCATTTACTTAGTATCGCTGACGCTCATACCATGTTGTGGCTGATATAAATGAATTTGCTACGTAAGTCAATACGAATTCCGATAATATAGTTGTATCGTGAAATCAGCATGGTATGATCACTGATGAACCTTATTATAAACTGATTTATATTATGTACCTTATTTTAATTTGGTCGTAATTTTCAAATTATACTGATAATAATCGTAATTAGATACTTGTAGAGCTCCAGTTGATGTTATTATCGTAAGGCATGTAAATCCTTATATATTAAGATCTCATAAGATTATTTTCTATAATTTTTCCATTCTCTAAGTGTGTATTTCCACTCGACTATAGAAATTGCTTGATTCTTTGATACTAAAAAAAATCATTTTTCATGCTTTAAACGTCTATTCATTATAATAATAACCTATAATATATTTTAAACAATAAATGAATCCTACCCCAATGATTTTTCTTCATTTAGTGTTAAATGTACACACGGCTACACATCAAGCTATACAAATCCAGTATAGGTGGCTTTTAATTGTAACGAAAGCGTTTACAATGGGAGGTCAGTCTAAACTGGATTTGTATAGCTTGATGTGTACCCGTGTGTATATAATTATGTTTTCAAGATTTATCATAAATCTTCTCCCTTTACTGGGTAGAACTTCGTAGGGTAGAACGGAGACTGACGACTTGGGTGAAGGTCGCTGGGTGACGTTAGTTCTAGGCGGCATATAGCCGGTCCTTAAGAAATGCTATGGGGGCTGGCTTGTTCAGCAGTACCCAGTAGGCACGTATTAATTTACGTAAACGTTTTTTAGGTTAGTTTTTAATTTTGTAAATTAAGGCTCTGAAAGTACTGGACCACGGAGGACAGAAAAAAGCGGAGATGCCACAAGGCAAGTAGGTCATGCGCCTCCAACTAGGTCATGACGTCACAGTGGGCGGGGCCGAAAACCTTAGTTTCGAATGAATCTTGATCGCGTTCGGATCCGTGGATCCGTCGTATTTTAATAGGTTTTTAATATTGTTACATTGTTTTAATAATGAAGTAGAAAATAAATAAATAATATTTCACGTGTAAGTCCCCAAAATTAATATTTTCATTTTGTAAACACAAAATTTCTAGCTTGATCGCCAGATTGAAGATAGAGACATCTACCGTTGAAGAGAAGCATTCTAAGATTTCTAACAACTTCTTATAGATTAGGTACGTGTTTTTATACTATCAATGCATGTTATTCGTAGCCAATTTTCTGCTCAAATTACTTGCTAATGTTTATTTTGCTTACTAAAAGTTACTACGAGTATAAAGATAAATTTTATACATTATGCATAAAACAAGAACAAGAATTGAATATAAGAAAAATGCGCCATCTGTTGGTAGGTAGTCGGTTTTAATTGATGAGCCATTCTAACTAGGGATGTGACTTTGCGGTAAAAAAATCGATTTCTATTTTCTGGAACATCAAATCTATTAAAACATGGTATGACATTTCACATGTAAATAAATCTTTACCGTATTTTTCTATTTAATTACATTAATTAAATTAATACACAATTTGTGTATTCTATTTTAAATTATTATCAGATTTGTGTACCAACATTGAGTCCGTTAGCCCCTCCAAAATACGTATCGGTCGAGCGATAAATCCAAATTCTTGCCGATGAATAATTTAGTGATGTTACCTTTAACGTTGAACCAAACGCCTATGCGTCAAAGCGCCATGAATTTTACGGCGCTTTCGACCTTTCTTATTAGCGAGAGAGCCTTAACTTAAAAAATGCATTTTAGTGCTGCATGTTTTTTCGTCTGGTTAGACGGCTATTTGCTGTTTCAACGCTGTGCAATGCTTGTTGGTATTGTTTAATTTTGTATGTGTTAGTGTCGTCATTACAGTTTTAGTTTTGTTTGTAGTAATTCGGAACTGCGCTTGTGGGCACATTTCCCCCCGCAAAAAAATGGCAGAGCTATTAGGTTGGTAATAAATCGCTAAGGCTACTCCCTGTTGCTCGAAGGTTATCTACGAACAATTTGCAAAATAATAACGAACCCCCCCTGGCCTCAAATGGATAGCGGGTAGCGGTGTTTCTTGTAATTTTAATAGATGCCAGTAGAAAAAAAACGAAAAAGGGGACGCTTAAAATAAAAAAAAACTATGAATAAATAATCGATTTTTTTTAAATAATAATTGCTCATAAAAAATCGATTTTTATGAAATAATAATCGTTTTTTTTTAATAATCGATTATTTTTAGCATCCCTAATTCTAACGCACATAGAATGTTCTGGATCAAAGTATCATGCTTTGTTACGCCATAGTGGCAAATAGACGAAATAAAATGAAAATAACTAGTTCAATTTGACTGTAATAATTCCATTCACCACTAGATGGATTTACAAATAAAGGGCGGGTTTTCTATCGTGGGGTGGAGCCATCGCCGTACCTCGTCCCCCTGTCACCCGCATTTAGGCGACGCTGCTTTCTAAAGAAATTTTGTCTTGCGGCATCTCCGCTTTTTTCTCTCCTCCGTGTACTGGACCGATTTGAAAAAATATTTTTTCACCAATAGAAAGCTTCATTATTGCTGAGTGACAGAAGCTACAACAACAGAATTCAGTCCTAAAATTTTTCATTATTATAAAATCGATTTTTCGATTATTATCTTATTAAAAATCGATTTTTTTATCGCAAAGTCAAATCCCTAATCTCAGCCGAATCGTGTCAAAGAACACAGAATAGGTGGGTCGAGCAAAATTAGGAACTTCTCAGTTGTAGCACAGTATTAAATATATACTGTGGTTGTAGGTTGCAGTTTGGATTCAAGACCGGTAACTGTAAAAGGAGCACCATAAACATACAGTTTGTTCGAAATAAGTTAGCCGTTCCGAACTACCGCTGTGATAAAATCGTTTAATTAAGTGTTTTAATACATAAATATCGGAATTAGTAATCAAAATAATTAGAAATGTGAAACATAAACGACTCTAATAATAATTATCTTTACACCAACTCTTTCTATTGAAATTTCCAATCAGCTTACTTATTTCGAACAAACTGTACAATACCGCAAAAAAAATGCACTTATTAAATAATTAATAAATATGTACTCAAAATTGCGATGTAAACGCCTCCATTTTGGCGCGTTTTGTATGACGTCCGTGACACGCGACATCACTAGGGCTGCGTTCCACTTGGTGATCACAACGGTTGATGGTCCTGGAATTTATGTAAATTACCTATACTTGAAAATATGATTTGCACTCCAAAGTCGCTAAGTTTCTAAATAATTTTTGCCCTCATTGTTAAAATCACAAAATTAAATGGTCATTTGTAGCGACAAAGTCACAAAATTAGGAACAGTCAGTAGTGGTATGAACACGGCTACAGGTAAACCTATTCAAGTTCAGTTTAAGCTGACCTCGCATTGTATGCACAGGTCAGCGTAAACTGGTTAAATAGCTTGATGTGTAGGCGTGCGTACAGTTTGCAAGTGGTTTAGCAGTGGTTTAACAATCGTAATTAAAACTTCAATATGTATTAAAATCACGGAGGAGAGAAAAAAGCGGAGATGCCACAAGGCAAGTAGGTCATGCGCATCCAACTAGGTCATGACGTCACAGTGGGCGGGGCCGAAAACCTTAGTTTTGAATGAATCTTGATCGCGTTCGGATCCGTGGATCCGTCGTATTTTAATAGGTTTTTAATATTGTTACATTGTTTTAATAATGAAGTGCGCTGTTGTTGGATGCAACAATTGTTCCGGATCCAAACTGAAACATGTTGATGGCATAATATTTCACGTGTAAGTCCCTAAAGTGAGGGTAGTAAGGGGAGATCGGAAATTTTACATGGCCCAAATGTCAACCTCACCTGCACGCGCCGGATGGCGGCAGCGACCAAACTGGAAGCTGTGGTGCTCCCTGCTAGAGTAACCGACGAGGCTCTGACGACCGAGGATGGGCGGTATAACCCTACACCCGACCAAACCATGGTCGGAAGAGGTCTAAACAGCCTTGGGGTCCAAATAACCCCAAAAAGGTATACACTCGCCAACCCGCAATGGCCAGCGTGGCTTTTATGGCTAACTACCTTCATAATGCACAAAACTAATAAGAGAAGGCCCTCAGTCCCCAGTGGTCCTACCGGGCCTGGCCATGGCAGCAGCCAGAAACCCGTTAGGACGGAGGGTGCTAAGAATCCCTGGGGGAATGGATCCGGCTGCTTTCACGACGTTTATTTGGCTACGTACAATGTTAGGACCCTTCTTACAGACGAGCGCTATCAAGAGCTAGAATCAGAAGTTTTAAATAAAATCAAGTGGGACATTCTAGGATTGAGTGAAACACGGCGAAGGGGTGAGAACTTGATCAGACTTGCATCTGGACAGTTATTCTTCTATAAGGGACATGATAACAAATCCCAGGGAGGTGTAGGTCTCGTTATAAACACATCCATGGCAAAAATACTACGAAACATCTGTGCAGTATCACCCAGAGTCATCTACGCCACCTTCCAATTAAATTGCCGGTACAAACTAAAAGTTGTCCAAGTATATGCACCTACATCAAGCCAGGATGACGAGGAAGTAGAACTCTTCTATGCTGACATTAATAAGGCTTTAACCGAAAATCCATGTTTCTATACAACTGTAATGGGAGACTTCAATGCCAAACTAGGTAAAGGCACCGATATTGAGTATGTGGGGAGATATGGCCTGGGCACAAGAAATATTCGAGGGAATGAAATGGTAAATTTTCTCGCCCAACATAAACTGTATGCTATGAATACCTTCTTCCATAAGAAAGAGCAAAGACTTTGGACGTGGAGAAGCCCTGATGGAAAGACCAAAAACCAAATTGACTACATTCTTAGCAATAAGAAAGGCATAACTAAAGATGTAGATATAATGAACCAGGTCAGCGCAGGGAGCGACCATAGAATAGTAAGAGCTCGCATTAGAATAAATCTAAAACTAGAACGTAGGCGACTTATTGAAACTCCTCGCCCACCAGAAGATAACGCGTATATTAATGCTCAGAAAGACACCTATCAAAAATCCCTCTCGGTAAAACTTAATGCACAGACAAACTGGAATGTGAATGACATCAATATGATTATTTATCACGGTATCCCTTATTGTATTTACGAGTTGATACTCGTAAATACAATAAGGGATACCGTGAGAGAAATGAAACCTAAGGCCAAAACTAAATATAAAATGACACAAAACATCACAACACTATTAGAGGAACGGAAAACTATACTAAAAACACCCAATCAAGAAGGCATCAACACGATTAATAAACTCATTAAACATTCAATGAGAAGACATACAAGGCAAAGAAAACATCAGATAATCCTTGATACAATCGAAAAACACCGCGGTCCAAAAGTTTTCAGGAAACAGTTAAAAAGAGGGAATGAGCAGATACACAAACTAACAACAGAAGGAAATAAGATAATAAATGACCAAAGTCAGATACTAAGAGAGGTAGAAAAGTTCTATACAAATCTATACAAGACTCAGTTGCCCGATCCTACTCGAGCCCGCAATCGCGATCCAAGAGCTTCCTTAACCAGACATATAACTGAGGATTTGCCTGAAATAAGCATGTATGAAATTAAGCATGCTCTGAAAACTATGAAAAAAGGAAAGTCACCCGGTGAAGATGGGATCTCTTGTGAGTGCTTACTAAATGGCGGTAAGCCTGTACTTAAGCATTTGCAGCTGCTTTTCAATAAGGTATTGTTTGAAGGAGTATCACCAGAATCATGGCAAAATGCGGTCGTGATAATGTTGCATAAGAAAGGTGATATCACAAAACTTGCCAATTATCGACCCATTTCACTACTCAGCCATATATATAAACTTTTTACTAAAGTTATAACACTCCGTTTAACCAATAAGTTGGACTCAGCGCAGCCGATGGAGCAAGCAGGATTCCGAGGAGGTTTTTCTACGACTGACCATATACACACAGTACGCTAAGTGATAGAGAAGTGTGCTGAATACAATCAACCCCTAGTAGTCGCTTTCATTGATTATGAAAAAGCGTTCGATACAGTCGAGCACTGGGCGGTCATACACTCTTTACAAAGATGCCAAGTGGATACAAGATATGTGGAGGCCATTAAAGAAATATACCGCGGAGCTACACTCCAAGTGAAGCTGCACGAGCTTACCAACAAAGTGCACGTGAAAAGGGGAGTGAGACAGGGTGATACCATATCCCCTAAACTATTTACATCTTGTTTAGAGGATATATTTAAGCTTCTCGACTGGTCCAATAGAGGTATAAATATCAATGGTGAACGACTCGCACACCTTCGTTTTGCAGACGATTTGATCATTTTCGCCGAGAGCATTGAACACCTACAGAGTATGGTAGAGGAGTTGTACGATGTCTCTTTGAGTGTAGGCTTGAAGATGAACACTTCAAAGACCAAAATAATGTGCAATACCAACCAGGCTGACCGTATTATAGTACATGGGCAAAGCATTGACAGGGTGGAAAATTATGTCTATTTGGGACAATCCATAGGTATGAGCGGGAGCGGTCAAGAGAGCGAGATACAACGCCGCATCCAATTAGGATGGGGTGCTTTTGGTAAACTGGCCGATGTACTAAAGGTAAGAAATATACCAATGAACCTCAAGCGTCGTACATTTGAACAATGCGTCCTACCTGTCATTGTATATGGCGCGGAGACCTGGACACTCACTAGGCGGATCCTAAATAAATTGCAGGTTACTCAGAGGGCCATGGAGCGGGCTATGTTGGGAATATCTCTCCGAGACAGAGTCCGTAATACGGAGATCCGCGAGCGCACTAAGTTGACCGACATAGCCGTAGTGATCGCGAAAAAGAAGTGGAAGTGGGCAGGTCACATATGCCGAAGAGATGATAGGTGGGGACCCAAAGTCCTGCAGTGGAGGCCTCGAATTGGGCGCAGAAGCGTCGGTAGGCCGATAATGCGATGGCACGACGATCTAACGAAGGTGGCCGGAAAGGATTGGATGCGGAAGGCACAAGACCGTTCGAGATGGCGTGCATATGAAGAGACCTACATCCAGCATTGGATGGCAACAGGTTGAAGAAGAAGAAGAAGAAGTCCCTAAAATTAATATTTTCATTTTATAAACACAAATTTTCTAGCTTGATAGCCAGATTGAAGATAGAGACATCTACCGTTGAAGGGAAGCATTCTAAGATTTCTAACAACTTCTTATAGATTACGTGTTTTTATACTATCAATGCATGTTATTCGTAGCCAATTTTCTGCTCAAATTACTTGCTAATGTTTATTTTGCTTACTAAAAGTTACTTTATAGATAAATTATATACCTTATGCATAAAACAAGAACAAGAATTGAATATAAGAAAAATGCGCCATCTGTTGGTAGGTAGTCGGTTTAAATTGATGAGCCATTCTAACTAGGGATGTGACTTTGCGGTAAAAAAAACGATTTTTATTTTCTGGAACATCAAATCTACTAAAACATGGTATGACATTTCACATGTAAATAAATCTTTACCGTATTTTTCTATTTAATTACATTTAGACACCAAATTCTTGTATTCTATTTTGAATTATTATCAGATTTGTGTACCAACATTGAGTCCGCTAGCCCCTCCAAAATACGTATTGGTCGAGCGATAAATCCGAACTCTTGCCGATGAATAATTTAGTGATGTTACCTTTAACGTTGAACCAAACGCCTATGCGTCAAAGCGCCATGAATTTTACGGCGCTTTCGACCTTTCTTATTAGCGAGAGAGCCTTAACTTAAAAAGAGTTTTAGTGCTACATATTTTTTCGTCTGGTTAGACGGCTATTTGCTGTTTCAGCGCTGTGCAATGCTTGTTGGTATTGTTTAATTTTGTATGTGTTAGTGTCGTCATTACAGTTTTAGTTTTGTTTGTAGTGATTCGGAACTGCGCTTGTCGGCACATTTCCCCCCGCAAAAAAATGGCAGAACTATTTGGTTGGTAATAAATCGCTAAGGCTACTCCCTGTTGCTCGAAGGTTATCTACGAACAATTTGCAAAATAATAACGAACCCCCCCCCTGCCCTCAAATGGATAGCGGGTAGCGGTGTTTCTTGTAATTTTGATAGATGCCAGTAGAAAAAAATCGAAAAAGGGGACGCTTAAAATAATAAAATCGACGAATAAATAATCGATTTTTTTAAAATAATATTTGCTCATAAAAAATCGATTTTTATGAAATAATAATAGTTTTTTTTTAATAATCGATATTTTTTAACATCCCTAATTCTAACGCACATAGAATGTTCTGGATCAAAGTATCATGCTTTGTTACGCCATTGGCAAATAGACGAACTAAAATGAAAATAACTAGTTCAATTTGACTGTAATAATTCCATTCACCACTAGATGGATTTACAAATAAAGGGCGGGTTTTCCATCGTGGGGTGGAGCCATCGCCGTACCTCGTCCCCCTGTCACCCGCATTTAGGCGACGCTGCTTTTTAAAGAAATTTTGCCTTGCGGCATCTCCGCTTTTTTCTCTCCTCCGTGATTAAAATAATGACAGGTATAATTTTAGAGATAAACAGCTTAAGATTTTTTTTTATTTTTATTTGAATGACGTGCTTAATATTCCCTATTGAGTAGACTCAATCAGTAGATACTAGTATCCAACGTAACTGGCTGGTATCAGACCTATCTATTCCGTTTCAAAATCTCTGAGATCGAATTGACACATGCTAAATGTCAAATTTACAAAAAATTTTAGCACTCAACTTTTTTTAAAACATAATAAAGATGCGGTCGTCCTTAAGGTTGACATTAAGAATGCCTTCAATTCAGTAAACAGGGACGCTTTGTTGACCGAAGTAAAAAAAGAAATTCCCAAAATTTACAGTTTTCTTTGGCAATGTTATAGACACCCCTCTAAACTACTAAAGGACAATCTTTTGGAATCAGCCGTCGGTTGTCAACAACAGTCATTTTCAGTTCGGATAAATCCCATCATTAAGGAACTAAATTCCTAATTCAATGTATGGTACTTAGATGACGGGACTCTAGGAGGTGATGCGGACACAGTTTTAGAAGATTTTAAATATTTGAAACAAAAATTCCACTCTATTGGCCTTTACCTTAATCCCTTTAAATGTGAAATATTTTTACCCGATACTACTTACCAACAACTGACTTTACAAAAGCTCAATGCAATAGCTCCTGACATCAAAATTGTCGAAAAGAACCATCTTCACCTGCTAGGGTACCCAATCTTTTCCACATTTCATCGAAGAAAAAATTCAAAATTTTAATGATATTTTGGAAAGACAGGACGGAAGAAAATTAATATACATTCAGCATTTACCATTATTCGATATTGTTGTTGTGGACCAAAATTTACTTACTCCCTCCGTTGCTCACATTTGTGGAAGCACCAACACTTTTTGGAAAAGTAGATAAAATTAAACAAAACTTTGTTTCTTCGATCTTAAATGTGGCTTTGGATGACCGAGCCTGGTTACAAGCCACGCTTCCCATTCGTTCTTCTGAAAAGTTAGTCAGAGATATCTTAGGACCTTCTCTGACTGCTTTTGAGGTGCCGTTTTTGTCCGATGCTTTAAACGTCTGGAAAATGACTTGTCCCAATACTGATGTACCCTTAATCCCATCTTCCCAGAGTTTATGGGATGCGCCGCTTTGCAGTTTGGGATGCCACTTGTGTTGACACCCTTGCTCCATCCCATCTTCGAAGCTCAGCTGGCTGCGCTGGCGCTGCTGCTGCTGCCGCGGAGACTAAAACGGCGCAAGTATAGCAACCTGTTGGGTAGCTATATGTTTGAGCCGTTTGGGGTCGACACGCTTGGGTCATGGGGTCCGAGTGCCCGTCTTCTCTAAAAGGAAATATCTAGAAGACTGATCGACGCCTCGCGTGATCAGAGGGCTGGCTTATTCCTAGGAGAGCGTGTAAGCATTGCCATTCAACGTGGCAATGCTGTCAGTTTTCTGGGCACGATGCCGGACGACAGCGATGCCGAGGAGTACTTTGACGCCTAGTCGCGCTCACTGTTTTTGTATTTCTTTTTTTTTTGTAAAATATGTAAATAGTGTGAGTAAATACATTTTATATTAAAAAAAAAAAATTTTAGCTGTACCTATTATTTGTAAATTTGACATTTAGCATGTGTCAATTCAGTCGCCGAGATTTTGAAACGGATTAAAGGTTTTCTACCAAAACATCTTTTTTTTGTGGCAATTGAGCCGATTGCGGCTATTCTGCCAGTGTCACGTTGAGACGGCGACTCGCTAAAGACCACCGTCGAGCTTTTGACTTCGTGGTAGATGTTAGTCTTAGCACTACGAATAAATTATTTATTCGTAGTCTTAGCAGTTAAAATTTAAGATCGTTTTCATTTATAAATGTAGCCAAAATATTTATTAATTTAGGAGAGAAGTAGGAGATATGGGAATGAAAATTGGTTGGAAGAGGGATGTTACACTTGGGAATTTTTCGATAGAGGTCGAAAGATTTGCTATAAAGGAGCAATCTTGGTCTAGAGAACTAACCTAACAAGAGTAACAAGTTGTCAACGTCATTGTCATGTCATTTGTCATCTATTAAAATTTTTAGTGCTTTGTTTTATCGATTCATTCAATCGGCTGTATTTTCATAACTATCTATGCGTTCCATGATTTCATTTAAATTAATTTCCGTTATAATCAGAAATTATGAACAGCCATCTGTTAACCTTAATCTGTATTATTGTTTCAGTAAGTTCTAAAACAAATAATGAATATTGCAGTAAATATGAAGATACTTGCTCAGAAAATCATAACAAGTATAGCAAAGGTTCAGTATTATAAACTTCTCCTAATTTATAATTTTAGTAGTGAAGTTAGATTAATAATTACCTGAACTAGGTAATCAAAGTACAACTGTTTATAATAGTACTATTTTACTGAATATTGTTTTTTAAACAGTGACAATAAGCAGAAATTCAATGGTACCAGCTTTTTATAGTTTCAAATAAATGAAATTAATGATATAGTTATCAGCCCGATATTCGGTCAGAGAGTAGCCTTAGGGGTCTACAAATAAACTGAACAGGCAGTGTACGTACCTACAGTGATAGTTCTCAAAATCTATTTATTAATGAATAAGTGACGTGCAAAATATCATTTTCTAGAACCATCAGTTGAAGCTGTTTCTTGTACAAACTACTGTGGATATTAAAGTTGGATATTTTTTTAACCTAAGGAATTTAATTTTGAAACTTGCAGAAATTAATGATTGGTCCTTAAAAATCAAAGAAAAGATTAACATTGCTGTAATGCAACATGAACCTTGTAAGAGTGAAAATTGTAGCTGTCATAAGTCAGTGATAGACCATGATCTAGCACCATTTAAAGGTGGTATAACTAAAGAACTGTTTGCTCTGGCCAGAGTAAAAGGAACTAAGTATCAGGTATGTAATTAATATATTATTATAAATAGATGAGATGATAGAGAGTCCCTCTATCATCTTATACATGCAACAAAAAAATTTTTGTAAAATTTTACATTTCTGAATATTTGAAAGCAAATGCAACAAGAAAACAAGATTTTTTTAGATATTCTAAAAAAAATAACACTGTCTCATTTTAAAAGCAAATTTTATGATGAAATTTTGACTTAAAAAACAATAAAAGTAACAAGTAACTAGGTACTGCAAGCTTGTTATACCTGATGACCCGTCAATGCATACAGTTTCCTCATGAGGACATAACAATAGATTTTGCATTGTGTCTACAATATGCCGCTTGGCAGGTTAATTAGATTTATTTTATTTCTCAGAATGTTATTTATTAAGGGTATGTTAACCTTTTGAACGCCATTGTCACATATATGTGACAAACGAAATCTTACCCTGAACGCCAACGTCACAAATATATGTCAAAATATACGTCGCCCATTTTATGAAATAAACAATTTAATCATTACTTTAGTGTGTTTTCACTACCTTGTGTAATTTGACAGAAAAAGTGGCCTGGCGTCAGGGGTACGGCGATATGTTTATACTCTGCCGTTCAAAAGGTTAAAAACATTCGTAAGATGGAATGATATAACATAATAATTGCCTATCTGTTGCAGATAATTGATGGAAAACTATACAGGGAAAAAGAATGTCACTTTCCTGCTAGATGTGCAGGAGTAGAACACTACCTAGTGGCTTTGGCGCCAAAAATGCCGAATTTAGAATTAAGTTTAAATACACGAGACTGGCCACAAGTTAACCAAGTGTGGGGCCATCCTAAAGCTCCAGTATTTTCTTTCAGTAAGGTCCTGAAATTAAAGATTTATCATCAAATTAATATTATGCTAGAATATCATCCATTACAAAAGTAATCAGTCTCTAAGTGAAAGAGCTACTCATACAATGCCCTGAAGGTATTCTATTGCCCAGGTACTATAACAAAAAGGTTGCCAACAAAAAATGCCATGTCTTTTTGTGCTTTAGCGAAAACCCTATGCACACCTTAACTCCCTCCAATAAGTTCTTATAAGGCTAGCTGCACACACACAATAATATTGTCAATATTTTGTGGCACAATCTAACTCAGTCGTTCAGCAGCTAGATTTGTATGCACACGTTTTATATAATGGACAAAAAGAAAAAATTTGTTGCATAAATACCTATTGCATGCAATTTTCTCTAATAAAATAAGGCAATCAGGAAATAAACTATGGATTTAAGACTAGATAAGAAAAAAGCGGAGTGAAATCATTTTAATCCAATAAATAAACAATAAAAGTTATTTTTTTTATTTTTTATAAATATCGAGCGTGTGCGTTCGCGCAGCGGAATGTTGTTGAATTTAAAGATTTTAAGTATGCAGATATTTAGTGTATGACGTCGTATAATTGTGTATGGAAAAAAAAAAACTTGTGCACGCAGCCAGGTATAGGTGATAACACAAATTGTGTTATCACCTATACCAATTCAATACCGGTATTATACTGTAAATTTTGGGATGTTACCTAAATATATTGCACGGCCGCTTTTTTGTAGCTATCCGAACTTGGTCGGGTTATGTAGGTTTTCGATGCTTCGTCAGTATTATAATTGTTTTTCTTTAATTACTGAATTTAATGACATGAAATTTTGCATGTGAATAGTTGAATGAATACACTAATTATTGGCATACATTTTACCTTGGCCTTTAGAACGTCGTGATATTTGACTGCTTTGTAAACAGTGATCTATTCATGGTAAATTGTCCTATAACTCTTTAATTACTAACGGAACATCATTGATACTTGGCAACATGTTGCAGACACCTACAAGGTTTGTATAAACGTGAAAATCTAGACCCCAAAGTGCATACTTTAAGAACTAAGACCTAATAAGCGTATTTTACGTTTATATTTTTATCTTTTAAGCACTACGTTTTTTTCTAAATCTGTTTTTTAAACAAATATAAACAAATTCAAAACAATGTATGTAAAATTCTACAGCTCTCTATGTAAGCGCTTTATATGAAAACTAGCTAATGGCCAAACGTTCGCGTAGCGGAAACTTGAATTTCTCCGAAGTTTATGCATGCACTAATGTTATTCATACATACACAATTACACACAAATGCACACTAATTATTGGACACATCTTTTTTCTTCTAAAGTTTATGGATTAAAAAAAGTTCCGCCAGGACAACGTTCGCCCAGCGGAATCAGTTTTTGATGAATTTCTCCACAATGGCTGCGTGCACAATTTTTTTTTTACCATACACAATTATACGACGTCATACACTAAATATCTGCATAATTAAAATCTTTAAATTCAACAACATTCGCTGCGCGAACGCACACGACAATATCAGAATTTCTGGAAATCTACAATAATATTGATCAATACCGCAATACGGGCCGCACACCCACAATATATTATTGACAATATGCACTTTATTGACAATAATATTGTGTGTGTGCGGCTAGCCTAAGACTAGCTCTGTTGACCATACTTGACTAGACTTGATTAGTGGCTTTGTGGCCAACTTGAATTTATACTGAATAAAAAACTTTTATTTTATTTCAGACAACAGATTATTATGATATTATGTACCCTGCTTGGAGTTTCTGGGAAGGCGGCCCCGCCATATCATTATATCCCACTGGAATAGGCAGATGGGACAAACACAGAATTTCTATATCAAGAGCAGCTGAAAAGTTGGTATCTTCTTTGTATTTTAAAAGGGTCATTCCACTTAAAACTCTTACTGATGGTAGCTAATAGGGGCAAGCTATTTTAACTTTATCAAGAAATCAGTATTGATGTATTCATTACAATTAATACGAGTAAACTTGCCATAGCTCTAGCTGTAGTATTTTATCAGCCACTAACTGCCAAAGTGTTATACCTTTGTCTCAAGCTTGTCTTCCTGTTCAGTGTTTAATAGGGTTGCAATCAGGATAATTATAATTTCTAGCGCGTTTCCTCGCACTGCTGAGCAAGAAAAGGCCACCGTTCCGTTACCAAGCTGCTCTGTCAGTTGTTTTAGCGACCCAATCCCATTCGTAAGATTAGAGTTCATCAAGCCACCTCCGTCTGGGCCACTGTGTCGCTTTGTTCCGTGTGGGACACAATTTGTAGTAGATTTGCCCACAGTTCGCGTGGCTTTTTTTTTGGGATATCTCTGCCATTGAGCATGCGAGCTACCTGACGGTAAGAAGTCATCGCTGCCCGTGGACATGTGCAATACCGAAGGAGTTGCAGATGCGTTGCCGAGCCTATTAAAGGAAAGGGGGGGGGGGGAATCGGGCCTCCGGCGCTCCACACTCACCTCACCGTACGAAACGCTACAGCATGCATACTGCTACTTCACGTTGATATTTTGTGGGACGGTAGTAGTTTCCCCCGGACGTGCCGACCAATACTAGAATGATTGGTTACAGTTTGACAGTGTACCAGTTCTTGTGTTACAGATGAAAAATTTGCCAAAAAGTATAACAATTTGAATTTCTGGCCCAACCTTTAGCCTTAAGTAAATATTGTTTACTTATTGTTTTAGATGGCCATGGGAATTAAAAGAAAATAAAGCTTTTTTCCGAGGATCTAGAACAAGTGAAGAAAGGGATGCTCTAATATTACTCTCTAGATCTGAACCCGATCTTGTTGACGCTCAGTACACTAAAAATCAAGCATGGAAGTCAGATATGGTATATATTCTCCCTTTTCTGGTGTTTGATCTATTATGTACGGTTAACAAAAGAGTAAGGTAAGGTATACAGGCAACTAACGATCTTAATATAGATTCCGTTAAAAATAATTATGTGAAGTCATATGAAGGCTGCTGACAAAACTAATGTTTTGACACAATATATTGCGTTGATATATGTATTACACAATCTTTGGCAACACATATAATATAGTTACCTGCCTGTGAACCTAACTCTTTTGTTAACTCTACATATCAAAACAAGTCAGACTTGCACTACAAAAAGCCGAATATGAGCGTTTCAAAAGGCCACAGTACAGCTTGATGTGTCGTCGTGTGTATACATATTCCAATCCCAAGATTATTATTAGACGATAATAATTATGTTTTCAGGACACGCTCTATGCGCCACCAGCATCAGAAGTAACATTTGAAGAACATTGTAAATATAAATATCTTTTCAATTATAGAGGGGTGGCAGCCAGTTTCAGATTTAAACATTTATTTTTATGTAAATCGTTAGTTTTCCATGTTGGTAATCAGTGGCTCGAGTTCTTCTACCCTGCCATCAAACCTTGGGTACATTACGTCCCCATTAGCACAAAAGCAACACAGGAAGATATAAAGCAATTAATCAAATTCTTCAAAGAAAATGATCAGTTAGCAAATGAAATCGCCAACAGGGGTTTCCAACATATTTGGGATCATTTAACTGATAAGGATATAAAATGTTATTGGCGAAACCTTCTCAAGAAATACGCAAAACTTGTTAAGTATGATATTATTGAAGATGTTGATCTAAAACGAATAATATAAAGTTAATTATAATTTTAATAAGTACAATTATTTTGTAGTTTATTTTTGTAATATTTGATGATGAATCCAAATATTTTTGTCTACTTAGAAAACTCGCCAAGATAAGTAGGTAGTTATTAATTAATAGAGTTGCTAGAGGTACAACAACACAGTTTCCGCACAATGCCCATCCTGTTAGATATGCGCAACTATAAAAATTTTACATGCCACTGTGGTTTTATAGACTAATAAATTTCCTTTTAATATTCTGCTAACGACTTTACGCAAAGGAAGCGGGGTATAATTTGCTCTGATAATTCAGGAGGCAATCAAACAGAAGGTTCTTAAAAAAAAGATAAAGGGTTTTAACAGTAATTTATTAAAGAAACTTGAGCTTGAGCTGTTCCGCATTTCCAATACTGGTAAGTACCAATTATATTTCTTGAATTGTCATGTTGTTACAAAAATATTTAATTACAGTTATTAAAATACCACAATAGTGCAGAACAGCACTAACTTCTACGTTATCCTACTTATAAAATAATAATTCACTGGGCTAGTAAAATGGGAAATATTTTGTCAGATATAAATAAACTGGTGGAAATGTGGATGAATCTAGCCAATCCAATTTTATTTTGAAATGTACTACTTAATTTTAGCGTATTAAAAATATCTGGGCTGCATTCAACAGATTCATAGAATTATTTAATAATAATCTTTCCAACCTAGTCCTCAATATGGCAATTTTCATTATCAGTCTCATTATTTCTCACACCAATTTCTTGAATGTACCTTACTTTTAAACAAATTGACTCTGGGTTCCTAATTCTTCAAATCCATTAATTTGTATGTGTATATGTATTTGTGAGGAAAATAATTGTTTCTAAAATCAGGCCATTGGTTGCAAGGCACTTCTTCTTTGATATCACGACGAAAAGTTAATTTTTAATATTAATTTATGAATATATCTCTAAATAACCCTCCTGGCGCAGTCGGGTAACAGGAATGACATTGAAACCATACGTCAAATTAAAATAGGAGATTCAGTAATCGTTACTTGGTTTAAAATGTAAATTTATCGTTACTTGGTTTAAAATGTAAATTTAATTGTAAAGTGTACTAAATTGTACTCTTATAAAAATATTCCTATATTCACGATTTCACGTGCTCTAAAGTTTCTTTGTTACACATAGAATTATATATTTTAATTTATCGCATCGATTCAATGTCATCCTACATATAACAAATTTTTATAAACATTCTCAATATTCAGTAAAACCATTCGTCGACTTCAGCCGGTCAGTGTGATATCAACTCTAGATTAAAGTTTTACTTAATCGTAGATATATGAGCACAAGCAATAAGCACCCTTTAAACAAAGATATAACAATTAAAATAATCACTTGTTTCAAACTGGAAGCTAATGCACAAAAAAGTATTGTATTTATTGTTTCATTTCATTAGTTTCGATACGTTTTGATATCATCTGAAAAATAAACCATTTGATTACTAAAAATATCTAAGTATAAACCGATTTTATTTAGTATAATGTACTTATCGAGTAAGTAGTTGATATAGTAAAAGACGAGTGGGAATTATTGTCGTTTACCACTGATAAAGTGTACTAATAAAACTTATTTGGAAGTCAATTTACGCTCGAGTTGATCAGCAATGGCTAACAAGAAGTCCTTGGTGTTAAGGTACATGCCCTCCTTGGTGTCTTTCAGCCCGTGAATACAGATCACTAAATCCTTTGTCATTTTACCACTATCGATGCACTCGACACACGCCTGAAAAGAATAACATCATTGATAAATTGTTATCTATTCTGTTCATTAAGTATATTATCATATATACAAACACTCCGTCCGTCGTTTTTGCGTCGGGGGTTAAAAATAGACGATATTAAAATGTGCGTAGCGCAGTTCAGGGGCTCGTCTACAGAACTTGAATGCTCAGAGTGTTTAGCTATTTGTCCGATATTTTTGTGTAGTAACGACTTTGTGCATAGTGCAACATATATAAAAAAATAAATAACGGTGATTAGTTATTATAGGTTTCATAAATATTCAGTTAAATTTATATTATACTGAATCTAAAATAACTGCTTCATAGCTCTAGTGGTCGCAATCGCGGCCGTCTTTTATGATCCTGACTTCGATTCCCAAGTCTGGAATGAGTGTTAAGAGTGTTTTTATAAGTTCATTGTCTAAGCCATTAGCTCGAGTTTAGATATTTGTGATCTAATAATTATATAGCTACGTAAAATATATCTGCCTATATCCTAAATAAGTTTTTATTACATACCAATTTTTTTATTGAATAATGAACCAAAATCCTCCAGAAATAATGCAGATTTAAATACTTTGAAATAATACGTATTGCAGCATGCACTATTTAAACACGAGCCCGCATCGCAGGTGTTATCGACCCTGTTATAAACAAGATATTCTCGTTTTACTACTTTTAACACAAGACCAACCGACACGATTGAATTTAGCATTCAGTTTTTGGATCAAATAAACGTTGATCAATGTAAATACAATACTCACATATTGTACCTATTGTACAACCGATTAATCGATGTTTTCCAACATTTCTTCAATCCCAAGCTTATCTTAGATAGATTGTTTTGCATAGACTTAGTAATAACCTACCTTGTGGTTTAATTAGTTCATTATCAGGTACGAAATTGCATCTGTTTCATGAACAAAATGGTAGTAATCATGGACTTAACTAGTTTACATAGTTCACACTGGCACTAACTCTTTCGTATCAAATAACATAAGTACCATCTGGTTTGCATTCCCATATGGGTTAGGCCAGCACCTATAGGTACTTTAAGGTCGTCGTTTCTGTCCGCTTGGCTTCTGGGTCTAAGCGTGAATATATCCAGCCTAGCCTACTTTGTATAACATCAGCATCTATCTACAGGTGAAAGTCCCGTCAAAATAGGTCCAGCCAATTTGGAGATTAGCCAGAACAGACACAAAAATTAAGTAATAGAGTTTTTGTATCGGTACCGTAAATATAGACTTTTATATACATTCAAATAAAAAGCTGTTATTTTGCAATTACAAACAGGCAGAAAATGTCATAATTGTTAAATTACGTCATATTTGCCGGAAACCCCAACGTAACTTTTAGACGCCTCCATTCCATAATAAATCCGTCCTACAGTTCTACATTGAAAACAATAACCAAAAATGACTTACGTCTTCAAGCGCGAGCGCGAACCGCGCGAGTTCCGGCGTGTTGTCCAGATTGGCGCGGTGTAGCAGGCCCCTCGTCCATGCGTAGATGGAGGCCACAGGGTTGGTGGAGGTGGGCTCGCCCCGCTGGTGCAGGCGGTAGTGGCGCGTCACCGTGCCGTGCGCCGCCTCCGACTCCACCGTGCGCCCGTCCGGGCACATCAGCACCGACGTCATCATACCCAGGGAACCGTAACCCTAGTAGTAGTAGTATATAATTATACAGGGTGTTTGGAAGTGCGATGCAAAGCCGTTAACAGGAGCTAGAATAGACTATTTAGAACCATTTGAACCGAACTTATGTTAGACGAAGTGTGACTATTTTTTTTAAACGAATTTTAATGATTTTTCATGACTAAATCCAAAATTGCCATTATTTGCAACTTTTTGAAAATTCCGTTTCCGCCTTTGCATCGCCCTTCCAAACACCCTGTATATATTATTATTTTTCTTTAAAAAAAAACCTTACTAGCAATGCGGGTCACACATTACTAGCAATCTTGTTAACCCCTCGTGCTAAGCTAAATGCTTGTGTTACGTTACGTCACGTCGGTAGTGCAATGGGTGTGTTTCGAACCGGCAACCACATGATCGCAAGTCCTACGCCCTAGACATTAGGCTACCGCCGCTTCAATTTCAATATGAAAACGTTTCAAAAGAATAACTTTAGGGAATAGGCCAGTTCATATGTGGAGATTAAGATCAATACCAACCTGAGCTACTACATCTGATTGCACGTCGCCGTCGTAGTTCTTGCATGCCCACACAAAGCCACCGGATCCCTTGATAGCTTGCGCCACCATATCGTCAATCAAACGATGTTCATACCATATCCGTGCTTCTGAAAACTTCAACTTGTAATCTCTGTAATTAACGAAAAATTATAAGTTATCGGATGAAGTTGATTTAAATAATGTGTGTATCCTAAAGAATCTTTATTAATATTCCAGCTATCTTTTAATTACATACTTATCCAAACAAAATGTAAATAGTTATATTTTAAACCTTTGATAAATTTCTTCGAAAATGTCCTTGAAACGCCCATCATACTTCTTCAGTATAGTGTTCTTAGTAGATAAATACAAAGGCCATTTCTTCTGTAATGCCACCTGATAACAAACAATACGTATTTCTTACAAGTATGCATAGTTACAGCTGCAAATTGCAGTTTATTAAATCTAAACGAGCTTGTGTTCGATACGAGATTCTTTTTATTGGAACAAGGTCGCGATGACAGAACAATTAAATCTCAAGTGCGTCACACTGATATTTGTTTTTATTCTTTATTTACAGATATTATGAACAGGCACAGTTGACGTTATTTACAATTACTTACTTATTGTGTAATTCATTAACAAGAAATAAGTTATAAAAAATAAAAGGTAATATTTTACAACTGCAGTGTTATCTATTCATATTGCGTAAGTCCAGTTATAATAAGCTAGTTGACTGATCATTGTTTATGCCCTGTTAAAAAGTTAATCAGAGTCGAACTACATAAACCCAATTAAAACAGTGCAAAACATAAGGAGGATAAATTTTTTGTACATAGGTATAAAAAACCTTTTATATGTCTATGTGTTTGTTCCGTCTTAAATCTCAGAAACGCCTGGACCGATTTTGATTGACAGGATGCTAACATATCTGAATGAAAAAAATGGGAAACTGTGGTTCACAGCTCCAATTTCAAAAACTTGATTAGATAGTGAGTGACAAACCTGGAAACTAGAATGAGCGAAGGCACGAATGGATTCGTCAGTGTTATACATGGCCATTGCCACACCAGGTGATTTGAAGTTATACAACAATCGCCTATCTACTGATCCATCTTCTGTTGTGTAGACTAATTCCACCTGTTTGAATAGAAACAAATATTATAAACATTTAAGTTGTACATACTCAAATCACAATAATAAGAATGTTTTGAATAAAGTTTCATACCTTTCCAGCTTGTGGTATCACTAAATCCTGAGCCTTATACTGATCTCCATGTGCATGACGACCAATCACCATGGCTCTTGTCCAGCCAGGTATAACTCGCGGGATGCTTTTACAAAGAATAGGTTCACGGAACACGGTGCCCCCTAAAATGTTACGTATCGTTCCATTTGGACTCAGCCACATCTTCTTCAACTTGAATTCTACAAATAATTTGTAACAATTAATTCTTGCCCAGTCAGAAAAAATATTTAGGTACCTTAAGGAAAAGCGAAAATGATTATATAGTAGCAGACAGAAATACCTTCAACTCTTTGTTCATCAGGTGTAATAGTAGCACACTTGATGCCAACATTATGCTTGAGGATGGCGTGTGCCGCATCAATTGTGACTTGGTCATTAGTAGCATCACGGTTAGGTAAGCCCAAGTCGTAGTATTTGCAGTCTAACTGTGAAAATAATTATACATTTTAAAACTGAATCTTACAAGATTTTGCATGGGATATTTTCATGTCATTGCTATATAGGTATTACAAATGAAATCTGCCAGTGAAAGACCCGTCAAAATTGGTCTAGTCGTTTCGGAGATTGTTCGGAACAAAAACGCAGATATTCAATTGAAATATATGTTGCTAGATACCTAATAAATAACTGAAGTTGGAATCACAGTTACTTAGTGGCCCCATCACAAATCCATTAACATACATTTTATACAATATTATTGATTATTTTATTTTACCAACAAACTTTTATTTTCTTTAATATAATAGTTCAAGTGTAAACCTACACATTAACTGATAAAACTTGTCATAATTATTATCAGTGTGCACGACTATGTGCCATAAAAAATGGTAGTTATCTAATCTAATGAGCATTTTGGAATAGGGGGTAATAATCATAATCATGGTGTTGTCATGTTCTTTAATTACAAGATAATATATATGTTTCATTTCAGGTCACTTTCGATATTTTGTTTATCTGAGGGCATACAACAAACCAAATGGATAATCCCAATAATATAGCACAAATAATTATAAACTATTTACAAATCAATAGAATTTAAGTTGTAATGTCAAAATAACAGATTTTTACTAAATGTATATTTATGTACTTATATGGTAACTATAAAATGTTTTTTTGGTTTTGTCTGTGTGGGTGAAACCGCGGGGTGCAGGCTAGAGGTGTTATATTAGGGTGATATCTGGATATTACTATTATTGAATATATTCACTAGCTGATATTAGCATACCATACCTATTACCAGGTATTAGTCAAATATTAGTCAGCCATCTTGATATTCCGTATTCGTTATAATATTGATATCGTACCTATTATCCGTATTCGTTAATCTAACATAATATTGATATCGCGCCTATTCTCTCCGTATTCGTTAATCTAACATAATATTGATATCGTAGCTATTCTCCGTATTCGTTAATCTAATATAATATTGATATCGTGCCTATTCTCTCCATATTCATTACTCGAACATAATTTTATTTTTTTAAATATTATTGATATCGTACCTTATTCTGTATATTATAGATAATAGTATTATGAATTATTTAATGAATAATAATTATTCATCGTTACACCTCCTAATACATGATATTAGTTTGTATTATAAAATATTATGCACAAACTAATATTGCATATTCAGCGCTAAATGTAGTAATTTTGTTTTCATTGAGTGTTTACTTTGTAACCATCACATTCAGCTTGCATACAAAGCCCGACGTGTATAATGTTGTCTTTAGAAATCTCACTCAAACACACGCACACGTCAAACAGAAGTAAGCAGAATCATATAGGCATCTCGCTCACTCCCCCGAATCGTCTCGCTATGACGCGGTTGCAGCGGAGTAATTGTGTGTGTGTGCGTGCGGCAACCTCCCGTAGCGCGCTCGTCGACGCACACAGCCGCGCAAGTCACCGCGAATACTGAACACTGATCTCTTGGCGTGCCTATTATTTGACTAATATCTGGTAATAGTCTACGCTAAACTAATATATACTAATATGAATATACAGCTCGTATCATAATATCTATACCTATTACGAATATATTAGTTACACCTCTAGTGCAGGCCAAGCAGAGACAAAAAAAATACAGAAATCTAGTTGATTATAAGATAGCTTTCTGTTTTTATTCTATGGGTCTCCTAAGAGTCCCAAAAGGTTTTCTAAGGTTTCCTAAGGGTGGTAGCATAATGCCTAAGTTATTTTTCTACTTATAAAATCAGCTATCTGACAGTGGAAGTCCCCTCAATATTCGTCCAGCTGTTTCGAAGATAAAACTAAATAAACAGATAAATAGAAAAATATTTATTTTGATGTACATTCTGTTCATTCATCTACTAAATGCTTATGAAAACATAAGCATTTAGTAAAAAAAGCTGTTATTTTGACATTACAAACAAAGATAAAACACACTAAAACATTACTAAAAACGCATCCACTAAAATGATAAGCAATTTATGATTTTTGATGTTTCAGCTTACAATGAGAATAAAAAAATAATAATTCCGAGAAAAGTTAATGGGATGATAAACATTGTTTTGTTTTCTAACAATAATGATATACTTAGTTCATAATTCATAAGCCCGAAAATAGTAAAATTCAATTGTTTTGTCTCATTAAATTCTCACCATCTCTTTAATGACTTAAGATGGACAAATTTAAAAAAAAATTGAAAATTGTATACTCTTCTGCATGGCTTTCTTTTCCGCTGTTCTCCCATTAATATGCAGTTACTAACCTATGGTAAAATCATAAATCATCATCAACATTTCTTGAAGTAAAGAGTGGTTTATCCCTGGGAATTATCTTTTATCTATCTACTAGGTATCCGCCCACAGCTTCGCCCGCGTGTTATAGTATATATAACTATAATATTTATGTATAATACATATAAACGGTCCTCTTGAATCACTCTATCTACTAAAAAAAACGCATCAACTTCCGTTGCATAATTTTAAAGATCTAAGCATACATAGGGACAGACCAACAGCGAGAAATGACTTTGTTTTACACTATGTAGAACATATACAAAAATGAATCCCTATTTCCTTGGTCATGGCATCAGGCATGAACAGTTGGACCAATTTCGCTAATTCGTTTTTGTTCTGTTTGTTACTGTCAGGAGAAGGTTTTTATGAAAGAAAAAGGTTGCATGGAAAATAAGAAAATTTAAGAAAACTTCATTACTATTTCAAGTTTTTTTTTATCCAGCTAGCATTGAATATTCAAAACTAAGACAGGACAACATCAGTTGGGTCAGCTAGTCTATTTAAATAAAAAGATTTATTTTTCTGATTTACCTTAACATATGGTAATATAAGCTTCTCTTTAATCATGGACCAGATTATGCGGGTCATCTCATCACCATCCATTTCAACAACTGGGTTCTTTGCCACCACTCTTTTGGTTGTCCCATCTACAAAATAATAGTATTGTGTAATTGGTGTCATTGAGTTGAACAGACTTCATAAGTAATAATAGGCAAATTAACTGTATTTTTATGGCCACATCCAAACTTTTACCATAAATAGAACCAATCAACATTCATTTTATGCTAGACAGAAAGCATAGGTACTATAGCAACTTGTGACAGGTCAGAGCATTCCCTCTCAATCCCACTCAAAAACATTATACATTTATATCTTATATCTTTATTAGACATTTTTGTTTTTAGTCACTCAAGTGCCTATAGCATAATTACCCTCCCAATTATACCATATATCATACTCAATGTTTATTACATTCCACAATGTAGTTTACATGGATGGTAAGTTTTACAATTTTGTTCATTATGGACCCTGTCGGGCATAGCAATGTAGGCGAGAGGAAGCAATGTAATGTAATTAATTATCTTATTAAAATAAAATCAATACCTTTATTTATTATTGTAATTAAATTGAGCGTTTATATTAGCCATGGGAATTAAAACTTTTATTATTTATTCTAAGTTTAAGTAGGTATTATTAAATTATTCTTATTATTAATTTTTTGGCAATACTAAAAAAAAATTATGAGTATTAGGTACATACATAGGTACCAGTACATCTGTTTTCCACAAAGGGTCTGGCAGAGGTGTACTATTATACACCCATATTTTGCAAGTATCTTTACATCCCATGCAATAGGAGGTGAGCCTCTTGCCATTAACAGGACACAAACCCAACCTCAGAGGTGCTACTGAGAATTTCATAGAAAAACCTAATAACACTGCTAAACCTGGGAATCAAATCCAAGTCCTCTAGCATAGCTTACAAATGCTAGACTAATGAGGCAGTTTTTTAGGTAGATAGTAATATGTACTGTACACACTTAGACAGTAAACACAAGTTACTGATTATTTCAAAATTAAAAGGTTCAAAATAAATTTAAAATT
Organism: Subacronicta megacephala; assembly: GCA_958496365.1. Lineage (NCBI taxonomy): Eukaryota > Metazoa > Arthropoda > Insecta > Lepidoptera > Noctuidae > Subacronicta > Subacronicta megacephala. Next base: position 7,182,757 of record OY292516.1, on the reverse strand, counting down.
TAATGACTGTTCAAAATCCATATTATAATAATACACATAACAACATAACATACCATCACACCTGCATTCCCCGAAGGGTTAGGCAGAGGTGTACTAATGTACACCCACATTTCGCCAGTATGTTTAGGTCCCATGTAATAGGGGGCGAGCCTATTGCCATTAACCGGGCACAAATCCAGACTCCGAGCTGCTACTAAGAATTTCATAGAAAAACCCAATAACACTTTGCTCGACCTCGGGATCGAACCCAAGACCTCTAGCGTAGCAGTCGCGATTGGGACCACTAGACTAACGAGGCAGTCGTTTATTATTTATAATAATACATACACATAAAATCAATATTATAATAATACACAACTCCATTTGTCTTTCTCCTCTTACTCATTATATAAAGAGAATCAGGCTTGTCCACATAAATTGTTGGAGTTGTAACAATTGGTATTTCTAAACAATATTTTTATAATTATTGTAGTTACATCTAACAAACTATTAAACAAAAAGTACATTTAAATAATATAAATAGGAGGTATTTAATATAGTAAAATAAGTATCGATTATTTACAAATACGTCACTATAATAATAGGCCTAGACCTATTGTCCTGTACCAATATATTTCATTCATTTTCTTTTTGTAAGAGATATTATTTTTGTATAATCTTTACAGTGTATAACAATCTCATACAGTAACCGACTTATTATTTTCTTACCTAACCAATAAACTTGATAATATGATTAAAATAATAAAACAACTAGATAAACTCACATTTTCTGATATTAACGGCTTTCATTTCGGTTACATATTTTATTAGTTTTCTGCTGTTGTTACCAGCCATTTTTCAAAATATATTTTTAATGAAGGTACGTGGCACAACTTCGAAACACTCCTACAAACAAACTTTAATTTTCTGTGATCCAATCCAAAGCCAATTCAATTCACCTCTTCAAGTTCAACTAGTTCAAGCTAGAGTTGCGTAGTGACTGGTAGTGATTGCTAAAATGAATGAGGAATGATACAAAAGATACGTGTCGCGGTATCGTACGTATCCTATATTTATTCGTATCGTAATACGTATCTTTCTAAATGTTATTGTACAGTCGCCAGCACATCAGGTTATACAAAACTGTCAAATTTCTCCAAATGATTTTAAACCTTAAAATGATCTAATACATTTTATAATGTAAAATCATTTGGAGAAATTTGACAGTTTTGTATAACCTGATGTGCTGGCGACTGTACATACAAGTTCGTTCTAAATAATTGTGCGTGTGAAGATAGTCATTCCGAACTGCCGCAAAAGTAAAATCACTTATAGACTTTGTAATAAAATATTTTAAACATTATAATGAATATCAAAATAAATAGGAAAATAATTATGAATGCGAAACATTTACCACTGCAATTGACTTTAAACCGAGTTTTGAAATAGTTTTAAATTAAAAATTCCTAAACTTTTCCTAGTCTTACAGTAAGACTCTATATAGTAAGACTCTTACTCATATAGATTCGTGCCCAAAATACTGCCAGTGGCCAGTGCCATCGGCATCGACGCAATCGTTCCGAGTGGTGAGACGGGGTGATGTGAGGCCACAGATTACTGTTTATGAGGTTTATATGGGCTAGCCGCGAGCGACCTCTTTGTTATTGTTCCCCGCGTTTCCACTGACGACGAAACAAGCTGCAAACATCTATAAAACATAGAGTGAGTGGGACATATAGATGTGCAACTGTGTAACATTAACATGTTTTGCCTTCAGTGTATGGAGGGTAGAAAGTAAGGAGGACCATCTTGTATGGGGGATTAGTCGAAAAAGTGTCCACTTGTATACAGCAAATTATTGTTCGAACACTCACCGAACTAGCGCTAGTGTAGTGTACTTTCTACCCTCCATACTTCAGTGGAAACGCGGAGGCCGGGGTTACACAGTTTACACAATTTACAATACACTCGTCTCGACGCTCGCGAGTGTATATCTAATAAACGGGTTGTTGCCTGTTATGCGGCTGAAAAGTACTCTGTGTGTAACTGAGTGTGAGGAACTGGTTTGTTTCACTTTCAAAGAGTGAACACCAGTGCACTCAAGACATAAGTCAAGTCTGTGAGTGGTAGAGCTAGAGACTATTATAGAGTTGTTACCGGAGATAAGAGTTTTTATGGTTTTTATCAATCTGTCTTTATCTTTTATTTTTATTTACTGCTTGTGCGTCTGTGCTTGCCGGTCGGCAGTCGTCACTAACCAGACATAGGTAGTATTATTTAGGTTGCGTGTCTCAAGGAAAGTGAATAATACTAAATTGTTACGCCGGTAAATTCGTTTTATGAGGGCGTCGCATCGTAGTGTAATGGTTAACGAATGATGCATTGAAAAATAGTTTTAGAATTCTGTGTCCCCATTTCATTGTGATTGCTGTGTGTCAGTGTTCTTCAGTCCACTAAAATCTAAAATCAACCGAATTTGTCCAAATATAAATTATCTAGTACAACTATTTTCCACACGGGAATTTGAAGTTGGAAACTGGCTTCGAAGAAGGTAAAATTGGTAATCTGTATTTATAGTTTATATGTAGATTTTGAATCCTGCAGCTACTATAAACTGCTACTATAACTATACTTTAAGGGGTGAGTATAAGGGGCAGAATGTGATCTCTATTTCATCTGAGCTTAATCTTTGTTTCCTACCATGAGCACTGGCTTGTGTATTGTTAATCTGCATTCACAAGGAATAAAATATTGGATGAGGCCATGAAGTGTCAAAAAATCACTAGTTTAGAAATTAGTAAACACTAACAACTTTTATATCTAAGTACTTTATTATTATTATTTTATTATATTCTATAATATTATATTATAAAGCTGAAGAGTTTGTTTGTTTGCTTGAATGCGCTAATCTCAGGAACTACTGGTCCAATTTGAAAAATTCTTTCACTTATAGATAGCCCATTTATCGAGGAAGGCTATAGGCAATATATCATCACGGTAAGGCCAATAGGAGCGGTGCATAAATGACAAATGTTGCAAAAACGGGAATAAATATTCCTTTTAAATGCTGAAAAGCCAAGGAGCCATGCAGGCAAAGCCGTGGGCGGAAAGCTAGTATAGAATATTAGTACCTTAATCTTCTTTCTCTCCTTGCTAATTGACTTGCTTCCGATAGGAGATAAAAATAATTGTTCAGTTAGGTAAGTACTGATTGTTCCAGGCCCAAAATATTTTGTCACATGCCAACAATGGAGGTGAAGTTTAAACTTATGTGACATCTCTGAATAACAAAAGTATCTAGTTCTATATTATAACTAAACTACCTTTCCACCCACAGCTTCACCCGCATTGTTTCTCGGCTTTTCCATACTATAATATGTATGTTTTATACATACAAAACTTCCCCTGGAATCACCTCATGTATTGCTGAAAACAGCATGAAAATCGGTGCAGTCGTTTTTGAGTTTATTGCAAACAGACAAACAGACAGAGGCGGCCAAGGACTTTTTTTATATGTGATAGTGAACTGATGATATGTTATTTAATTTTATTTGTATGTTTTACAATCAAAACAATAGTGGGCAATAGCCTTTCATTCTGATTTGAATTTTATCACAGCATTTCCAGAATTATGGGTCTCAACCCACTTTGAGACAAGACTGCGTCATTAGTCTAGTAGTAAGTGTTATTGGGTTTTTCTATGAAACTCCCAGTAGCAGCTCAGAGTCTGGATTTGTGCCCCGTTAATGGCAATAGGCTCGCCCTATAGTAAATGGGACCTAAACATACCGGCGAAATATGGGTGTACATTAGTACACCTCTGCCTAACCCTTCGGGGAATACAAGCGTGATGGTAACCTACTTTGAATTTTATAATCTTTCTAAAACCATTATTAACATTTTATGAGATAGGTTGTGATCCTTTTAACTTTGGGAATCACTGTTTTACCCTTTTGAGATCAAGCTTAATATTATGTTACTATTTCAGATAATAGGGCAATTATCTGAAATAGTAACATAATATTGGCTAATATGCACTCATACTTGAATCACATGCATGTTCCCTATTATTCCAGTAAGGTTTCCAAAAATCCTGCGCCTAAAATCCTTTTTTTTGTTACAGTAATTAGTCCAATATGTGTGGGTCTTTGAGGTTGCTACATGTCTACAAGCCTCTGCAGCGCTCAAGATACTTTCGGCTATCAAGTTCTTCTGCAGCAGCACCTTCAAACCCTGGGGTGCCTTACACCAAACTTAGTATTGGAGTACCTAAAGAGATTTGGGACAATGAAAGAAGGTGTACATAAAATCATTTTTAAACTACTTTATATATCATATTCTCTCCATTTGGTATCACAATGTTGACTCATTTATTTCCAGAGTTGCTGTTGTACCAGCAGTAGTTAGCAAATTAGTAAAGAAAGGCTTCAGGGTCAATATTGAAGAAGATGCTGGAGTATTAGCAAATTTTCCAAATAAGTCTTATGAGGAAGCTGGTGCTAAAGTTACAGGCTTAAAAGAGACATTCCAGTCTGGTAATTTATTATAATCAAAAGCAATAATTTTGTTCTCACTATTCAGAAAACTGTTGATTTAATATGTTTTTTATTTATTTCAGATATCATTTTAAAAGTTCGTCCAGTTGTAGACAGTGAAATTCCTAATGTAAGAACTGAAGGGACACTTGTATCTTTTTTATATCCAGCACAAAACCAAGAGTTAATAAAGAAGCTGTCTTCTAAAAATGTTAATGCATTTGGTAAGATAAAGCACATCTTATGAATACAGAAAAGTATCTGTTAACACATAGATTAGGAATGTAAATATCTTTGTTTTTTTTTTAAGCTATGGACTGTATTCCTCGCATAAGTCGCGCGCAAGCATTTGACGCTCTCAGTTCTATGGCGAATGTGGCTGGATATCGGGCTGTGATAGAGGCTGCAGCACATTTCCCACGATTCTTTTCTGGTGAGAAACTATGATATTTTTTTGTATAAGTATTCTGAAACAGAAAGATAACTTAGCTATACTAAGCCGCAATCTGCATGTTTCTATAATTTACCATAGTGCGGTATTAACCCATTGCCATACCACTGTGCTGATTACCTGTGG
>OY292516.1:7107044-7177466 GCA_958496365.1 Subacronicta megacephala | reverse complement strand
GTAGCTCTAGAGACGTAGTCACGTAATATTTATTTACTTCATTTGTAATATTTGTTTTGTTTTGCTAAGTCTTATGTAAATTGGAACATCAGTCCACTAAACCTTGAAAACTACATACCTAAATATATCTAACTAAAGATTATACGTGATTTGCTAATTTAATAATATTTATTTGTGTTAATATACTGGCATGTATAGACAAAGACTAGTTGAATGTTTGCTAAATATATTTTTATTTATCATGTGACATTATCTTAACATGTCCTCTACGCCCTCCAACGTATGTTAAAGATCAATAATAACATGATTTGTGTAAAATTTTATGTTAAAGCTCATTTAAGTCACTGTCCCGAATGGGAAGACTAGTAAAACGACTTTTATAAACGGGTTTGCCAGTAGTGAACCTTGAAATATTGCGATGTTTGTAGTTTTATTGGAGCAAATGCACATGAAGATTCCACTGATGTATGAAAATAAAAGTTCATTGTACGAGGGTAGTAGGTACTGATATACACCTACAGTACACATAGATATTGTTTTATGAACTTATAGATACTTAATCTGATCCAAATATGATAAATGCAATTTTATGAAATAATAATAAGTTAATCGGAATAGTCCTGCGTTATCGGAAACCTGTAAATATTATCATTTTTATGTAGCAACAACCATATAAAATTATAAATCGAATTGCCGCTGTAATGTGTGTTTATTTGCGCCGTTTAGGAAGAAGGTGCCGGAATAGGTGGGTACGCAAAAGAAATGAGCCAAGAGTTTCTTGACGCTGAGAGGGCTCTCCTCGGCAAAGAAGCCAGAACTTCTGACGTAGTCATCAGCACTGCGCTTATCCCTGGAAAACCCGCACCAGTTCTTATTCTCGAGGTAAACAAATATAATCTCAAACTAAGTTTAACCTTGATAATTATTTAGTTATAACCGCTAAAATGGTTTGATTTTCATTCCAACTTTAGCCCCATAACAATAATATACAGAATATTGATAAATAAACTGAACAAAATAGCCGTAGATAGTGTTATAGTTGTCACATCATACCTAATTACTGGTAATAAAATATAGTTAAAAGAGGATCATACGCGTACAATAACTGCCTCCGCAGTCTGCATTAAATTATTTTGTCGTTAATAGATAGTACTGATGTTATCGTAAGGTTACATTGTTTATAAGTTTAAAAAATGTTGATAACATTCATTGACATGTACGATCTACATTGTAGATTCTAATAACGGCATTTTACTACGATAATACTGTGGGACCTCGCCCCAGTTACAATCGTCTTTGGTTACAATGCGATATTCTATGCGTATGGTACCATTAATTCACTGAGGCTGGTATCGGTTGCTGGTAACCGTATAAAAAAAAACTGTTATGTTATATTGTCTATAAGTATATGGGGCTTGATGGCTTAAAATAAAAAAAATATTATAAACACCCGCTGCTGGGCGAGAATCCACCACGCTAGTCTACTGCGGGTTAGAATTATGATACCATTAAAATGATAAATAACACTTGCGTCATTCACGCAAGTCTTATGAAAGTATTGTCTGTGCTACCGTTTTTCAACAATCAAATACCTAATATAACGCACTTTTTGTTAGGGAATATCTAATTTATCGGATAAAATTGTATTGTATTAAATTATAAATTAATAAAACTGATCAGGATGCTGTGCGTGATATGGCTCCCGGCAGCGTTATAGTCGACTTGGCAGCAGAGATGGGAGGTAACGTCGAGACGACGACAAAGGGCGAGATCACCAAGGTCCACGGAGTAACGCACATCGGTCTAACGGACATGCCTAGCAGGATGCCTGCGCACGCGTCCACCTTGTATGCTAACAATATTTCTGGGTTCCTCCTTAGTTTAGGTTAGTAACACATCGTCACTCATCAGTTGTAAGTTTTCATATAATCCTAGAACTGCCTCATTAGCCTATGGTCCTTAACGCGACTGCTTAGCTAGAGACCTTGAATTTATTTCCCAGTTCGAGCAGTGTTATTGAGTTTTTCTAGGAAATTCTCAGTAACAGCTCGGAGTTTGGATATTTGCCCATTGAATGGCAGTAGGCTCGCTCCCCATTACATGGGACTCAATACCGCCAAACTGAGGGTGTACATTAAGTATGCCTCCGTCTAACCCTTCGAAATACAGGCGTGATGGTATGTTATGTTAATCTTAGAAGGAATCATTTTTTTTGTAAGTTGATTTTTAAGGTTTTATTTTTTATCTAACTGCGGCGGAGTCGAAATTAATGGTAAAGTTTTTAAATATGTATGTATGTATAGGCACCAACGACCACTTCTACATAAACTTGGAGGACGAAGTAACTCGCGGTGCCATAGTGTTGAAGGCTGGGCAACTGCTGTGGCCAGCCCCGCCTCCCCCAAGCATGGCAACCTCACAAGCGGGTGCAAAATCCACTGCAGCTGTTAAGGTTGAACCGCCCAACCCCTTCAATGAAACCTTAAAGGACTCATTCCTGTACTCTACAGGTATATAATAAGACGCATTCTATTCCAATCACAGTTTCCTCCATAGAATTTCTCACTCAGTTTGTGGAGAAAGTTGTAATCTCAAACTCATGTTAGCAAATAATGACTCGCTCCAAATAATATTATAATGAAATTCTCCTACATTAAATATATAAATAAATGAAATCTAAAACACTTTATAGCAATTAAAAGTATTTTACGTGTAGGTATGTCTGAATTATTTGAATTAAAACTTTATGCTCGAGCAAATCACACAGTCAGTTAGAAGTCACACAACGCTCATTCGATTAATTTACTTCGTGTTCTTATTTTTATACAGGGTTCGCGAGTTTGATTGGTTTGGGAGTGGCGGCACCTAATCCTGCTTTCACCACAATGACAACCACGCTTGCACTATCGGGTAAATATTGGCGATCCTGCAACATAAAGCATATCTATATATATAAAAGGCAATGTCCCGACTGACATATCATCGCCCAGCCGAAACCACTAATGATAGAAGTTTGAAATTTTGTGAGGATAATGCTTTTATATTCTAGGCGTCATTTAAGAAAGGATTTTTCGAAATTCATCCCCTAAAGGGGTGAAATGGGGGTTTAAAGTTTGTATGAAACTCTGTCATTTCTAATTGAAAATTAATGAAATTTGGTATTAAGCCTCTAAATACAAAATAATAAAACACTTCATTAAAGATTTTTTAAATTTCATCCCTTAAATGGGTAAAAAGGGGTGTTAAAGTTTGTATGGATATTTTTTTGTTTATTATCAAAATTACTTGAAATTGAAAATTTATGCATTTCAATATAATTAATGATTTACGTATTTTTGGATTCTTTTAATTTCATCCCTCAAATGGGTAAAAATGGGTGTTAAAGTTTGTATGGAAAATATTTTTTTATTATCAAAATTACTTGAAATTTAATATTTATGCTCTTCAATACAATTAAAGAAATACGTATTTTTGGATTTTTTTTAATTTCATCCCTTAAATGGGTAAAAAGGGTTTTAAAATTTGTGAGAAGAATGTTTTTTATACTATCAAAATTACTTGAACCTTAATATTTATGCTCTTCAATATAATTAAAGAATCACATATTTTAGGACTTTTTGAATTTCATCCCTAAAAGGGTTAAAAAGGGGTGTTAAAGTTTGTACAAAAATAAATTATTTATTATCAAAATTACTTGAGATTAAGTATTTAAACTCTTCATTATAATTAAAGAAACACGTATTTTTAAATAAATTGCTTAATATCGTGCTTGAACTTATGCATTTAAGCTGTACAATATAATTAAAGCAACAAAATTTCAATTTCACCCCTTAGTCGCGTAAAAAGAGTTCATCATCATCATCAACCCATTACATTTCCCACTGCTGGGCACGGGTCGCCTCTCAGGACGAGAGGGATTAGGCTATAGTCCGCCACGCTAGCCTACTGCGGGTTGGCAGACTTCACACGCCCTCAAGAAAATCTCTTAGGCATGCAGGTTTCCTCACGATGTTTTTCCTTCACCGTTTAAGCGCGTGATAATTAATTATTAATACGCACATGACTTCGAAAAGTCAGAGGTGCGTGCCTTGGATTCGAACTCGAGACCCTTGACTTGGCAGTCCAATGGTCATATCACTAGGCTATCACTGCACACAAAAAAACTAAAAAGAGTTACTTCCCCTATATAGTGCAAGTAAAGAAATCTGGCATTTGTATTAACACCTAATTTTTATTATTACCTTTAAAACGGAATACGTTATGCATTGCGTTCAAAATAAATAAATACGAGAATCACAATATTCGAAAATCATATCAAAGTTGTACATATTATTATTTAGCCAACCATTTTGTGTCACGCACTCACTTTTGGCTAAAATACAAAGTAATCGGGACATTACTTTAGCTGTAGCTGCATCTGGAATAGGTAGCACCTCTTTTGGTGGGAAGGTGGGAAAGCGGCTCTGCCTTTGAAACTTCCGCTTAGTCTTATTCGTGTCGAAACTCCGTTGTGCAATAATATGATGCAGAGTGACATGGCTCAAATTCTCCGAAATCTCAAATTTATCGTGTGGGATGAGACAACTAAGGCGAACAAAGGTGGAATTATAGCACACACTAGATTTTTAAAGATGTCAGAGGTAGCAAAAGAGCGATTGGTGGAGTTCCTGAGTTGCAGACGGGGGAATGCCGTCAGATTATGTTATATCTAGAGGAAGAGCAGACGAAATCAGAGCATCCTTACCATCGTCATACCTATAGCCCTAACCCAAAATAATGATTATCCGTAAAAAGAAATATGAGAGATATGGTTCTTGGAAAGTTTTCAGAGCTATTACTTAAAATAGGAAATGCGGATTATCCCGAATCCGAAAGGAAAATATGTATACCATCTCTGCTGGTAACAGTAGTGACAGGTGGCTATGATAGTTTGAATAGTTAGAGTGTACCCTGATTTTTCTAATAAACAAACAAGTTTATAGATTGGCTGTGCAAACGTGCAATACTAACTCCATAAAAAAAACATTGCAGCTGCTATTAATTACATACTTCTTAAGTCGTTGGAGGGCTCAGAAATTGAATACAGGTCTATCGATTCAGTGCTACAAGCGGATGAAACAATTTACTATCATGTAGAGTGCCTCAACAGTGTTAACCTTCCTTGGGACACCTGTAATGCTGCTGCGTCTCATTAAACGATTTAAACTATGTATCGGGCGCAGTGATAGCCTTGTGATATGACCATTGGACTGCCAAGTCAAAGGTCTCGAGTTCGAATCCAAGGCCTCTGTCTTTTCGAAGTCATGTGGGTATTAATAATTAATTATCACGCGCTTAAACGGTGAAGGAAAACATCGTGAGGAAACCTGCATGCCTAAGAGATTTTCTTGTCGGCATGTAAAGTCTACCAACCCGCAGTAGGCTAGCGTGGTGGACTAAAGCCTAATCCCTCTCATTCTGAGAGGAGACCCGTGCCCAGCAGTGGGACAATGTAGTGGGTTGATGATGATGATCGGGACTAGACTGCGAGTAACCGCATTGCACAAAAATATTAAAGAGCCACTGTGATAACTGGATGTATTCGGGGGAATCACTTTTCCTACCTCAAATACCACTGATACCATCCGACTATGTTTTTGAGTACGATTTCTACTTTGCAATGCCCATAAAAATAATTCAGGGTGAGTTCTTAAGGGTGGCAGGCATAGATTTCAGAGAATATTGCTTCCTTCATGAGCAATTCTACGTTGCCTGTTAGAGAGTGCCGTACTAATAGCAGTCTGGTCATTTTGACACCAGGCAGAAAAAGCACCAATGATGATGATATTTGTACCTCCCCGAGGAAATCGATCCTACGAGAACTCCAGAATGATAGACTATCGCTCTAGCTGTAAGAACACGAATGCTGCTCATTTAATAACAAATATAGTACATGTTACTTTGGAAAAACCTAAACCGGCAAAATCGTGTTGTCCACGCGGGCGAAGCTGCGGGCGGAAAGCTAGTCATTTATATAATAAGTAGTGCTTGTATATATGTTCTTGAATATAATTATAGTTTACCCAGGTGCAACCGTAGACAATACCAATCGTTATCTTAAAAAATAGATTACGTAGCAGGCTATTCATGTATGCAGTTGAGCCTTTGATGTTCGCACGACACTCTTGGCGGTCAACGTCCTTCATAACCTTGGACATGTGCACACAATAACACCAGTATACTTGACGTGTTTTCAAGGTATTCGAGATTCTGATCGTACTCATCGTTTTTACCCTCAATGAGTTTAGTGGCTTCTTATTAAAATTGACATGTTTTTTTCCCTTCTGCCTGCCTCGTTGGTCTAGTGGTCCCAATCGCGACTGCTACGCTAGAGGTCCCGGGGTCGATTCCCAGGTCGAGCAAAGTGTTATTGGGTTTTTCTATGAAATTCCCAGTAGCAGCTCGGAGTCTGGATTTGTGCCCGGTTAATGGCAATAGGCTCGCCCCCTATTACATGGGACCTAAACATACCGGCGAAATGAGGGTGTACTTACATTAGTACACCTCTGCCTAACCCTTCGGGGAATACAGGCGTGATGGTATGTTGTTTTTTTTTCCTTCTAGGAGTGGTAGGTTACCACACAGTGTGGGGCGTGGTGCCCGCGCTGCACTCGCCTCTCATGTCGGTTACTAACGCCGTGTCCGGCATCACAGCTGTCGGTGGACTACTGCTGATGGGTGGGGGCTACGTACCCGAGACCCCTGTACAGGTAGCTAACTCTTTAAGATCTTTATTACTAGATGTACCTATACTGCCACATTAGTGTAATGATCTTGAGCTCAACCCCAATTGGACAAAATTCTATTGAGTCTTTCTAGTAGGAAATCCTTAATGACAGCCCCAAGTTGTACATAATTATGCTCTATTAATAACAATACAAATACAAACGAATGATGCACTTATATGGGTTTTTCTTTCGCACTCGTAGAACGGAATTCTAAAAGCAATTATCTTTCAGTCATTTTCTAAATGTCTCAGTATAAGTTTTAATACTAAACAGAGAAGTCTTTATGACATTACCGCCGTTATGGAAACTAAAGTACTTCCGATTTGTTTCGCGTGTCGACTTTGGTCATCTTATAATTGTTTAAAACCAGCTGACCTGTGCACACTTTGTTGGGCGATATAGCCTATGACACTCAGAAATAACGTGGTTTTCTATTGGTAAAAGAATTTTCAAAATCGGTTCAGTTAATCCAGAGATTACCCCTTACAACGTCACAAACTCATAAACTTTACCATTATTTTTCTTTATAATATGAGTATAGATAATGAAGCAACAATGTATTTCTAAATTAATACGGCTATCTATTCACAGTGGTTGGCCAGCACGGCGGCACTCATATCATTCGTGAACGTGTTCGGCGGTTTCCTCGTCACGCAGCGCATGCTTGACATGTTCAAAAGGTATTCAGATTAACAGACACGATCACTTTGTGTATCGTGATATGTGCGGAGTCGAAAGGGGTATAATAATTACACAAGTAATTTTCCGCGACTTCAAATGATAAGAGATTAAGTTGTCTTCATTATGTTGCGAAATAGATGTTTAAGCAAGATGATAATGTATATCTGTGTATATTTATAGGCCCACTGATCCGCCAGAATACGGCTACCTGTATGGTATTCCCGCAGCGGCGCTCCTTGGTGGCTATATCACTACAGCTATGCAGGTTGATACCATATGAACACATTTCTTCATCTCTCTTCTCTTCAAATACTGTTCTAGCCATAATGTAAAATCTTTTATTTTAAAAGAGTGTCCATGGAGTTTCTTGCCGGATTGTTCTCCATAGGATCAACATAAACGCTTGTAAATGCTTATTTGAAATAAAAACATTTGATTTGATTTGATCTGAATCTTAGAACTTAGTAGTAGAGACGGTTGTCAATTCATTAACATAGATTTTTGTCGCCAAACATGTTCTGTAAAGTATGTTTTCAATAATAATGACTCTACCCAATGATAGAAGAAACAAAAAAGAATACAACCTTTCCTTTTTAGGGTTACCCTGAAGTACACCAAATGGCATATCTCGCATCGTCACTGTGCTGTGTTGGAGCTCTCGCTGGACTTAGCTCCCAGACCACCGCTCGTAAAGGAAATTACCTTGGAATGGTAAGGTTTAAAAAAAAAACTTAATGTAGATAATTAAGATACGATGACATTTTTTATGTTGCAACCAATGATTAAAAAAAGGCATCCATAACATTGTTATTATTCGTGTTGTCCGCTACAGACTCGACCCAAGACCCGCTCATTGTAATCTTGATGACAATAGTCTTAATCTACTGATCATTGTAAAGGCATTGAGACATCAATGAACGTGACGACAAAATTACTGCATCACTAATGAACTAATTTGTTATACCTCAATATTATATCTCAATTTTAACGTAGTCTTGTTATTACCCTTGTGACGATGCAGCAATTTTGTTAGTTCAGCTTTGATTTGGTATGAAAATGCTAAAACATTAGTTTTTGAGTCCAAATTAATGTTAACTAAACAGAGCACAAACATTTTGAACTGGGCAACTTGGGTTCAGCGCAACACTATGGTACTTTGATGAGACTTTAGTAATATGAGGTTGCAAATAACATCTTAAATACTTCAATACAACATTGTTTCTTGCAAAAATTTAGTTGGAAATTTTGGCTCCCTTAGATTGGTGTAACGGGAGGCATCGCTGCAACTTTAGGAATGCTGACACCTAGCCACCCGGTATTGGCCCAAATGTTGGGTGTTGCTGGTATTGGTGGTATCATTGGCAGCACTATTGCTAAGAAAATTGAAATAACGGATCTACCTCAACTTGTTGCTGGTTTTCACAGGTGTTTATAAATGTATTTGATTACTATGGTGGTTTTGAACAGAAAAGGATGAGCATGTTTCTATGTTTTTGTTTCTGTATTATTAGTCTTGTCGGCATGGCGGCAGTGCTAACTTGCCTCGCCACTTACATGCACGATTTCCCAGCGATGGCAATGGATCCTACAGCCGCCACTCTGAAGACATCACTCTTCCTCGGTACATACATCGGTGGAATTACATTCACGTAAGTTTAAGCTCGTTAGTTCATGTCATACCTATTCAATGTTATTATTTGTATGCGTCATGTGATACTTCAATGTTTATTTAGATAACAAACTCCTATCATTATTGTATTATTTATCAAAATCATAAGCAACAGTAGGTGCTATTGATAAATAAACAATGTCACCTTATTTAAACATACTTTAGATTTAGCTACCATTAACATTTCTAGTAAGTTATTATTCGTTTACAACATACGCATGCCTATTATGTATAACTTTGTACCAGTGAAGCGGGCGAAAGGTAGTTTTATTGTGTAAGTTATTAGAGATTTTGTAATTATATATACTTACTTTGTTAATATTATTTGATATTTACATGACATAGAATCATAAATTTGCAGCGCCCTTACAGGGTTTCATATTGATACCAAATTATTTGTAACATCCTTATCACATATAAACGCAATAAAGATTTGAATTTGAATTTATATCATGTATTAGCTTTCCGCCCACGGCGTTGCCCGCATGTTCGTTTCAATTTGACAGCAAAATCCCCATTAACAAAATGGTCCGCCATTTATTGAATTCATTTGTTACAAAAAATGTGATAAATGAAGAACCGCTCGACCGATTTTGTGCAAACTTCACATAAACCATCTACTAAATAGTCCGAACAAAGCCTAAACATTTGGTTTGGATAGGTGAGCCCATTCTTGAGTTATAAAATTACAAAAAAAAGTGGCATTGATTTTATATATAGATTTGTGCTGAAAGCTCTCAACCGGGACGAATGGAAGTAGGAAAGGGAGGCCTTTGCCCTGCAGTGGGACGATCACGGCTGATAATAATAATAATAATAGATTTGTAGAATAACATTTATTCACTATCAAGGCCCTCGTTAAATTCCTACAATGTAGTACATTTCTTCAGTGGTTCATTGGTGGCGTACGGCAAGCTGCAGGGGTCGCTGTCGTCTGCGCCCCTGTTGCTGCCGGGGCGGCACGCGATCAACGCGGGGCTGCTGACGGGCGCGCTGGGCTGCGGCGGGGCGCTGCTGGCCTGCCCCGACCTGCCCGGCCTGCCGCTGCTGGCCGGCGCCGCCCTGCTCAGCGGCATACAGGGACTCACGCTCACCGCTGCCATCGGAGGTTACACACACACAGACACAAACACACATTACACGATCCACCTGTAAACAGATACCTTGCACTTTGAGTCTTTAATCTCATGCCACATAAGGCACACCAGTAGTAGTAGTGCCTGCTGGCATGTCTTCATGCCAGCATGAATGGCGCACGACTTGGGAAGTACTACCCATCCACAAAATACCGACGTCAAATAGCAGTATGCATACTTGTTGCGTTTCGTATTTTACCTCGTTCCAATTTCTCCCTCAGTCCCCTTCCTTCTCCTTTTCTCCTTCCATTTCCTTTTCTCCTCTCCTCCTCCTTTGGGTTTGCAGATTCCATGGGCGAGGATGACTACTTACCATCAGGTAGCTCGTCTGTTCGTTTGCCGAGTTATCCCATAAAAAAAATCCAGGTTAAATTTCAGTATAGTATCAGGAGAGTTTGATTGGAGGACTAACTATATTTCAACATCTTATGAACAGGCGCCGACATGCCTGTTGTGATCACGGTATTAAACAGTTACTCTGGCTGGGCGCTATGCGCTGAAGGGTTCATGCTGAATAATTCTCTGATGACTATTGTCGGCGCTCTCATCGGCAGTTCTGGTGCTATCCTCTCCTACATTATGTGCAAGGTGAGTCGCGTGTGAACCGAGTTTTCCTGAAAAATGAACTATATCGGTCGGTCGTCCAAGTTCATAGTGAAATAGAAAGGAAACTGGAACCAAATACTTGACCCTATGTTAATACTTCGCAGGCCATGAATAGGTCACTCCCTAACGTCATTTTGGGAGGATACGGCGTCACGAGCAGCGGATCGGCGCGTCCGGAGGGAGCTACGCATACAGAACTTAATGTCGACTCTGTTGCTGATCTGATTCACCGCGCTTCCAACATTATCATCACACCTGGTGAGAAATTGGTAAAACTTGGATACTATCGCTACCCGCCGTAAGAAGTAGTTAGCCTTTTGATAATCCTATTAACTGCCCTGTTTTAAGGAAACAAGTAATGCATAATATAACACATGAATATGGTTTAAAGATTTACATGTATTCTTCATTGATTAACTTCTGCAATGTTTTATAAAACTAATATTACTTACATTATCTTTGATACAGGTTACGGGCTCTGCGTGGCCAAAGCCCAATACCCGATAGCAGAGCTGGTAGATATTCTTAAAGGAATCGGGAAAAGAGTACGTTTTGCAATCCACCCAGTAGCAGGTATAGTAACATCTCATATCTTATTATATAATGCTTATTCATAATTCTTGGATTATGACTTGATTCTTGGTTTTCAATAGGACGCATGCCGGGACAGTTGAATGTACTTCTAGCTGAAGCTGGGGTACCTTACGATGATGTATTTGAAATGGAGGAAATCAACGAAGAGTTTCCCGAAACTGATTTAGTTTTAGTAATTGGTACGTGAGATAATATTTTATAGTTGCTAAACTCGGCCTCGCTAGATTGTGGCTCAGACAGATATTATTTCTAATTGTAATAGTCAAAACAATATTTTTATAGAAACAACGCTAATGTAACAATAACAAAGTAATAATTTCATGTCAATACTTTTCTAGTTTTTAGCAAATAGACGCTTGACTAAATGGATTATTTGTTATTGAACTCGATGCGACGTTATTATCATATTGTTTTTATGGTCCAGGTGCTAACGACACTGTTAACAGCGCAGCTGAAAGCGACCCCCAATCACCCATCGCAGGCATGCCTGTACTTAAAGTTTGGAAAGCAAATCAGGTAAATACAGAATATGCAGATACGCTACTAAATCCTATGTGATATTGAAAAATACCTATGGAGTCTCTCAATGAAACGGACACTTTAACTATTAATTCCAGGTGGTTGTTATGAAGCGGTCGATGGGCGTGGGTTATGCCGCCGTAGACAATCCTGTCTTCTATAACAACAACACTGCTATGTTGCTTGGAGATGCCAAGAAGACTTGCGATGCTCTGCTTGACCGCATCAAACATCTTACGGTTTAAGTAAGTTAGTACTTAATTACAATTACGTACCAAAAGCACACAGCTGTTGTGTACAATATTTTAGGAGAAAATATATATAATTCTAGTATAATATTTTTTAGTTCAATCAGACTAGAGGAAGTTGTGCGAGTGTTAAATTTATAAACGAGAGAAGAGAAGTATGATTTTTTATATTATGTAGATTTGTAGAGTGAATTACACTAGTAAAGTTCATCACAATAGTAACTCGCTGGCATTGGTTTTATTATGAAAAACAGTTTTAAACGTGGTACGAGTATTGCGTACGGATGTCAAAGCAAATCACGGCACTCACCCTATGCCTCAGTCACTCCATAGAAACTTACCGATTCTGATGCTTATGACTTCCGTACATGCAACCACACAACTTTTAGGCCAACACCACTACAGTGAAGCGCCAAGAGGAATGGAAACTACCTAAAGTTGATGGGAGGGTCGCAAAGTGGTCTTTCTGTTTTAAGTACTAGGTAATCTAATATGTGTAAGAAGCAACATTTTGGAGGTGTTTACGAGACTTGTAGCTGTTCTATTTGATGATTGATTATAATCTTACAGATATAAGTAGATTTTTCGTAATGGATAAAAATAATATGTTATGTGGATTGTTGAAATCATGAGTTGCGATGCATGCACATAATCATTGTGCATATGTTAAAGTTCAGATTTTTTAAAGTTTATATATTCATATGCATACCCACCCATAAGGGCCTTGATAAATGTGTTGCCTTTCTAAATTGGAAGTACTTTCCTGTTGTTATATGTAATAAGTTAAGATTATTCTATTATGCATTATTTGCATCTAAATGCCAATTTTACTATGGAAATTTCACCAATGTGTTCTTAAATTGTGTCATTTATCATAACTTTTTATTATATTTTCTATTTTTTTGGGACTGAATAGTTATAAGGTAAAGAGGGCGGTTTCGCAGCTTGTAACGAGATTTTAAAGTAACCAATGTGCCTGTCATATTATAGAATTTGAGTATCTCTTATCAACTAGTCGTTAAGCTATTAGTGAATTGATTAAGATTTTATATGAAATTTTATTACAAATAGATTTTAAATGTATGTATTTTTAATTTATGTTCAAATATTTTAGATGTTTTACCTCTGTATTTGACAATTGTAGCTTCACTGACTGATGAGATTATCCCAAAGCATAAAGCCACTATGCTCTCGTCACATTCCACCATATATATCATCATTTTAGATTATGGGGCCTTGACAAGATCACTTGTTTTAAAATGTGACAAAATAGCTATAGTATGAATGTTTTTCTATAAAGTATTTCAGTTCCATTTTTAATACTATATGCACAATGTCATTCCAAGGTCGTTATAGCAAATGTAATTATTATATTATTAAGTACTTAGTTCATGACGCTAGACAAATGAATGCAAGCTCCAGTTATGCTGAGTATATTATTGATATCGATACAAACGAAACAATTAAATTTATCCAATATTTTAATAATAACTATGGAATGTTTTTATATGAAACTATTGTAGGTATTTTAGGAAATTAAAGAATTTGTCTGTATGAAATGTGTTTATTTATCTTTTGTTAATTATTTATCGTTCTTTACAACCAGCATCGCATTACGATAACGGACATATAAACGGAATACCTGTAAAAGAAAAAGTACACAACTTTTATTACGGTTGTCACATAATATTGCTGTAATCAACCCGTAACAATATATTTTTGGAACCATTTTTATTTTTCTAAACACCTTTACGACATTCATTACAGTTTAAGTGAAGGTACGAAGATCACCATAACTGCAACGCGAACCCCAGTTTGAGAATGTTGAGAGTTGTGAGTGACTGACTTTACTGCAAGATTAATATGACATTTTATTTAAATACATATGTACCTACATATTCTCAGTATAGATTCAAAGTAAAATAACTTTTGAATAAAAAAGGAGTAGTTTGGATAAAAAATGGTTTATCTTTCAAAGATGTATACCATTACCTTTTATAAAGGGTTAATTTTGCAGTCTTTGATTGCGTTATGATATTGGCACCTGAGTTCTGAAAGCTGATATTTTAAATTATTCATCCTATGTAGGAATTCGATATTGTTTTCATTGTAACTCGCTCCTGTAAACGAAGTAAGTTGAAGTTTGTCAATAGCAATTAAAACTTCTATGCGTAACTTTTCACAGATATCTTGATAGCTTGTAAACTCTGGTATGTATTTGTTGGATTTTAAATGTTCCTCAGCTCTCAAACTCAGAAATAACTCGTCCAGCTGAAGGATGAATCCCTCAAAAGTATTCCGCAATCGTTTGTGCAAGGCAAAATTATCGTTATCAGCAGTGATGCTATTGTAATCGCAGGATTTCTTTGTTATATTTGAGTTAACAGTCGGCTTCTCACTAGCTTTTGATCTAGGTTTCAAAAAGATTTTACTCTTTGTGACTCCTGATAAGGATGATATCTTATACACGGATGAGTGTTTTATTTCACTCATGTTTGTAACGCAGTTGATGAAACGAACATGAGTTATTTACCAGTAAAATTTCATATTTAAATATTTCACGTACCCATAAGTAACAAGTTACCGAAAATTTGTCATACGTCAAAATAAAAGAAGGAAAAAGGTTGTACCGCGAAGTACCTCCCTACACTATAGCTTAGTCATCTATGCTATATCTTCAGTGGAACGCAGTAATATCGCCCGAACTACATGACTGTATGTGTATAGATACTTGCCAGTTCGTTTACTAAGACATAGTTGTATATAAGTATAGATAGTAGTAGTCACGGAAGAGATAAATAAGGTTGGAATGGCCATGTGGGCGGGGCAGGCGCGCCACAGTTATGATTAGACAATCATAACTCGACCGAATCATACATGCGCCGCGTTTAGTGTGCTTAGGACTATTTCAGAGAACAGAGCTCCGCTTTAAAATGCCGTGTTGTGTTATTCTTACGTGATAGACAAAAAGTCAGACCTCCAGTATATAGCGAGGAGGTATATCTTTCCATCTGTAAGTTAAAAATAGCATTTATTTACACAATAATTGATAAAAACATAAAAATATACTGATCACTATGAAATTCCAAACATCATTCATATTATTGCAACAAGTTACAAATAAAATACATTGCCCGATATGTTCTCGTTTAATCAACGCGATGACCTAGTCCGCTTGCAATGTACTGCATGCATTGCGTTCTCTACACCTCAAACATGGCCGTTGTTCGTCGTTGGCCGGGGTTGGCCGTGAGTGGTGTACGGCGTACATCTATCGATATCGAGGTGACCGTGAAGTTAAATAAAAGCATCGATAGAATTCTCAACTATATTTACGTTTAACAAAAATTATTTATGAAATATTATATATTTAATTGATGAGAGTATATTTTTAGTTAGATGTATTTTATTATACGAATGATTGAATGAATGAAGATAAAGCGGCATGTAGACCATTTTATTTTACTTAGGTTTTAATACTGAATCGATACAATATAGTCTAGTCAAATCTAAGTCAAATACTATACCTACCTATTTTATATATATTTTAATATTTGATTCTATTCGACATATTATGCAATTAATTATAATAATGTTATGTTATAACTCTATTATGTTTTGTTAGGTTTCCCCCAATTGCTTAATGATTACATTTTGTTCCAAAGACAGTAATTCTTTTAAATTAATTAATATTAAATTAAAATAGTTCTTGATTTTTATGTTCCCCTTTTCCCCATTCAATATAAAAATACATAACAGACTGAGAATTTATCGATAAATTCTCAGTCGGCTTTTCAAGCACTAGCGTATGCTTGTTGCGTGTGTGTGTCTAATGCCTACGGGAGCTTGGTGCTGGTGTGTGAACAAATTGCTGCCCACAGATTTATGTGTGTGTGATTTGATTGTGTGCGAAAAACTTGTAAAGATAATGTTGCGTATGTTTGAGAATTGAAATAGTGGGAGTAAAGCGGCGACACTGGTCTTAGTACAAAATAGTAGCGAGGGCCATTCCAATCTTATTTATCTCTTCCGTGGTAGTAGTAGTGTCGCGCTGGCATGACTACAAGCCAGTATGCATACCTACTGTTGCATTTCGTACGGTGAGTGTGGAGCGCCGGAGGTCCAATTCCTCCCTCATTCCCCTTGAATGAGCTCACCTGCCACCTTCTCCTTTTCTCCCTTTTCCTTAAATAGTAATAATAGTATAACTCTGCTTACAAGCAGGCGAGCTACCCTATGATAAGCAGTCATTGCCGCCCATGGAATCTGTAATACCGAAGAAGGAGTTGCAGATGCGTTGCCGAGCCTCCGGCGCTCCACACCGTACGAAACTCAATCCAATCCATCCTCAATACTCCTACTTGACGTCGATATTCTGCGGGAGGGTAGTACTTCCCCGGTCGTGCCGACCTTATCGTGCTGGCATGTAGACATACCAGCGAGGCACTACTCCTACTAAAAACTTGTGTGTTTGAGTAGGTCACTGGGTGGTTAAGAAATAAAATTGGAAGGTGATCGATTTCGGTAGGTATGCATGCGAAGTTGTGCTCCGGTCTTTGTGGTCGCACGTTGTTCCTCATGCTATTTTTCCTCACCGTTTTGCGCGCGTTATAATTAAATATGAATACTCAGTTAGCCTTCGATTCAAACACGAGAACTCGGTAGTCCAACTAATGGTCATTTCACTATAATGCACTAAGTGCTGCTTTATTATATCTATTTTAGAATGTTGCATGAAACGAGCCTATTGCTTTTAACCGGTTACGACTCAAAAGTCCGAGCTGCTATTGAGAGTTCCATAGAAACACACTGAACGACTCTAGAATCGAATTTAGGACCTCTAGCGTAGCAGTCGCGCTTGGGACTAATGAGGCAGTCGACTATAATATACGTACGTATTATATAGAGATCAGTGGTTATTGGCCTACAAGTTACGAAAAACCAATAAAGAATTTTAATTTCGGAGCGGTTAAGTCAACGAAATTGATTAGATTTTAGATCGGAGTATCAGCCGAACTGGCGCGCGGTCAACAGACAGGACAGACAGACATGACTATGTCTATGTATGACTATGTATGTATGTAATGTACAGTTTGTTCGAAATAAGTAAGCCGATTTGAAGTTAGCCGTTCCGAACTACCGTGGTGATAAAATCGTTTAATTAAGTGTTTTAATACATGAATATTAAAATTAGTAAACAAAATGATTAGAAATGTGGAACTTATACGACTCTAATTATCTTTACACCGACTCTTTCTATTAAAATTTACCACTTCTAAACCACTTGCAGACTACTTCCGATCGGCTTACTTATTTCGAACAAACTGTATATGGGTTCCGTTTTTTGTGGCTACGGAACCCTAAAAAAGGGTTAATGATCCATTTTTTTAAATGAATAGTAAAAAAGTCTGTTATTATAATTATCCCCCAGAACAATGATTTAGTTATTCGGTTTAAACATTTTAAAAAGGATCTCAATAGTGACTGCTACAACTGTCTGAAGGCGGAGCCAAAGTTTGTGTCTGTGACTCTGTGCCAGACTCCAGACTGTCAGTCTGTCAGTCAGTAGTACTTATTCTTATCTATGGACGTCAGTGTCGTGTCACTGCGCGAGTAGGTACAATAATACTGTCAAGTGTCAAGTCAACTCGAATATAAATCTTTTTCTTTTCTTGTCTCGTTGCGGAATTGTTGTTATTGCCAAGCAAAAGCCATATCTTGATTGATTCGGATTCGCAACTTGTTAATTTTAAGCTCAACACCTGTGTGAAATCTTTACGAAACAATAAGAAGAATTAATTCGTATTTCAGTCAGTAACATTGACGAGTACAATGCGCTAGTCTCGTCAGGAAGCATTCGGTAATAATTGTAATAGATTATTAAGTTTCTGTTGTAGTTAGTTTTGTTCGTTTTCAATTTGAACCAGAGCACAGAGCACGTCAGTATTCAGCATGGTATGTGTTTAGCTCCTTATTTTTACTCTTCTTTTTGCTTGAAATCTATAAATAAGTATGACGAATATTTTATTTTTTTGTTTCTATTTTGTTACAATTAGTTCAATATCGTAAGAAATTGTTTTTGCTTAACAATTAATTTTACAAATTACTTATATTGTTGTGGAATAGTATTTGTCAATTTCGTGGCCTATTCTATACTCCATTTGGTTAGGTACTTAACTAAAGGTAAACAATAAAAATGGCGGCGTTCAGGGCTCTTCAACCTTTATTACAATAGTATCTTATGAATTGGGAGTGAAATTAATAACAACACAACTAACAATCAATAAAAACAACGAACAAACAAAACAATAACTAATTAATACAATTTACGGCAAAAGAAACACAAAAACTAACGAAAGTACAAACTGTTACGAATGGCGTCTGGTTACCCGACTTAGTATAATATCGGTTAATTATTTTGCCGCGCTTCCTCGCGCTACTACTTCTTAATTTTTTCGAGTTATCAAAACTCTACTACGTAGAAAAATGTTTTGATTTCCTGTCTTTTTAGATTCTTTCTAGTAGGCACATTGCAATACTTTATGACATAATTATCAGATTTTATTTATTTATTGGTCGCAAGCTTAAGAATTAATAATTACCATTTAATATTAAACAAAGTAGGTAGTAAAATATGCTAGTATAATAAAGGAAAATTATTTTGAATGATTAAATAATTTATTTTGGTTACGTTTTATTTCAAGATGAAAAATGGCCCTGTAAAAGAACCTTTTTTATGATTTGTTTACATTTAGTTAAGTACCTAACCAAATGGAGTATAGATCTACCTAGATACTCCACCTCCAAAATGTGTTGTAATAAACAATGGTTTATTAAAGTTTTTTATATAATTTATATATAGGCAAGTAGTGAAAAGAAAATGGTATCAGCAAGTAGACCTGCTCTTCCCCCAAGCAGTGAGGAAAATGGCAGTGTGCTGGCTATGATATACAGATTTTTTAAGAAGGTATGTACCTAACTTCCAATAATTTACTCAACTCAAATAATTATGTCGTCAGTATAATTTATAAAAGATGGCATCACCAGCTCATTCTTATTCAATTAAATGCATAAGTTGTTTGACTGCATTATCCAAATATGACAGCATAAGATGTCTCATTATGAGTCAGCTATGACCTTGAAAAGACATGCTTCTCAGAATCTTAAGTTGGTCATTCAACCTTCAATGTTAGTTCCTTATATTTTTTGTCAGATTCCATTTTGAATAGTCTCTGTATATAAATATAACAATCCCATCAGATTATAAGATGAGAACAGAATAGTTTCTTATATTTAGTCCTCAGAGATTATTTTTTAAAATTGAATGCTATATTTTTACTTAGATGAAAATGTTATTATGGCTAGAAATTTTTTTGTATGGAACTGAAACTTAATATTTAAAATCTAAGCATGTTTTTATGTATATTGTTCTTATGGTCATTATAATTACAGTTAACTAACTTACAAATGTGAAAATAATATATTCTAACAAACAATACAAATGTTTTGAGCATGAGGTAAGTATTTCATTATCAGTAATTGAGACCACACCTCACCTGAATACATACATGAGTATGAACTCATAGATATTACTATAGTTTCTACAAACAAGTAAACTGTTTCCTAGATAACACAATGATGTCATGCTCTAGAGTTAAATTCCCACAGGACAGGAAATTGTTATCATACATTAACCACAGTACTCATACCCATGCTTAACTTGTACAGTTATACATTGAGGAAGGATAGTTTCTAAATATAGCAATTATAATAATATACATAGTATGGGTAGGTTGGACAGTATTGTTGTCAAAATAATTTAAAGATGAATATTGTTAAACTATTTATATGTCCCATATTCATTGTATTCCCAATTTTATTTACTTATGTGTTATTAAAATAATTAGTAGCAGTTAAAACTGGACTGAAAAGAATAATATTAATTAATTATTAACAAACAATAACTAATACTCTCTCCATCTAGGCATCTACCTATCTTTTTTCTCAAGATGGTCATTCTGAGCTTATATTTTAAATTGTCACTTTGTTTCTTACCTTTTGACGCCTTGACTGATAAAGAGAAACAGATTTTATTCTGAGGAAGGACATAGGTTACCTTATGTCTAAAATAATGAATGTAAGGATAATATATTATGTATTAAAAATTCTATTTAAGTTTTTGGTGTTTTAAAATAATCCCTTAATCCAATACATATCAGTAGTTGTATACATAGTTAAATGCCTAACATGAAACAAATTATTTGATTGATTAGCTACTAGTAATCAATCATATTATTACAAAATTGAAGTAATCTTATCACAATATTTACTGTTAAAAATTTGTCATAATATTATTTTTATCATGTTAATATTTGAGTGTTATAATGAGCCTATTTTTATTGATAAAAGTGTTATCAACAATATGCTTGTAACCAGATCGGTCATATCAATAAATTATTCGGTTTATCCATTGTTGGTGCAGGTGTCGGTTGTTGGCGCGGTGTATCTGGTAGGGTACATGCAATGGAGCGTAGCGTGGCTTATCGGGCCCGTTATATTGTCCGTACTGCGCGATCAATGGCGTAAAGAGAACGAGTATCGACGTAACTTAGCCAAGGCCGCGGCGTCATCATCCGAGAAAGATGTTGTTCTGGCCAAGCTTGACGACTTACCGGCGTGGGTAAGATATATGAACATTATCTCTAACTATACACGTAATAATATCATTTTCACGCACCTACTAACATTAAAGGCTAGTTGACAATTATATATTTAAGGTCAATGCACAACAAAAACAAAATTGAAATCGGTTCAAAAATAAAGTGGTTTAATTTTATGCTAGACAGAGAGTTCAGTATAAAAATTAATGTAGTATGTATTAGAGGACTTTTATCTATCTATACTAATATTATAAAGAGGTAAAGTTTGTGAGGTTGTAGGGGGTAATCTCTGGATCTACTTAACCGATTTTAAAAATTCTTTCACTAATAGAAACCTACAATATCCTTGGGTGTCATAGGATATATCGGGTGGCGATTAGGTTATCACATTAATTGCAACCACATATTCTACATAACGTATTTTGACCATACACAACTAAAAATAATAATTACAATAAGCATTTTAGCCCTGGGATCGTTTTTTCCATTTTAGTATTTAACATCATGTATTGTATAAAGATAATCACCTGACCTAAACTAGTAGTTCAAAGACCCGAGAAAATTCAAACGTTGCCGTTCCGTATTATATATACTAACAATAATAAAAAACGTAAACTAGTTAAGCTAAAAATGACCTTATAGCTAACAGCATTAGGCCTTGTCGTGTCCGTTACCCAGGCCAGATGTTGTCGAAAATGGTCATTTGAATCTTATAGATAATTAGTTTTGCGGCTTCTGTAATTGTTGCGCACATTTTTAAATTTGTTGCGCTTATAGTTTTTTAATTATTTCACAAAAACATTTCCTGCTGGGGTAACGTTACCCCAGCCAGACCTTTTTCTTTCTAATGGGAATATTTAAATAATTACTAGCTATAAAATTAGTTGTCTAGATGAAGTAAATGTTGTGCCTTATTTTGTATTTGTTCTTTAATCGGTTGCGAAGTTATTCAAGATTTTGCTGGGGTAACGTTTTTGGTTTTGCTAGATCTTTGAAATGGTTAAGCGGATTCTTATCATATTTTGTACATGGCTTCTTGGGAATTAGTTTAAATTTGTTCTGCAATAAAAAAACTAAAATAATACATAGCTTAAAGGTTATTTTATTAAATAGAAAAACACTTCAATTGGTCCCAGCACTCTCAATAAGAGCTCTAAAGACTTACTTTAAACGTTATTTTAAAGCTTGTAACTGCTTTCAAATGTATGTGAAGTTTCATTAGTATCCTGTAAGTATTTAACAAGTTATGATGATATTGAGTTCTTCACGAGCACGGTCTTGATGCGCGCGGTGTTATTTGGCCACTGGATTGGATATATGAACTGAATGTTATGTCAATTATTAGTTTTTTAGTTCAGTTGTATATGAGTAAAATTTCAGCTCAGTACATTGGATAATTAATGAGATAATACGATTAAAGTCATCAGGAAGTGAATGACCGTGGTAACCCGACCAAGTTTAGGTGGTTACGAAAAAGCGATAACGCAGAACATTATACTATCTTTTGAAATGTTTAGTATAATACACCTTACAATTTCGGTACAGACGCGTACATTGTTAAATACATTAATAATATAATAATATCTGTACTATGAAAACATTATTATTCTCTTCCAGTTGCACAAACTTATCAAAAATCACTGATATAACATGTCTTTCGGTGGGACGCGGAAGGGGTGGGGTGAAGGGGCGCATTGTTTGCATATTGCACTAAATATGCTCCGTAATCACATAATTCATCTTGTAGAGTGCGCATGCGTTTCGGCAGTTCCGTTTCCTGTTTTTGCAAATATTTATAGAGTGCGTGAGAGCTAATGTAAAATAATAAGTGTGGCGAATTACTGCTAATGTGGAGTGCTTCTATTGATGATCATAGTTATGGTGCAGGCTGCTTGATGAATTCACGAACAAGGTAAGCTTGTATAATGTAACTACAGAAATAGTAGCAAAATTATTATTAATATGTACATGTTGTTAGGTACTTATCTAAAACTAACTAACTAAGCAAAATTACTATCTGTAATTTTAATCTGTGATTGTTTTTAAGTATAAGTTTAATAATACTTTAAAAGTTCAATTGAAATGATTATATTACCGGTCAATAAAAATTATTAAATAATCACGTAGTTTTTTTTTAAACTTGTGTACATGTCTGTACTAAATTTGTAACACTATCCTACATATTTTAGAAGGTACCATAATGTTTTGCGTTTTCGCTTTTTCGTAACCACCTAAACTTGGTCGGGTTCCCACGGTCATTCACTTCCTAATGACTTTAATCGTATTATCTCATTAATTATCCAATGTACTGAGCTGAAATTTTACTCATATACAACTGAACTAAAAAACTAATAATTGACATAACATTCAGTTCATATATCCAATCCAGTGGCCAAATAACACCGCGCGCATCAAGACCGTGCTCGTGAAGAATTCAATATCATCATAACTTGTTAAATACTTACAGGATACTAATGAAACTTCACGTACATTTGAAGGCAGTTACAAGCTTTAAAATAACGTTTAAAGTAAGTCTTTAGAGCTCTTATTGAGAGTGCTGGGACCAATGGAAGTGTTTTTCTATTTAATGAAATAACCTTTAAGCTATGTATTATTTTGGTTTTTTTATTGCAGAACAAATTTAAACTAATTCCCAAGAAGCCATGTACAAAATATGATAAGAATCCTCTTAACCATTTCAAAGATCTAGCAAAACCAAAAACGTTACCCCAGCAAAATCTTGAATAACTTCGCAACCGATGAAAGAACAAATACAAAATAAGGCACAACATTTACTTCATCTAGACAACTAATTTTATAGCTAGTAATTATTTAAATATTCCCATTAGAAAGAAAAAGGTCTGGCTGGGGTAACGTTACCCCAGCAGGAAATGTTTTTGTGAAATAATTAAAAAACTATAAGCGCAACAAATTTAAAAATGTGCGCAACAATTACAGAAGCCGCAAAACTAATTATCTATAAGATTCAAATGACCATTTTCGACAACATCTGGCCTGGGTAACGCACACGGCCTTGTCTATGCGCAAAATTAAAAGATAAGGGACCACACTTAATGTAATGCAACATTTCCAGGTATTCTTCCCAGATGTGGAACGGGCCGAATGGTTGAACAGGGTACGTATGTTGTTAATAGACTCATTTACTAAATCACCTATACTCCATTTGGTTAGGTACTTAACTAAAGGTAAACAAATCATAAAAAAGGTTCTTTTATAGGGTCATTTTTCATTTCGAAATAAAACATCACCAAAATAAATTATTCAATAACTCAAAATCACATTCTCCTTTTATACTAGCATATCTTACTACTTTGTTTAATATTAAATAGTTACTATTATTCTTAAGCTTGCAAACAATTACTTAAATCAAAATTTATAATTATGTCAAAAAGTATTGCAATGTGCCTACTAAAACGAATCTAAAAATACAGATATTCAAAACATTTTTCTGCGTAGTAAACTTTAGATAACTCGAAAAAATTGAGAAATAGTACTGCGAGGAAGCGGAGCGAAATAATTAAGCGATATTATACTTAGTCGGGTAACCAGACGCCATACGTAACAGTTTGTATTTACTTTATTTACTTTACTTTCGTTCGTTTTTGTGTTTCTTTTGCCGCAAATGGTGTTAGATAGTTATTGTTCTGTTTGTTCGTTGGTTTTATTGATTGTTGGTCGTGTTGTTATTAATTTCACTCCCAATTCATATGATACCATTGTAATAAAAGGTTGAACAGCTCTGAACGCCGCCATTTTTGTTGTTTACCTTTAGTTAAGTACCTAACCAAATGGAGTATAACTCCCACTCATACACTAGTTATTGCGCACATTAGTTGCTAGCCCACACCATTGGGCCAGCCCATTTATTGATTCTTACAGTAACTGGAATATGGAACACATTTATTATTATTTTCTAGGAAATTATGTTTTACGTCCTTAACTAACATATAAGTAGCACATATACGAGTATAAGTAGTTCCAGAATTGATTAGAAAAGTTACTTCACTCTAATTACGTAATCTCACAAGCTGAAAGTTTAGTTAGGTAGGTGCTGCTGCACAGAAAAGTTTTATTAACCATTAGATAACATTTGGTACATGGAAATTACCATGGGATTCACAAAAAAAACCAGATCAATGCGTGGAACAACGCTACATACGTTGAATTTGATTGCTTGATAAATCGTATAAACACACCGAGACCTCTCCAGGATTCCTTGTGTTCTAGAGACTAGTTTCTTTCCGCCTTTATAAATCCATTTACTTAAAAAAACTTGCGTGATGGTTCAATACTAAAATTGTTTTTTCTCGTTTAGGGCTTAAATCGTTATTAATCAGTGCGTTTTGAAGAAATGTATAACGATTTAATAATGCATGATCACAGATTCTTCTCCAAGTGTGGCCCAATGTGAACCAATTCGCTCGTAACCTTCTGAAGGAGTCGATTGAGCCAGCCGTGGCGGAGAGCCTTGCCAACTTTAAACTTACTGGCTTTAAATTCGAACGCATGATTCTTGGCACTATCGTAAGTATTGTTAAGTTATTTATAATTGATTTCCATTAACATACTTATTTCAAATATAAAAAAGATTACGTCATCAATTCTTACATTTAATATGGAAGGTAAAAGAAGGCGGCATGATTATCGCAGTGGCTTAGCGAGCGGCGCTATCGAAAAGGGTTCTGGGTCTGGATTATGTGAGAATCTGTGAAACACTCATATATATGATAGAGGAAATAAGAGGCTACTCATATGTTGCACTAGCAATATTTCTAATACATAAATGTGATTTTATTTTACCCCATAACATAAATGATTGCAGACTTAATATGTTAACATCCTAGTTAACTTTCATCCTAGTATCATGTGAGATAATTACAAAAGTGGATGTGCAAACAAAATAAACGACTATTTGCTTTGCTCCGCGACGGTGTCGTCATGGTTAATATTAAAATATTATGGTTGCCGTTATAAAAGTTTTAATCCTTTCAGGCGCCTCGAGTTGGCGGTGTTAAAGTTTATGATAAGAACCTGTCTAGGGATGAAATCATCATGGATATCGACTTGTTGTAAGTATCTGAAATATAATCTTTCTAACTAGACTATCATAATTATTGCATTTTCTTATTAGTCATGAAAAGGAAAGAAAGGAAGTTGTTCTCCATGTGTTCACGCTGTATCGGTCTAGAGATTGCAACCCGGTATGTTTCTCACCCCGGCCCGGCCCGGTGGCATTCGTCACCAACCCGGGTTGAGTGTTAGCGGTAAAACCTTGAAAATTTTCTACACATGAATAGAAAAAGACAATGATTCAAGGTTAATATTCATTCAAACTGGCTTATGAACAATTATCACAATAATCAGTCTTACTCAAGTCTCAAAATCACACTTAATACAGAATTGATTACTATTACTTAGGGACCGAAAAGTAAAATTAGTATTAGTTTTTTTTAGGCTTGCGCTTGATCACGACTTGCGTGATGTTAAGCAACGAAGTGGTCTACGGTGGAGCGCACTTGTCTAAAAGAATATATTCACTCTCGTCTTGAAGACACCTAAATTGTAGGTCTCGGGGAAAAAACATTCCGGCAGCGAGTTCTACAATAAAGCAGTACGCACTATAAATGTAGAGGCAAAACGCTTAGTGCGAGATTTAGGCACTTCCACCACGCAGCGGCGATGCCTTGCCGTAGCTCTGTTCGTCCGATAGTGGAACAGGGATGGTGGAACTATTTCATGTAGTTCCGAAGCACACTCCGAAATGTAACCGCCTAACCGGTAAAAGACAGAAAGACATGCAACTTTGCGCCGACGCTCAAGGCTTTGCAGTTGCGTTGCAAAGTGCGTCATTGCCGATTAACTTCTTAGCTCTCTTCTCAATGAACTCCAACGCCTCACGCTGGTATTGAGCCAATCCGTCCCAAAGGTGCGAACAGTACTCCATGCATGACCGAACCTGTGCTTGGTATAGTGACAGCAACTGTTCCGGCGTGAAGTATTTGTAATTATTCAATGTTTAAACAAGCAGGTTTTCCTCTTTGCTCCTCATAGTGTCTATTTGAAAAAATAGTATTGAAATAAGAAACTAATAACGCAGCTTAAAGTACTAAACGTGTCATAACAACTTAGATTAGATAGATAAACTTTGGTAGCTTTGCTATATACAAAACAAATTCTTGTATGCTAAAAGTAAAGTATTATGTTTTTTCTTAAACTTTGGCTATTAAGACTAGTGAGTGTTACTATTACTAATTGAGCAAATAGCGAAATCTTATAGGCTAGGCTGTACTGTAACTGTAAACAACCAAATTTGTGTAGTCTTAACGAACAAAATGTAAAGTAAAATTGAATACCGGGCCCGGTAAGAATGGCCAGGCCCGGTGGGTGTCTAAAAGGGCAGCGGGCCCGGTTTGCAATCTCTATATCGGTCTATGTAATCAATGTCTTAAATAATTTGTCTGCCTCGTTATTCTATACTTTGTCCATTATGTGAACCGTTTTTCGACAGATGCCTAAGAGCGTAGCTGTTCCAGATTACGTAAAAGTTAACTTTGAAATGCGTTACAAAATAAATATATTATGTATCTTAAGTTATTCAATTATCTTAATTATGATTTCTTGCAGACATTATAATACCATAAATGGAACGGATTATCCAAAAAAAATGATTATTGTTAAGCATATTAAATTTAGTTACATTCTACCACATTCTACCGTGTCTAGTGATGCAATCGAATGTATTCGCTGCAATCATTTTAAATAATTACATTAAATCAGTATCGGAAAATGGCATCCACTCCAATATCAATAAAATGTAAATTAAACAATCTTTTTGAAAAGAAATGGATGGAAAATGAATATTATACAAAAATTAATACAATCAGATGAATATTATACATATTTATTTATTATTGATCGTCGTTGCACCATTTTCGATTCGAAAATCTGACAATCGATAATCAATACTAGACAGTAATCAAAGTGTCAATAATCGGATCGATAATCGCATTTGTTACGTTCCTGCAATCACTAGTTCCATCTGTCAAAAAGTTGTTTACCTGGTGGACAAGGTATAGTGGCCCGAAATGCGACTGCTACGCTAGAAATCCCGGGTTCGATACCCAGGTCGAGCAAATTCTTAGTAGCTGCTCGGAGTCTGGATTTGTGTCCCGTTAGTGGCAATAGGCTCGCCTCCTATTACTTGTGACTTAAACATACCGGCGAAGCGCGGGGGTACATAAGTTACACATCTGCCTAAACCTTCGGGGAATACAGGCGTGATGGTATGTTATGTGTTATGTTAAATTAATTATCACAATGTCGCCATAAGGGTCGTAGTAAAGATGCAAGAACTACGGTTTTATTATTTTTTTCAGTTACGCTGGTGACTGTGATATCTCCTTTGTCCTGCAACGCATTCGTGGCGGTATTAAGGATCTTCAGGTATAAATTAAATATATTTATTTTATATTCATATTCGACTTGGTACTTCCGTCCGATCGCTGTCATGGCAGGAGAGCGGAGGACGGAGACGGAAGGCCTATATAGATATAGAAAATATACTAAGAGTCGTTTGTAAAAGGAAATACGAACGCTGATAATTTTGTCCAGCCATTTTAATAGGCTCGGCCCCTTTAACATGCGACCTAAATATACAATCGAACTGTGGGCTTTACATGAAAACACTTCCGGCTAATCCTTCGGGGACTCCATGCGTGTTGTACTCATGTTCCATAAACGCTGTTAGTTTTTCTATGAAATTCTCGGTAGCAGCTCGCAGTCTAGGTTGGTCCCCGTTGCAATAGGCTCGCTCCCTATTACGTGGGACCTAAACATATCGGCGCAGTGTGTGTGTACATATGTACACTTCTGCCTAATGGCAACAGGCTCGCTCGCTATTAGGTAGGACCGATATATATGCGCAGTGTGGGTGTACATAAGTACATTTCTGCCTAACCCTTAGGGGAATAAAGGCGTGATGGTATGTTATGTTCCATAAGTTGAATATTACGCACTTTTGCAGATCCATGGTATGGTACGCGTTATAATGAAGCCCCTTATCACCAAGATGCCTTTAGTAGGAGGATTGCAAATATTCTTCCTAAACAATCCGTCCATCGACTTTAACTTGGTCGGAGCTGCCGATGTACTCGACATGCCGGGATTCAGGTGAGGGACCGGATATACTTCAATTAAGCGATAGTGAACTTTCTTACGAAAATTAAAAAAACGAAATATATGTAGAATAGACTCGAAAAAACTTGTAGAAAATAGAGCACAAAGTAATCTAATCTAATCACAAAGTAATAAATTACCTACATTATATCATCAAGCTATAGCAAATTGGCACAATTTTTATATACATATGAAATTATATATCAAAAACATGTCTTGCATATACACCAATTATTAATAGGATCATGTTCGCGTAGTTCTTCGCCTTAATTTTCGATGAACCTAAGGCGGCTATGTCCGTTAATGTTGTCTTAAAGCCACTCCTGTGACGTGCATATTATACAAATATTAATGTTTACAGTGACATTCTACGTCGCTGTATTGTGGAACAAGTAGCGAAGATGATGGTGCTACCAAATAAGTTGCCTATAAAGCTGAGTGATGAGATACCTACTGTCGATCTGAGAATGCCTGAGCCCGAGGTAAGACTCTTGTACTTTGGTTAATCAGCTTTTTAAGGGTATTTATTGTTATTTCATGTTCTTGAAGTTAGCACTTAAAAATAATTGCTGTATGAGCCGTGTTGGTGTGTATTGACTAAAGGACTAAATTATATTTGAATGATATACGCTATTTTTTTAAAGTACCTACGTAAATATCATTGGAGATGCATATCGGAGTTCATGATCGGTTTTATTATATTGTATAGGATGTAATGTAAATCTTTCACATTAAGCAGCTGAATTTACAAGATGTTACTATTACAGGGTGTACTTCGTATACATCTTGTTCAAGCACAGAACCTCATGAAGAAAGATGTGTCAATGCTTGGTGAGAAACTATCTATGACTTCTTAAAATTAATTAGCTGTTCATCATCTCCCATTCATCAGTATGTTAATTTATCTAAGTTTTATATATTTCATTAATTACTGATAATTTAAATTTTACACCAATTTTCCCACCAATTTTATTATTAGGTAAGGGTAAGTCGGATCCGTACGCGATCATAACCGTGGGCGCTCAGCAGTGGAAGACGAAACACATCGACAACAACGTTAACCCGCGGTGGGACTTCTGGTGTGAGGTAAGGCGCCCAACAAAAGATATGTTTGCTTCACGTTTCCCATTAGTTTTACTTTTGTATGCACATATGGGTATTTTTATACTATTAATATACTTAGTGTTTCTAAATAGATTTTACAACTACAGTTCGCTTAGCGAGCACATTACTATTTTCGTTAATAATGGTACTTTATATTAAGACGTGCTTGCTTATTTTAATTAATGGGGTTTCAGATTACGGTAAGTAAGGTATATTCTTATTTGGCTTTGCTCATTTCTGATCTTTCTGAAATTCATAATGAGTCACAAATATTCATGTCATCACGTGCAATTTACATTATATTCGGAATTTCTCATCACGACGAGAAATGCAACTTAAACGCTAGTCTGGCATATGCGCATGAAGTGGCAAGGCAATGGTGATTGTGAAGAATAAAATTACTTATGTATGCCCTAGTAGCATGCAAACACCAACAAGAAAAGAGAAATATATATATTTCGATGAGATAAGATCTTTAGTCAAGTCAGCTACAGGGTTCTAAAGTTCCCTTAAATGTGTACTGAATATTTTTATATACCGTACAATTCGTTCGAAAAAACTGTGCGCGTCCGACGTTAGACGTTCTGCACAGGTAACCTCGTTTAAATATCGAAAGCAGTGAGGAGAATAATCACGAAAAATATTTTTTTTTATTAAAAAAAAGTAACAAATTACGACTGCAGTTGTCTTTAGTATGTCATATTAACATTTTATAACCACTTACGGACAACTTACGATGCGCACAGTTGTTTCAAACAAACTCTTAAACATAGGGGCTATTGAACTCATACTATACTCATATTTTACTATGGACTTCCATAGTTAAAGTTATTATAATTATTATGAGTACGGTTGCCACTCGCCAGCAGATCAAGTTACCATAAAATGTAAAATTTTCTCAGTTGACTTTGAAATTAATTTTCAACATTTTAAGGTTTAAAATTATTTGGACAAAGGAGAATGCCCATCTTCTTAGGAGATTTGGGCTCATACAAAAAATTGTCGTGTCACGGTGATTTTAATTTTATTTTGTAGACAAAGAAATTTCTTTTCATATTCTGCAAACGATTCCCCTTTGGCACATACAGATAAAGAGAAATCTTTTTTCAGGTTGCTGAAATTGAGGTTATAAAAACTAAATTCACCGCTATTTAACTTCGAAATGTGTAATTATTTACCATTCTAGGACGGTTTGTCCGATCTCGACCAGGTGTAGACATTTTCCAAGTGTTTCAAGAGACCAATCGCTTACTAAACAGAGTCCAATTGCTCACTTAACAATAAAACAGGAGTCCGATATCTCAAAATTATGGAGGGTAGAAAGTAAGGAGGACCATCTTGTATGGGGGATTAGTCGATAAAGTGTCCACTTGTATACAGCAAATTATTGTTCGAACACTCACCGAACTAACGCTAGTGTAGCAAGTGGAAATGATATGAATGTAGCAGTTACAAGCAGAGTGAAGTGTGCTGAGTTGAAAAATTTAACATTTCTCTTGACTTCTGTAGTTAAGAAATATGCAGTATTTAAAATCTCAAACTAAACTGTAATTTAGTAAATAATAACCTATAAACCTCCTGAAATAAAAATAAATAAATTTTTAAAATTCTTTCACTTGCTACTTCAATGGAAACTTTTTAATACACTGAGATGGTCCTCCTTACTTTCTACCCTCCATACTCACAATAAAACAAATTAAATTATTTGACAGATAATAGATCTTTGTCTCTCACACCGTGTATGGTGTTGCCAGGTATTACGTTAGTCGATTTTCGATATCGACTTTGTATGTACATATTTCTCAAAATAACATTAAGTACTCTCTGTTCAAGCATAATGGGTTTATTAAATTGTTGTTGTTTATCTGTTGTTTTAAAATGATTATTGTGACGAATGCACATTGGCGCGATAAATAATTTTACACGTAATTATTTACATATATTGTACAAAAAAGCTTAGATTTTAAATACATCTATAAAAAAATAAAAAATAAATTATTTTCCTAAATTAATTTTATTTTATGTCATGTGGATCTAGCAGTAATGCCAACCTTTACCAAAAACACTAAACGACGGAATTAAGTATCGACAACAATAAATCGATTTTGATTTTTATTGAAATATTGGCGGATATACTTAGGATTCAGTAAAATAAACATTTATAACGTTTTTCAATACTAGGGTAAAAAAATGTTAATACAAAACATATAACCATAAAAAAATAAGATATAAATTGTGTATATTATGAAGTTGGGCAAAACTTACTTAGTAAAAAAAATACTTGGTTAAAAATAAATTACTTGGTTAAAAATGGGCTCACCTTATGAGGTGAGCCCATTTTTGGGCATTCTCCTTTGACAGTTTTGTATAACTTGATGTGCTGGCGACTGTGCAAAAGAGATCAAGTCCATAATGTATTTACGGTATATAAAAATAAGTTTGTATACGAAAGTAGCATTCTGTATAAATATTTTGCGAAATCAAAGTAAGAAACAATATCAGGAATGGGCATGAGCAACCAAGCATATTCTATATTTTTTAAAGATTGTTTACTGTTTACTTGTTGGCAGTTTGTTTTAAAACTTTATTTAACTGGCTTTTCCAATTTTCACTATCAGCTAAAATGTTTAATTATTGTGTCAGCGAACAGTAAGTACTCTTTAAATTGCCGTCCTACAGATTAAGTTATTTCTCAATTATCAAGTAATGTTTAACGATTGTGTGGTTTTTTGGGTGGGATTTAATTTTATTAAGAAAACTAATTATTAACTTAATAAAGACAACTTGAAACCTGTTAATCAGGGAGAAAAAATATCTGTCTGGGGGTGTGATAAGATAACAATTAAGTATTCATATGTTTAATATGCTTTCACTATACATTATACGAGCGTAATCTGTACGCAAAAATTGGTCGTGAAAATATTTGCAAGTAAGTAATTATGAACAAGATTTTGTTTTCCTCACTTATGTTTGCGTCGGACTATGCGCGTGTGGCATACAGGCGCGTATAATGCAATCTCTGGGCCAAGCATTGGAAATAGAGGTGTTCGACAAGGACGAAGGCAACAACGATGACAAACTGGGCAAGTAAGTACGTGCACGCGGTGACGGTAGCGAGGCGGGGGCGGGGCGGGCGAGGAGGACGGGTTAAGCTATGCTCATGGTTGCACTCGCTTCATGCACTGTAACTGTCCCCATGCTTTCTTGGCGAACGTGACTAGTCTGAAAGTTACAGTGACATATTCACTTTCATTCTGTCACTGTTAACTTGATGACTCACTGCATAAATCGACTTTAACAAGTAGCGCTCGAGTGGCATCATATCAAACGGGCTTGTTATTTAAAAGGACTGTGTTCCTCGGCTCTTTTTATGTGACGCTCCCGAAACATGTAACGAGAGATATGGGATTATGGTGAATAAAATAAAGAAGATACATTTTCGTGATGCGCATCGCTTATTCTGGATCTCTCATTACAAGTTATCAATT
Source organism: Subacronicta megacephala (assembly GCA_958496365.1). Lineage (NCBI taxonomy): Eukaryota > Metazoa > Arthropoda > Insecta > Lepidoptera > Noctuidae > Subacronicta > Subacronicta megacephala. The sequence continues at coordinate 7,143,798 of OY292516.1, read as the reverse complement.
TTAGCTATGCATGTGTAGATCGTAGTGCATTTAGAACTTAGTATGTAGAAGAACCACAAGTGCAGGTGAGTTTCCTAGATATGTCTTGTTATGAAATATTATTCTTCTTATGCAGGCTTGTTAAAAAACAGAGATCGCCTGAAAAAGCAACCTTTTGTTAATGTCAATATATGTTAATAAAAAACGATATACTTGCCAGATGATCAGTGATTAAATTGGGCCCACAGTTATTCCAAAGATATGCAAAAGAATTTGATTAGTCGTTTTTGTTTAGGCAGTCGTTTGGCATAAAACTAATATGTCGATGTGTTGTGATTTTGTCCTAAGGCAATAATAAGCTCAAGGAAGAGTCAAGTGCTGCAGTGCGAGCTCTGGGACTGGGACCCTGGCATGGGCATACAGAACGATGATTATCTTGGCAGGTCCGTCTCCGCCGCTATTAGTGCATTGACACATTAGCGACATTTCATTGCCGTGTTTTTCTTTTGTTATTTTAAAATCGACTCTTATTATCACCGTTGCAGGGCTCTGATCGTCATTTTATTTAACTTTAAATAATGCCGGTGATACTAAGATTCATCATGTTTAAATTGTGTGGTTTTAACTGTTTTGACTACTTTGGTGTTCTATTTTATACCTACAGCTGTTGTGTGACAGATTGATTTGCGCCTTACATAGAATATCGATCAGCTAGGTAGGTACATGGAGACATACGTTAGAATACCTAAAAAAATCTAATCAAAGAGGCAAGTTAATTATTCGTTACCTCTTTATTAATTAACATAACACAATAAATTACAAAAGTACCTACACTAATATAATTAATTTACAAATAATTTTCACACCTGCGCTTATTTTGACATTTAAAACTTAACACATACTTATACGTTCTGAAGCCAATTATTGTTGCAGTAAATATGTACATAAACATAATTCCTAAACCCTAGAAAACTAATGTAAGCTTATGTATTTATGTGTATATAACATGGTGGGTTGTAACAGTCTGTACTACGCACCAGCGCAACGATTTTGGTCATCAAGCTTTTCGACTGGGACCGCACGGGACGAGACGAAAACCTCGGCAGGTCGGTCGCTGCCGCTAGTATACAAATGTATTTGACAGTGTACATACACTATCACATTGAACTAACATACTTGACATTGAAAGCGACCACGGACCACACTTGCGCACACGAGAATAGAATAACTAATCAATCATACTGTACGCCGTGCCTAACCACAAACAAAAGCACTCATCAATAACAAATGCACAAGAATAAGTAAATTTAATCAGTAACACCCACATAACTAAAAGTTTTAACATTCAATAGGCAGTATTTTTGACGCTTCATGTAAAAACGATATGCATCCATTGTCCGTACGATCAATCAACCATAATTAACGTTATAATGTAACATAAACGAGTTAACAGACTAATGAAACTGTCCACAAGTCATATGCCTTTCTGTATTCTAGTACTTATGTGTAAACAAACACCTGTTGTGTGTGGATTACACGATGCTGGTCACAAACACTTATCGTCACAAACGCAATTTGTTATAGGTATTACCTGAACAGTACCTACTGGATTCAAGCTAAATATGTAAAATTAGTAAAGTACAAAAAATAATTACCATTCAACAAAATCATTTATAATCATATTATCACGTGAATCATGAATAAAAGAGAGTGTCGTGTTGTTCTGTTACAACTAATTGCAGATCATGATTTACTTCGTAAGTGACGGGTAACATTCGTGACCAGCAGAGTGTATTATCCGTGTGTCACTAAATGTTTGTTGTGTTATGCACTGTATTTCTCTTTATCTACTTAACACTTTCTATTATTGCTAACTATGGTATCCTACAAATAACTGGGTGAACGTATCATAAGTATGACTTATTATGTGAGACTAATATCTTCTATTTTCAGATGTTCGTTGGATATCTCGCAAGTCGTACGCTTTGGTCGTTTAGACACGGTAAGCTAACTCAAATACCAGCCTATTAACATTATATATATACATACACTAACCTTAGCCAATAGGGTAGGAAGGGGTTTGGAAAATTTACGGATTTTACGTTACGGATTAACTCCCGGGCGCCTTTTTGAAAAAAAGTCCTAGGTCAAAATCTTGTTATGTATGTGTCATGTTTCCAAGATTTAAGTTTTCAAAAACCAAATGGATTACCAAAAAGGTACAACGAGTAATAGTTTCCACTCAAAACGCTTGTTTTTCTTGTCATTTTATGTAACCTCCTGTCCTGTCCTTTACAGCATCCATGGTCACGGGTGGACCATGGATGCTGTAAAGGATCCGAAACGTCGGGAATTAAAAATATCAATATAACGCGATAAAATCCGTAAAAAGTAGTTTTATTTCAATGTCTAATATTCGCGTAAGTGTTAGAAACCAGTAAGGAAAACCATTTCAACATACAAATTGTAAAGATGCTTTAATTTGAAATGACAGGTTTACCTATCACTTTACGCCGCAATCGAGTCTGTATCCTTTGTTTTTGTGGCAACATCCTTCTAATCTTATTGTGATCTAATTTGACTTGCAAGAAAAAAACATTATTTGAATTTGCAGCTTTCTTCGATCTGGTCTACACGACGGTACAAGCTTGATAGCATTTATGTTGAACGCCATGATTTATTTGTTTATAATATGTCAGCTAAATATACAGGGTGGAAGGGACATCGACGCACATCCGCTTACCACGAATACAGTACATGATTCTAGATTCTTCTACGCAAGGGGATCCAGAATCATGTACTGAATTCTTGGTAAGCGGATGTGCGTCGATGTCCCTTCCACCCTGTATAGGTATTGGCTGCTGGTCAAATAAACTAAACTAAACTAAACGGCACCTACGCCAGTAAGCCAAAAACTTCAAATCCTCAAAAATTCAAATTCTGGTTTCTATTGCCAGTTCTCACATATTCAAAATACGATGTTAAACGAAAAAGGAACTGTTCCCGCCTTGTTTGTTGCCTCTGAAATAATCCCTGCATAATGCGTTATAAATACATACATACTATCATCAACATTTACATAAATGGTTTGTTTTCCATTCAAGTGGCAAACTCTTCAGCAAGCAAAACATGGGAAAGTCCAGTTGCGTTTGTCATGGCACCGTTTGACTTCTGAGGTGACGGAGCTCAGCCGCGTAAGTTATAAGAATATTTAAATCTTCACACAATAAAACTAAAATACAGTACAAATTATATTTAATGTTTTATTGCCATTTAGGCTTTGACGGAAACCTTGCTGATCAAGACTGGAGATCTCAGTTCCGCTGTCTTAAATGTCTACATCGACTCGTGCAAGAAGTTGCCTGTAAGTTTTATTAGTACTGTACTTTTCTGTGTGTGTTGTTATCACCCTCCTGAACTGATATAAACTTTCTTCATATTCCTTCCTTAGCTGCCTGATTAATACAAATTGGTGTTTTTTTTGGTGACAGAATGCGCGTAGTCAGTCCCGTCCTGACCCTTACTTGACTGTGACCGTGGGTAAGAAGACGGAGAACACGGCTGTTCAGATGAGGACGGACGACCCTGTCTACGAGATAGGATATTCGTTCCTTGTGCAGAACCCAGAGATTGATAACTTGGAGATTAAGGTAAAAATTCAGTTCCTAAAAATGTTATTTATTATCTTAGTAGCGAAGTAAAAAGCATATAATCATCTTTCAAGGGAAAGTACTTGCACACTGCTTGGTGATCTGTCGCCTCAATGAAATATCGTCTAGAAATTATATGCAAATTTTTTTTATTAATGTAATGTAATAAGGTTTTGCGTAGGTTATACGTCATACTGCCAACATCAATGGTGGTAGTATAATGCCTGTCCTGTCCCGTTGATGGGGTCCAGTAGATAGATGTAGAGAAATAAAATCACACTATACGATTTTAATTTTCTACACCTATCTACTGGGCCTCAACAACGGGACCAATGTTAAATAACCTTAAATATTTAATACTTCCTTCTTAATTTTAGGTTCTAGATTCGAAAACGGGCGGCCAACTTGGCCAGCTGACGTATGGAATCTCATCTTTGTTGAAACAGAAGGATCTTAGCATGATAACTCAGCCTCTAATGCTACAAAGATCCGGCCCTGAGTCGAAAATAATCATGTCCCTGCAACTAAGGGTAATGTATCAAACACTATATAATTGATAAGACATAATATAATTGTATATGCGCGTATTATAATTCCCTCACAATTAGAATCAAATGTCTCACTGCTGGTCACATGGACATCTCATGGAAGTGAAAGAATATCTGACTTGATGACGTTGAGTTGAGTTTAGTTGGACTTTAGTAAGCATTGGTTCACATAAGTTCATCAACATACTTGCACCTATTTCCCTATAGATATTAAAGGAGGCCATCAAAGAAGAAGACTATGAGGAGGAACCTCTATCGGAAGTGCGTGCGAGCGAGCCGTCGCCGCCGGTGACGCCGGCGCCGCCCTCCCCGCCGGTCGCTATTGATACAATCGATGCACACCAACCCGAGCCTACGGTTACAGGACCAGGTGAATTAAATTACCGAAAGTTGTACAGAATCGGAACCTAAAGATTTTGAACTCAATATTAAAATTGTTTCGTTCGATTAAAGTACTTGAAAACCGGTTTATTGCAATTTTTTCAGCTGCTCCTATTTCTACACCTGAGTTAAAAAATATCGAAGACGGCGTTCCGGACAATAGTTCACAAAAGTCGGTTCCCATCGAACATATAGAAAAGGAAATAGGTAAGTTGTTTTTATAAAAGTGAAATATTTATATTATCTGAGAACCATGTGTTTAAAAGAGAATTGATCCGCGTATAAAGATCACGAAAAGCACCTTTGCCAGTTGCTTTGAGAGTGGTACTCAACACTGACGGAGGCAGTAAGTCCCACACGTTAGATATCGATCAGAGAATTTCATGAGATGTTACCCTCGCTTACTAGTGATCACAAGCTGGAGACTTGGCACATCGTTGAACTATTATTTAACTATTTTATTTTATTATAGACTCACCTCAAGAATATCAACCGCCAACTGGTCGTGAGACACCGAAACTAGTACATAGGAGCTCCTCTTTGACAACGTAAGACAAAATTATCATTATGTATGGCAATGCCGAAATTACTTAGCAGAACATTATGGAAATTTTATACAGGGTAGGAACGACGAAACGGAAATTATAATGAAAATACGAAATGGAATTTTTTTCTTCGGCTCGAAGGACCAAAAAAAAGGAGGAGAAGGACTAAAAATCCTTATAGCTCAATGTCTCAATGAATGTTCTAGAATTGATACCGTGCACGGCATCTGACATTCTGACATGTATTTTTTCTCATTCAGATAAAGATATTTCTTCAGAATTGAACAGTCTGTTTCTTTCGATATATTTGATGCAACTGGTCCATGATAGAAACTTGAAAAATAAAAGGCATAGGTTTTAAAAAAAACTAGGTTAGGTAGTGTAGCCAGCTGTTTATCCTTTTTTAAACCAGTCTACACATTAAATCACAGAATACGTCATTTCTTAGTACCTACAGTACGCTCTTGTGTAGGTGTGTAGCCCATCACTTCGTTATTTATAAACAATAACCAATTTTAATTATAAAAAAAAAAAAAAAATATAGTAAAACCCTTTATTTCAGTATTGTAAAATAATCAAATAAGTTTCTAATATTGTTGTATATTGACCCCTAAACAATTTTCTTTCAAATTTTAGCTTCGTAGTTCCTATGATTATGTGATTAATTAAGCTTATTGCAGACGATGCGCCGTAGCTTGGTCAAGTACTTATCATATGTACTTGCGCTAACGTTCGAACACAAGTGATCACTAGCACTGCGACGCACCAGTGGCAGTGCCGATTGACACGATGAACAGTAGTAGTACTTGCGCAAGCTGCTGCTCATCTTCTGCAATAGCCTTGAATGAGTGTTATTTTGTTTTTATATACTATACCAATAATGATCGTCTGATTCAGATCTGCTGGAGAAGCTGGACTAGGGCGTATTTTGCTCTCACTGCGCTACAGCATGCAAAACCAAACTTTATACGTAGTTGTTCACAAAATCATGTAAGTTGTTAAAATAATTACAATGAATTAAATCAATTAAATTAGTTAATAATTTAACGAATTTCGATGTCTACAGGCACATACCGCTGAAAGATCCATCCAACGTCCCCGACCCATACGTAAAGCTATACTTGCTGCCTGGGCGCTCCAAAGATTCCAAACGTAAAACTGTGGTAAGTGAAATTTTAACCCTTCAAGCGGCATCATAAAAACCTTTTTGGACGGTATTGTGATCGGAGGTGTTTTTTATAATTTACAGGTAGTTAAGGACAGTTGCATGCCGGAATACGATGAGCAGTTCGAATGGGTTATTCCATTAGCGGAACTGCACTCCAGACAGGTGGAGGTGACTGTTGCCACGCATAAGGGCTTCCTGGGTGGCAGTCCTATTGTAGGACAGGTAATATTTTCGCTATTTAAAAATAGGTAGCTAGACTGCCTCATTAGTCTAGTGGTCCTAAGCGCCTAAGGTCCTAAGATCCTAAGCGCCTCTAGCCCTGGGTTCGATTCCCAGGTCGAGCAAAATGTTATTGGGTTTTTCTATGAAATTCCCAGTAGTAGCTCGTAGTCTGGATTTGTGCCCGGTTAATGGCAATAGCGAGCCTATTGCCATTAACCGGGCACAAATATCCTACCCTATCACATTGGACCTAAACATACCGGCGAAATGTGGGTGTACATTAGTACACCTCTGCCTAACCCTTCGGGGAATACAGGCGTGATGGTATGTATGTATGTTATGTTAAAAATAGGTCCGATAATGGCGCAAATCTATCATAGACAACAAATATCTGGTCTTTTGCAATCGCTCTAAGATAATCGATGTAAAGTCTAGAAGCCGAACGAGACATATTTTCAAAAAATATTTTCATACTTAATCGTTGTTGTAATTCAAAGTTTATATGTATAAAACACACAGAGAAACAACGCGGGCGAAGCCATGGGCGGAAAACTAGTGTAACAATAAATTCATAAAATAACTATGCCATAGGTTTCTAAGCTAAATACATACCACAACCTATTTTTCCTGATGGTAAAAAGTAACCTGGTAGGTAACTAAATAATCATGAAATATAGAAACTAAAATTAATTGATAATAATATTCTCCACCAGGTCGTGGTACATCTTAACCAGTATGACTTCCGCGAAGCGAAAACCTTGTGGTTCGACCTCATGCCTGAGACATCGCCTAGGGATTAGACAGGGTATTGGAAGAAATCTCTGTTAATTAAAGTACTTATGAATCTGATAAACTTTTGCTATTTGCAAAAGCCATAAATGTTGATCTGAATGCTGATGATGCAATGTATCTATGAATATTGTGTAAATTTTGAACAATCAAATTTACACAATATTCATAGATACATTGTGCATATAGATCTTTTGGTAATATACTGTTCACGTTATTTACAAAAGGTTTCCTCGTTAAATATAATTTTACAGAATGATTTTGATTCATTGCAAATCCTTTAAAAATACAATATTTTATTATCACTATTAATTATCGATTTTTTTTTTTAATATTTTTGCACTCGTAAATTTTGGCCCGACTGTTATGCAGGTCCACGGTTCGATTCTGAGGTCGAGCAGTGTTATTGGATTTTTCTCTGAAATTCTCATTGAAGACCAATCAGGATTAGTGCCCGGATAATGGCTTTAGTCTCGCCCCTATTACATGGGACTTAAACGACCCGGCGAACTGTGGGCGTACATAGTACACCTATGCCTAACTCTTTAATTTAAAAACAACCACTTAAACTTTAGTAACATATTTTCATTTTTAAATATAAAAGTAAAAAAAGTATTCTACATATTTTCGATATCAAGTTTGGGATCTTTTAACGATGAATTATTAATCATTCTGTATATTAATTATAAATTTTACACTCGTTTATATTGTTAGAAGTGCTTTCGGTGTTTATTTATGTTTTACTAATAACTATTTCGATGTTAGCATTGCTTATAAGTGTTTTAGCACTAAGTCAGAGTTTAACTTAAGATAATAATATTGTGACAAAGCATTTATGTCGAGGCGCATGTTCTATTTTTTATGAATGATTGAAGTATTTCATATTGTTTTTGTTACTTTTATATTGCATATACCTAATTTAATTTTTTATGTAATAATATTTTAAAAAGAAAAAAAGTGTCTTTTACTTACATTAAAAGTCTGAGTGAAAATCTAGTGAAAATGAAAATAATCTTTTAGGGAATTTAAATTTCAGCTTCTTCGCGTCGAAGGTACGTTCTTTTTTTTGTTTTTTATATGGATGTATACTCTTTGTCCAAAACTTAGCCTAACTAACCACTAACAATGCTTTAGAGGTTAAAGCATTGTTAGTGGCAGCGCAGAGGTCGTCTATGCTACAGGTTTCAGGGCATAGAGGACAGGATAGGAGGTGAGAAAATGTGAGTGAATTTCAGCTATCTTTTTGTATTATCATGCATTTATTTTTCCTTCACTAAAATAAATTTAAACATACCATCACGCCTGTATTCCCCGAAGGGTTAGGCAGAGGTGTACTTAATATACACCCACAGTTCGCCGGTATGTTTAGGTCCCATGTAATTGGGGGCGAGCCTATTGCCATTCACCGGGCACAAATCCAGACTCCGAGCTGCTACTGAGAATTTTCATAGAAAAACTCAATAACACTGCTCGACCTGGGGATCGAACCCAAGACCTCTAGCGTAGCAGTCGCGATTGGGACCACTAGACCAACGAGGCAGTCAAAGGCAGTTTAAGTAAAATAAATTTAAATAATAATAACATAAATGAATGGATGTATATTGTGTGTGTAATGATCAATACTAGCTCAAAGACAACTGGTCAAATTGAGAATGAGGTTTCGACAGTATAAAATTCGTGGCATATAGTTTAAAACATGGAAGATTTGGTACCTAGTAGTAGTGCCTGCTGGCATGTCTACATGCCAGCATGATTGGGCCGCAGAATATCGACGTCAAGTAGCAGTATGCATTCTGTTAGTTTCTTACGGTAAATGTGGATCCATTTCCTTCTCCTTTTCTCCTTCCCCTCCCGTTTCCTTAAATACGCTCGGCAACGCATCTGCAACTCCTTTGGTTTTGCAGATGTCCATGGGCGGCGATGACTACTTACCATCACCTGTTTAGTAGTCGGCAATAGCAACGGTGAGATGCGAGATTTATGTTTATTCTGCGCTCTTTTTTGATATTAGAAAGTGGATACTACTTTTCCTACGACCTCTACTTAGAAGCAAATTAGATATTTATTTAGGCAGTCCTGTAATTTCTATTAAGTTTTCAAAAGTTACAGGCCGTTAAAGTTGGCCCTTCATTTCATGTTTGAGATTTCGGAGACTGCCGCTGTTACTCATTATACCATCAGTTATTGCCACTGAAAGACTCGCTAAAATCGGTCCAGCCGTTTCGGACATTCGGCAAAACGTACACACACATACAGATATTAAAAAACAATTTTTGTTATGAATAGGCCATACACGCTTCAATTTTATTTATTTGTACAAATTAAGAACATATTATATTGAGAATTTCATATATGTATTTAAAGGGTCTAAAAGTATTTTTGAGTAAGATGATTGTACCTAGCTGTCTTCCCTCCGTTTAGAAATAAATCCCTTAGGTATTTGGACCGTTAAGGTTAAACACAAACAAACATCTAGATTGAATGAAAAATATTTAATACATTAATTCACACACACAATATATAATTGAATGTAGTCATTAGTACTTAAATACAAATTCACAGTCTTCCTTAAAGTTCCGTGCCTCACAGTAAAGGACTTCGCGTTCATTACACTTAAATAATTATAGCATCATCAGCGTTCCATTGGAGTGGGAGTAATTTTTTGTGCAATGATTTTTCCATAACCACCTCTACCTCCATCATAATCAGTCCTATATTCATCTCTTACCTGAAACATGAATGTAGATTTGTACTACACAGATAATTTAAATAGTTTATAAGAACCTAAACAATATATACCTAGGTACATATTTTGCAAGCAGCCCAGCTGCTCTTAAGTTAGCAATTTACTTGGATATCCGATAAACAATTAGTGCTAGTTTTTAAAAACTTTATAGGTAGAAGATATACCTATTATACAATACGCAAAATTTAAGCTATGTATCCCTTAAAATAAAATTAACAAATTTCGGGCGATTAACAGACAAATTATTATGACCATTTATTATTTACTCCTATAATTTAAATACCAGCCACGGTTTAATTAAGAATAACCCCTCTGCTAAATGAGTTCTATGACTCAATAACAGCCCCTTATGCAGCTACAATGGCAATTACTTATTGTTATTGTTCACGTCAATTTGAGTTGCAGTGTAGCAAGAGCAACTCAAAATGTATTGTTCAACAATGTTAAGTTTCTTACCAATATAATAAATCAATAATGTTTTTTTGGTTATTTTTTGACTGCTCCTTCCTCTGTGATTTATTGTGAAAACATATATTTTACCAGATTTTTTAGATTTACCTCCAGAAAGAATATCACAAAACTCAACCTCAAAATATCTGAAGGTCCAATTACTAAAAACTGCTATCTAATAACAATGTTTTAGTTGATAATCTAGAGTACATTCCCTATATTTTATAAAAGATTCAGCCAAGACACAATGCAATGCAATAAAATCGTTGTTGTTGAGCATGATCCTTCATTGACCATCATAATGATCTGAGCAAATTAAATAGTGACCTCCACCTGTTCACAGGAACAAAGCGCTCCCCCTCCACACTTGCCATTTTAGTGGAAAGTATAATAGACCTTTCAAAGCTAATTTAAGAAGGGTAAGCACTGTATAATAAATAATTTATGATTCACTACCTGTCCACCAGTTTTGCCTCTTCCATATTGTCTTCCTTCAATGAATCCAGCATCCCAATCACATCGGATGATTCGGTCATCAAGTCTAGTACCATTTATATATCTGGAATATTAAGGTATACTAAATTTATAATCATCATCAACCCATTACATTGTCCTACTGCTGGGCAAGGGTCTCCTCTCAGAATGAGAGGGGTTAGGCTGTAGTCCACCACGCTAGCCTACTGCGGGTTGGTAGACTTCACACACCATCGAGAAAATCTCTCAAGCATGCAGGTGACCTCATAATGTTTGCCTTCACCATTTAAGTGTGATAATTAAGCATTAATATGCACATCACTTCAAAAAGTAAGAGGTGCATGCCTTGGATTTGAATTCAAGACCTTTGACATGACAGTCCTATGGTCATATCACAAGGCTATCACTGCACATTAAATGCAAGTTATATACAATACTAATATTTTTTTATTATTTGAAATAATTCATTTGCTAGTCCCATGTTTAGGTCCCATGACCTACACATGTTTTCCGACTAGAAAGAAAAAGAAGAACCATATGGTGGGACAAACAAACTGAAGTAGAGCAAGGCTCTTAGCCTTGCTCTACTTATCAGAATACAAATGATTAGGCATTTCTAGATAATGTTTATGTTTTGGGACCACATTACTATACTATAATTATAGTGAAACTCTCACACATACACAAGGTACAAATTAACTATGACAATACAAATGTTTCACTAACCTCATACAGTTTTCAGAATCATATCTTGTATAATATTCCACAAAGCAAAATCCGCACGGAGTTTTTTTATACTTATCTAATCCCATTACTACTCTTCTGATATCACCACATCGCGAAAATAATTCATAAATTTGTTCTTCTGTTGTATAAAATGACAGGTTTCCCACATAGAGAGTTGATGACGCCTTCAATAACTTTTCTTGCTCAGTACGGGAGCCCTGATACAATGATTTAAAAATTGTTTGTTATGAAAAATTTATGCAAATAAATAAAAAATAAGGTTTATTTACAAAATGTGCACCTTGAAGTGTTGATCACGATATGAACTAATTTCGATTGCTGAATTCATTGTGCCGGAACTTTTTCGCATTCCAGTATAATCTTGTTAAAAAGACATCAAGTCAGCAAAACACTTCCTGATTTCGACTTTCACACTATCTGCAAAATTCTGAGACCTTTATAATAGAAATAAAATTATTTTCCACAAATGTTATCCAATGATAGAAAATAAAATTATGATTATTACTCTTTGATCTGATGACATGACAGGCTGTCAGATGAGACAGCATAGAGTGAGGCATAAAGTATTACAGAAATGTCATGTCATTTATTTTTATTAATTTATATTACGGCCCCGGATATATGTCCTTTAAGCGTAACTATCTATAATTATGTACTTTTATATATAATAAATAAATTATTTATTTATTTCTCACCACAATATAAAATACAGATTTTATTCGTTATTCTTACATTTCTAACATTATATATATATATATATCAACACAAATCCAGACTCCGAGCTGCTACTGCGAATTTCATAGAAAAACTCAATAACACTTTGCTCGACCTGGGGATCGAACCCAAGACCTCTAGCGTAGCAGTCGCGATTGGGACCACTAGATCAATGAGGCAGGTGAATGGCAATAGGCTCGCCCCCTATTACATGGGACCCAAACATACCGGCGAACTGTGGGTGTACATTAAGTACACCTCTGCCTAACCCTTCGGGGAATACAGGCTTGATGGTATGTATATATATATAATATAACATATATTATATTATATATATTTATTTATTTCGTAAACCATAATGGGCAAGATATTTATGTTGGGGATTGATGGCGCTTCAACAGACAGCGCCATCTAAAAAATTGTTCCGGAAACTAATCGAGTGACTGGAAGCGCAAGCGCGCCCCACCGCATGGTCATGATCATCTGTGGGAGGGATGCGACTATAAGTGTCCGCATTCCTTGCCCACAGGTTCGTCAGAGTGGTGGTCGACGGTGCGCTCTCCAGCGCCCGTCCCGTGGCAGCCGGTGTACCACAGGGCAGCTGCATCTCACCGGTGTGCTACTCACGTTACACCGATGACATCCCCACGACGGGGGACACGACGCTCGCGCTGTATGCTGACGACGCCGCGTACATCACAACCTCCATGAACGCGAGGCACGCGTCCGTCAAAATGCAGCGCGCCCTCGACCTTCTCCCCGAGTGGCTCTCCAATTGGAGGCTCTCGGTTAACGTGAGTAAGACGCAGGCGCTGCTCACAGACTACGCCCCGCTGCCCCCACCCCTGCAACTACAGGACGCCGACATCGAGTGGTCACCACAGGTAAAGTACCTAGGGGTCACCATCGATCGTCGGCTCACCATGGGACCGCACGTCCGCAAGACCGCCGCCAAAGGTAGGGTAACCCGCGCTCTCCTCTACCCAGTGCTCTCATCCCGCCTCCCGCTGCGCGTCAAACTGGGCGTGTACAAAATGTACATCCGCCCGTTGTTGACGTACGCCGCGCCGGCATGGTTCGCCCTCACGAGCGAAACAACTAGAAAGACGCTCCGTGTGCAGCAGAGCGCGACGCTGCGCACAATCACTGCCGCCCCTCGCTTCGTGAGGAACGATGTCATCAGCCGGGACCTCAGGATTGAGAGCCTGGACGAGTTCGTGGCTCGTCTCGCGAAAGGCATGTTCGCGCGTGCCGACGCCTCGGACTTGACCCATATCAAGAACTTGGCGCCCTGGCACGCGCGCCCGCCTGACGCGAGACGCCTACCACGCGACCTGCTCGCGGACGTGCCTCCCCCCCTACCGGATTGACGCCTGAGTAAGTCGCTGACACCTACACGCGACTTACCCAAACACTATATACTCTCCACTCACAACATGCATCAAGTGAGCGACGGGTTCTAAGTTAATATAGACACGGCGTAAACTTAAACACACATGCACCACAGCACAGACGCTCAAACACACGCGTCGTAAGTGTCGCGCGGGCGCGCACCCAAAACGCTAACACTGAGCGGCGATACACACACTTAGTACAAGCCGCTCTTACACACACAACGGGCCCCCGACCCGGCGCGCAACCGGCTCGCTCTGGAAACGCGTCGGACGGGAGCCCTTCATCCACTGTGGGGAGCTCCTACCAAGCCGCCGCCTCTGTCGCTGGTCGTATCTCGCCGGGCCTCTCCCGGGCAACCGGGAGTCTCACCTGGCGGGTACCGACCGCCGAGGTGGCGTGAAGATAGCGGAAACTTGTTCCGCGGCGCTCTCACAGTACACCCAGTACAGATACTCCGATAGGCGCGCTGCGGCCGGATGGCCGCGCGACCCATGGTCTAGCCTCCAAGGGCGACCCAACGACGTGCCTGTATTGACAGGCAGAGGAGGCTACTTCGGGAAAGGGGCGTAGCCCCGTGGCCCGACTTGCGCGCCCCCTTACGGGGGCGCAGCGATTTCTCACAAGTATAAGTGTCGGAGCAAAGAGTAGAATAATATATTGAACTGCAAGCACCCAGCGTGGAACGCAATGCAATCGAACACCGAGAAAAGAGAGCCCTCTCAGAAATTTTCGTGTCTCACTCACCACAAATGACATTTGTTGAACACTAAGGCCATCTTTTGACGTTTCCCATGTATTAATTATCCTATATAGATGATATTTATAGATTTATGTACATATATAAGGATAATAATATACAGGGTGGAAGGGATATCGACGCACATCCGCTTACCACGAATTCAGTACATGATTCTGGACCCTCTTGCGTTAATATTTTTCGTCGATTATGCAAGACTGGCTTGCTGGCTGCAAATTTCACGCACTCGTCAAGAGGACGCCGGATCTTTGATACCTGCGTGTTCATGTATATGCAAGTGGTTAAGATCGAGGCATGGCGGTCCGAGCGTGGGCTTGAGACGAAAAACAAGAGGGTGGTGCCCACGACCCTGACGCTGCCACGCTAGCCTGCTACGGTCACCGAAAGAAGGCAATATACCAAGCAGCATCTGAAGAGGTCCAATCAGCATCACTCATGACCGCGGAAAACGGGCCCACCACACGGTGCGGAAGAGTAGGAAACGCGGGGGCAGAAGGAAGAAGCAGGAGGCGGAGCCCCCGCCCACGCAGAAAACCCACACCCAGACCAACCCTGTACCTGCACCCGCACCGGCGCAGGCGAAGCCCGAATCCGTAGGTGCTGCCGCAACTATCGGCAAGACAGCTCAGACACAAATACGGCAGCAGCTGCAGCGGCCCTTAAACCATACACAGAGGCTGCAAATGCAGAGAACGCACAAGTAGCAGCGCCCTCGATCAGTGCAACGCAAGGCCGAAGCAGCCGCAGACAGTGACGAGAAGGAGCGCAACAAGAAGTTTACCGCCTGCGCCGTCTTGATCCTCATGGCTTTCGTAAAAGCCCTGAGGCAAGAACAGCATGCGCAAGCGATAATCCTCGACGGTCTGGCCACGCTACTCACGCTGTACGATGGCTAGATCGCTGAGGATTGTATACTGGAACGGGCGCGGCCTTAGGGCAAAGGTCGCCCTAACAGAACAGTTCCACGTCAATGTTCAACAGAACATTGACGTGGCGCTCATAAGCGAGACGCTCCTGAGACCGGCTGACAAGGTTAAATTCCCAGGATACCTCGTTTATAGGAGGGACGTAAAGTCTAAGTGTACATCATTCATGCTGAACACAAAGGCCACCATCCATCCTGACGTCAGAATGGCTCGTCGAAAAATATTCATACTTCTCTGAATGTATAAATTATGTAGCAATTATTGAGGAAAAGTAGCAAATAGAGGAAATGGAGCCGCTTGCCACTGGCAACCAGCCATTCTAACGCTAACGGACATTTTTAGAAGGCGGTTTTAGGGAAGGTTTCATATCTGACGGAACATGCGTCGCGTATTATCGGTCGCGTAACGCCAGAACAGACAAATGTATAGAAAAACACTTGACCGTTCACACACTCAACCGATTAGTGCGACCGATGATACGCTCGACGTATTTTCCGTTAGATATGAACCTTCCCTAACTTTCTTGTTAAAAGTAATACACCAAAATATTCGATGATAACGAAATCGTTAACGTCGAATATTTTCGACGATTATCTAACTCTGTCTAATTCTCAATGAGTGAGTGAGAAGAGTAGCTATTTGCATCATTTGTCAACATTTTGTCGTAAGTGGAAACGCGGGGTAAACTTTTACTCTCATTTGGCGCCACATTCAAATTTCAATTTGCATTTGCAGAATATTGCAAATGGTTGGTCTGTAAGTTCTATATCACAGTCTATGCTCATCTGCATCTCATGGCAGCAAAAACTTTTAAAGTTTTATATGTAACTGTACGTACTAGGTACATTTATTGTAACAATTAATTCGACAAAAGTTTAAGTGTCTGGTAAATGTTTCGAATTCGTGATTAAGTTCCTAAATAATTTCGATATACATTTATAAAACAATTACATAATTATTGTGGTTTTACTTTCGCGGCTATTCGGAAAGGCTAAGCTTAAGCTAACTTTAGAGGTCAGCCGCGCACGCGCAGTTATTTCAAACGAACTATACTGTATTTATCTACCTGTATTGTTAAATTTGATAATAAATAGTTGTGCTTTTAGTTTTGAATACTTGTTATTATTCTATAGGAAAAAGGGAAAGATCTTTGCTTATAGAACAACTCACCATTTTTTACAAATCTAAAGCCGTGAAGCACACGTTATGGCTTCAGTTGACGAATTTGAAACTTTAGATGAAGAGGTTAGGGAACTTATTCAAAATTATAAACATAAAAAAGCTACTGCGTATGAACCTTGTACTCTCAAAAACATCAAGGAGTGCTTAATCGGTCTCGGTGAGGTAAGTTTATCGGATAGTTCCTTGTTTTTGTTTTGGTTTTGCTAGTTTTCAATGATATAAATATTTATTATTATCGCACCTTTACTTTTCTTTTTGACTTTAAATACTTGGTACCTACTTACTTTACGATATAACTATGTAGTTTACAGCTTTATTATTGTTTAGGGTAGCTGTCCTAGTTAATAGTGAATAACAACTTTTCTACTTTCAGGAATTTGGATTTCTGAACATCAACTTTATTTTTAATCCACATTTAGACATGACAAATAATACAATTTGTGCAGAAGCTCTAGTGAATTTGGTCAACTCTGTGTGGACATTGTTACATGCACATAAAAATATATCACAAAAAGCTGAAAATTTTGAGGAAAAAAATCATGTACTAGAGCATAATAGTAAGCAACTCAATGTATGTACAACAAAAATTGTTCATTATGTTTAATATTATTCACACTTTACACTACCACAATTTTATGGACATCATCCATAAAGTCATGGTAGTGTAAAGTGTGAGTACCTCACATTATATTTTTTACCTATAGGGAATTGTAGGGAGGTTGAAGGAAAAGCTAAGTTTAGAGAAGAATGAGTCAAAAGCGTGTGTTGCCTCAGCTCAAAGGATATCAGACCATTCTGATGACATGTTACACAGGCTGACTGATACCCGTGCAAAGTTGTTACAAGTTACAAAACAGAAGGACAGCAATGAAAGGAAACTTAATAATGAAATAACAAGGCTTAAATTACAAAATGAAAAACTTACTGATCGTCTGAAAAACAAAGGTGCCTTATTGAGTTTATTCAGTACCTACCTAGTTAATAGTAGTTGTAAATGCAATTCTCAATGGCCCCAGTAGTGAGGCTAGGCCTCGCCCGTTCAAAAGTGGTCCCTTTAAAGCAAATGCTGAATCATGACCTGCTTTTAGGTGGTAGATGATCCGTGGGAGGATTTTCAGCTACGTATTAAAAAAAAACAAAGTTCACATGATTTATAATGGCTAGGATATGTAATTAAAGAATCTAATAACATCTCTCGATTCTATAGAATATATTATGAAAAGTTTTGAATTACCTAGTTATTTTTATTTTATATAGTTAAATTTAAAAAAGATTTAAAGAACAAATTATGAAAAAAATATCTAGTTGGACTAGTACAGAAGCAACATTCTTATATGTATAGAGTTATCCGCGGGATAATATGGGATCCCAGTTATCCCGCATGATTACTATGATTTCACCATTCGCTATTTTCAGATGTTCATACTCATCCAACAAGAGCAACCCAGGCTGCATGCAAAAGTTTGAAATTAGAAAATGAGGATTACAACCAGCATTTAAAAAGAATAATCAGTAAATTGGAAAACAATAATCAAACATTGTTACAAGAAGTTCTTAAACTAAAGGAAGAGCTTATTTTCAGAGGAATGGATCAGTTTTCCTTAGAAAATCGAGAAAAATGAGCTGGTCATTATAATATTATAAACTAACTGCCATGCTGTGACTAAACATTTTAACTATTTTCAATGTTAATTATCTCTGACGGAATAAACAATTATCAGTATTACAGTACCTAATTTACATATTTCTTACTTTTTCATTTAATATAATGTAATACAGGGTGGCAAAAGTGACGTCCAAAGTCAACATTCAAATTAGACTAACATCGGAATCACCATATTATTATGTTTAGTGGTTTTCAGTAGTTAAGAAGATATAATGATTTTATTTCATGTTATTTTTCACGATTTTCACCTGAAATAGGTTTTGATTAGTTTTTCTCTTTTAACTGAACAATTGGGGATATTTTGTTTCATGGTAATTCATTAATTGATTAAAATAATATTGGCTACTACCTCAAAAATAATGTTTTGTCTAGCTTGTATGGAACATAATATCTAAAATTGAGTAGAAAGTTCAAAATTACTGTTAAACCATTACAGCCGCAAAAGTTACGCTCCCAATAAAATTATATTCAAATGGTGCCATTGGCTTCGAAGTATTTCTAAAAACTGCTATGGTAGTTCAACATCCAAAATCATTTAAAAAAGTCAGACCTCAATCGGGATTTATTTTCTGTTATTTACATTAAATTGAAAAAGGAGGAACTTTTTTATGAAAACAGATATTCGTTTTTTTTTACGAAGATGCATACGCCTGTATTTACCGGAAGATTAAGCAAAGGTGTAATACTATTATGTAATGTACACACATTCCGCCGGTAGATTAATGTCTGATTTTTAAAAATCATTTTGGATGTTGAAGGACATAGCAGTTCTTAGAAATACTCCAAAGCCATCGGAACCATTTGAATATAATTTTTTTGGCAGTCAAAACAAAATATCCTCAGCTATTTAGTTGGAAAAGGTAAAAATTCAAAACCCATATCAGTTGCAAATCATAAAATCTTCTAAACTACTGAAAATCGCGGAACATACATTATTTAAACTTTGAGCGTCAAACTAGCTGCAAACTAATTCTAGGCTTGACTCTTTGCGTTTTTATTGGGGTTCCCTTGGTTGTTTATGATTAGTGTTACCATTTTTTTAAATTAATCTTATCTAATGATTATATGACTAGTGTTCCAATTTTTTAAATTAATCTTATCTAATGATTATCCAAGTGTAAATTATATTAATATACTCAATATACTTGTATTTTAATTGTTTTAAACGTTGGTTTAATTATCGTATTTATTTATTCATGCAGCATGAATAGCTGGTTAACATAATTCGTGACGTTTGGGTACGCAGTGCTACACATTGAACCATACAAATTCACTTTACGCTAATCACTTTTTGTACGGAAAACCGTAATACAATGCTAGACAACTTATACTGCAAACGAATGGCTTGACCTGTAGCCATGTGTAGTTACTTACGTCCAAGGTTTCTACGTTATACGTTCATAGAATTAATTAAGCGGTTGTCTCCGAGCCCGTTTCGCGCCTTTGACGCGCGCGCAGACGTACAAGTAACAATAATATAATTTTATTTAGGTACCTATCAGTCCGCTACTACTCGACCAACCGGCCACTCGCCGCGCGCGGACCGCGGAACTGATTCACTGTTTAGGTCATGAGCGCACATTACGAACACAGTGGACACTACCATAGCACTTTACATTCGACCGCGAAAGTGTGCGCGCGCGCCTTGTTTAACTGCAATCAGTTCGTTATCATTAGTATTTCTGTAAGATTGATAAGATCGTTACATCACTGTATGATAAGATTCAAGGACCAAGTTACGGGCAAACAGTACACCTCGACAGTGTGTGTGTAACAGCTGCGGTTGAACTAAATTAAAAACAATAGATTTTACTATCGGTTAGTGTGAATATTGTGTTTGACAATTCGTCGGATGTCGCGGCACGTACCATGGGTACGGCGAAAAGACTGAAGATAACAGTGGTTGGCGATGGTATGGTTGGCAAGACGTGCTTGCTCTACGTGTATACAAGGAACGAATTTCCAGAAGAATATGTACCTACGGTGTAAGTACAAGTTAAAATTCTTAAATATTGATTGAGATTGTGACGCAAAGTTCGGTTCGGAAAAGGAGGATCCAAGTAAGCGTTGTACATCGTTATCATTTCATCTTTATAATTTTATTACCGAGTTGTAACACTAGGTACGGCTTAAGAACTTATGTGGAATGAATAGTAGAGTGGGGATTTTATTAATTTTCCTTCTATGTTGATATACATTTTCATAGTATTTTACCGCATTTGACTCATGCTGGAGTCATTGCTATGAGCAAGCATATTATGTAAATGTAAAAATTTTCAATGTAGGTAAATCTAATAAACCTTGATCAGTGGAAAATTCGGTAACTATTCCCGAAAAAAATTCTAGTAAATGTCATTAGATGAGACCTTCTTGCATGCCCTTGGACTATGAAATATCTAAAAACAAACGAGTACCTATCTAGGTGTACGTACCTAAACCTACTAATAAAGTTCTCCTAAATTGATTATTATTTTATGCAGGAAGGAACGATCGATGATGAATCTATTTGTCTTACGTCATTCATATTTTGTACACTACTGTAGAATTATATACATAATATGACTAATATCGTATACCTAAATACGTCATAAAGTGCTAAATATACAGAACCTACCCAACTATCTACGGTAAAAAAACTTGATAAGTTAAAAAATGATTCATCAAAGTGATTAAAATGATCCCGCCAATGACTTTAACTATAACAGTGATTTTTATAAATTTCTCTGTTCCTTTCGAAGGACGAAAGTAGGTGATGATGATTATAAATAACATTCAATGTAAGAACAATCCTAGATAAAATACTTATACAAAAAAAAGTAATTTCTATAAAAAAAAACATTATTTACACAATGAAAATGAAAACAGTTGAAACTAACAGATATCTAAAATAAAATCTAGCAGGGCAACAGCAATCTACTTTTGAAATAATATAGATTCATTATAATTGTTATCGACCTAGATAGAGACTGGGGCTGAGTTTCGAGTTATCATCGTTATTACCAGGTGGGTAGGAAGTAAAAACTTCAACGAGGCAAAGATTGATCTAAAAAATAAAATTAATTTCCAAAGTAACAGCTAATAAGAGAGTTCGACATAAGCAGTAACCTATGTAATTACGGGCTTAGGAATAGCTCCCCCCTTTTTCCACGAGGGTGGGCAGAAACTAACGATCATCATTATTATATTGATACGACTCATGTAGGTAGGTAGGTATACCCAGTTTAATAAAAAAAACACCATGGCGTTTTGCATGCTAATTTAGCCACAGTGTTCGCTAACAGTGAGCTAATATTATTGAAAGGTACCCACTTAGCATTGCGAGCTGCACTATTTATAAAGTCAAATACGTCGCGGCATTGTTGTATTGTAACTACACATCGTCGCTTCCTCCTTATGAAACTGGACGCACGCCTACAGCAACTTTGATTTCCTTGCTAACCATCTCTGCTATAAATTACAGAGTTCCTCGCATTTATGATTACGCACATTTAAGTAATTGTAGGTACTGTGCAGTGGTAAACTAGTAGCATATTTTATTTAATTTTTGTTTCATCATCATCATCATAATCAGTAGTAATGTTCCGACTGCTGGGACACAGACCTGTAGATGTCACATGTCTTCGACTTTTCGGTTCTAGGACTTGCCAAGGGAAACATCGTCAGGAAACTCTCACGATGTAAAGCGAACTTACGACTAACAATTCGTAAGTCGCAGCCACTGGGCCACCACCGCTTGTTTTGTTTAGTATTATTATAGGTACTGCCAAATGGCCTGTGTTCTTTTCAGCAAATTCTAACTTAACGTTTAACTTTTCTTATCGGTTTAGCAGTTCATATAACTAAACAGCTAAGGAAAACGGTGAACTTATTTGTCAACCAACGCCGTTTGTAATATGTATTTTTTATTAGATCTGTGGTAATAGGTAGTCATCTGCCGACAAATCACCAAACTACCAAGATAAATGATGTTGATTAATTTCATTCTGAAAATCCAATAAAACATTGTTGGCACAGATTTGATAACTATGTCGGACACATTACCGTGGACGGTGAGGAGGTGGAGATGGCACTGTGGGATACAGCCGGCCAAGAGGACTATGAACGTTTAAGGCCATTATCCTACACACATGTAAGTATTAAATTAATTTAATAAATGCAAAAAACAAACCCTTCCGCAACCCAGACAATCTAATCAGCTTCAAAACGAACAGCCCATAAATTATCTATAACAAAAAAGCCTGCTTGTTTTTGCTATAATGCAAACCCATTAGAACCCGTGAGTAGGCAGAGTAGCGGTTGATGATTGATTCAACGCAGGCGGTTTGGATTTTGTGGAAATATCGACCTAGGGGGTCTTGCGAGCAGTGGCGTAGCGTGGGGGGGGCGGCGGGTGCGGTCCGCACCGGGCGGCACTTAGGAGGGGGCGGCATTTCAAGGGTGGTAAAAAAAATGTTTTTTTTGTGAGAACATTTGTTTACTTTTCAGTTTAGTGTAATCATGCCCTAATTTGTTATTCATCAGTGGCGGATTTAGAGATTTGCCGCCAGTAGGCTATACAAATACTGCCGCCCCTACTGACCTCTGCAATTTAATACTGTAGTACACAATTTATTACATTTTTCTTTGTTGTTCTTCAATTTTGTCTTCCTTTAACCACTTTTTCCTTATGATTGTGAATAGGGAATCAATATGTCAGTTTCTAATTTATTTAAACAACCAAGGATTTATTAAACGATTAGGTACACAAGAAATAGTTTTGGGTTTAATTCTGAGTTGTGAAAAGGAAAAAAGATGGGGTATGGTATGCTTCAATACAGCGATGGCCGACCGCATATTAGACCGAAAGAATAGATTACATACCTATATTTTTTTGTCTTAAAAAAAGTATAGTTACACCTCATTTATTAGATCCACTCGCAATTTAGTCAACGTCTAATGTGTTACACCTCATAAATATTTTTACCCGACTTCGCCAGAAGGAGGGTTATTTAAAATCATATCTCACTTATTTTTGTGAAGAAAAAATTCGACTGCGGACAGGATTCGAACATGCGTCTTCTTCACAGACTTTAAAAAAAACTGATATTTTGACGTGAGAATTTTCGATTGAAAATAAGGCTGCTTTTTCGATATTAAGTCAAAATAAGAAAAAAAAACATAGTGTATTTGGGACATAAGAAGGTAAGTTTTCATCAAATTTCGTGAAAAAAGTGTAGATACAAAAGTTGTAGATCTCTTAATTACCTACAACTTTGCCGTTTTCCATAACACTTGTAGTTTTCCCGGAAATCGAGATAAATTGTTTTTCACCCTAAACCCTTCAATGATTTGGGAAGCAAGGATCAGGGAGTGCCAGTTCAAACACCGTTAGCGAAACTAATAAAACCTTTTGCTTTTTAAGTGTCTTATTCTGCACATTCTTTTAATTCATTGGCAACTGCAGCTACTGAATCGTGTATAGAGACTTCACGCTTTTCCATTATTAAATTTATTTTTATCCTATCTTGAATGTTAACCAATGAAAGTCTTTGAAATTTTGCAATAACAATCTTATCATTACAATACGTGTTCCTTGAACGTAGAACTTCATATTTAAATGAAGTTCACAGTTAAAAAGTTACACGAGCTCAAAGATTGGTAATTTTCTATGAAAACGACTCTTCACTTCATGATATTATTTTAAGATAAAGTGTCGATACAGAACCATTGTCACTCATGGGGAACCCAGATAATATAATGAATATACTTGTACAGAAAAAAATATACGTAATAACTATATCAAAAGAGTAATCTCCAAATTTCGGAACAAGAAATACGCGCGAATATGTTGCAAATATATTGTTCTTTCACCTCTCGGGCAGGCGTTCGCATCGTGAGGGGTAGAGACAGCGACAACTGTGTAACATTGTTGCGTTCGCGAGAGACACCCCTCTCAATTTAAGGAATGCGCAGAATAAAACACTTAAAAAGCGAAAAGTTTTGTTGGTTTCGCTAAAGGTGCTTGATATGTAACTGGCACTCCCTGATCCTTGATTCCCAAATAAAAAAGGATCGTATTCCGCTAACAATCCCAAATCATACAATAATTTTCGTTATTTAAGTGAGGTTTGTTTTAAAAAAATGTGGTGAAACACATTACACTTTGATTAAATTGTGAATCCACTCACACTAATAACATTAAGGTATATTTTTTTTTTATTCAGTAAGATGTCATTTATTTTCCAAAACTTGCCGCCCCCTCAAATCTACCGCCCTAGGCTCCTGCCTACTCAGCCTATTGGTAAATCCGCCACTGTTATTCATTTAAAAAATGAAAGGGCGGCAAATTCGGGATCCGCACCGGGTGCTAGTGACCCACGCTACGCCACTGCTTGCGAGTACCTACCTATATAAAACTCTTAGGTAAGGTCGGTTCAGCAGTGTTAGTCTGGTCAAAATAGGTCTCGTGTTTGAATCTAAGGCTTGTATCTCTGCGTATAAATAATAAAAACCGGACAAGTGCGAGTTGGACTCGCCCACCGAGGGATTCGTACAAATTACTAGGAAATTTATACATCATAATATCATTTCATACGATATCAGACATGACACTGTTACCTCACTTCAAACTTTGGACACCCGTTCCTTGCAAAAAGACCCTGTTTTTTATATTATGAGTATACGGTTTTAATTTCAACTCGATACCTCCACGCGTTCCCGAGATAACGGGTCTTGACAGACAGACAGACGGATGACGAATGGATAACAAATTCATCCTATAAGGGGTCCTTTGTCCTTTTGGAGTACAAAACCCTAAAAAGCCCCATTCTGAAGTATTAGTATTTGAGTTCAATTGTAGTAGGTATCTTATAAATATATTATAATATCACATTTATTAAAATTTCAATAATTCAAATGTAATTGTTCTGTTTCAGACAAACTGTTTCCTAGTATGCTATTCGGTGGGCACTCGTTCCTCATACGAAAATGTGGTCCACAAATGGTATCCAGAACTAAAACACTTCAATGAAAAAGTGCCCATTGTGTTAGTTGGTGAGTTCAGCACATCACTTATTTGGAGCTCAGATCAAATAAAAAGTTAAGATCGACACGCCACTTTGCGAACAAAGAAGTGAGGCCGGCCGGCCGTTTACAAACACAAATTTACACTATATAACAATACAGAAACTACGCCTTTTCAGTCGAGCTTGACAGCTCGACTGACAAGATAAGGCGTAGTATAGTTTAAAATTGTGTTTGTAAACCGCTAGGCGTAGTTTTAGCCGGCCTCACTTCTTTGTTCGCAAAGTTCCATCTTAACTTTTTATTTGATCTGAGATTTGGAGTTCATATTACAGTTTGTTCGAAATAACTAAGCCTGTCTGAAGTTGTTGTCTGCAAATAGATTAGCAGTGGTTAATTTTAATAGAAAGAGTCACTTTCACGTTTTTGTTTTTTTTTACTAATTTCTATACTTATGTATAAAAACAAGTATGCAATTATAGCAGCGCGGTAGTTCGGAACGGCTAACTTCAGATAAGTACCTAGTTATTTCAAACAAACTGTAAGTAGACTGTTTGGCATTATTGTTTCTCTAAGACAACTTAGTACGTGGGATGCAATGCAACAATTGCGGTTCCCGGGGAATATTTTTTACTATAATTATTAAAAAAAAAAAACACATTTTATCGTATTTCGACTTAACATTTGCGGGGATCAACTCGACAGTAGCTACTAAGTAGCGCTAGTCGAGGTGGTTTACGTTCGACTGGTACGCCGCAAATCGTGGGTCAAATCAATTTCCACCTGAGGCAAACATTTGGGCGATTCACAGATATTAATCTGTTTCGAATCTGGGTATACTTTGCGTAAGTTGTATGTATGTGTTTCCCGCGAGTCCGCGACACAGGGCTTATCGTCTAGTGCGCTAACTGTCATTAAAACTGTTATTTTTTGTTCAACTTTGAAAATGTGTTTTAAACTGAAACCAACCTTGTTTGTACACAGTATGGCTATTAGCTAAATTAGTTTTAATAGGGAAGAACATAATTGCTACTTTGAATTACATTGTTACATTTGCACTTAGGGAACAGGCTTTCACCCTAAATAATAAGGTTTAATTATCAAATATCAAGTAATTTAATATTTACACATGAGTAACTAACTGGTTTACCTACTGATTCCAATTGAACACACATAGCAGATGCTTAACAACGTCATCAACGGCAAAGTCCTTGTTTTTCAATCTAATTAAAATAAACATCCTGCAAACGATTATTACCTACATTAGCACATAGGATAGGATATTCGAAGTTTCAATTTTATACATGATAGGTAAGACTAGTGTACTCATCATTATGAACAACTTTTACTATACCCAGGCCAACCCTGAAATCGAAAAAGATATTTTTTCCAAGACTATAAATTGAGTGAAGGTTTATGTATTTGTTTGAGTATGGATGAAACAATAATACTTATTACATTTTTATTTAGATTTTTGCCAGGTTAATGGCAATAGGCTCGCCCCCTATTACAAGGGACCTTAATATTCCGGCGAAATGTGGGTGGACATTAGTACACCTCTGTCTAACCCTTCGGCTTCGGGGAATACAGGCTTGATGATATGTATGTTTATGTAAATATTTATGTTTCAGCAACTAAAACGGATTTGCGAGCGACAGGAAACGCAGTTGTCACTACACAGGAGGGAAAGAAATTAAAAAAGAAAATTCGGTAAGTTCAAAGTTATTTTCAAGAAGTATACATAATCTAGTATACTATCATATCAATTTGTAATGAGAGATAATATTGAAATTGAATATTTTTTTAAAACAACATATAAAAGTGAAAACTGACATGGGTTATCGTGCGCGAGCGCCGGCAGCTGCGCTATCGCCTCTTATCACCCGCTGATAATAGCACGAGTAATGTGATATAATGGCATAGGAACCACTTGTTAAATAAATCGGGCGACTTAAAAACTATATACGTTAAAAACGTTTTACAGAAATTAATTTGTGTAGTAAAACAATTTGTTATCTATAATACTTTTTTTAAATGATTGAGTAGACAAAAATTTAGTTTTATGACACTTAAATCTGCATAATTCAAATTCTATATTATTATTTTACATACAATTAAAAAAAATGGTAAAAGTACACCGTTTACTTAGTACATAGTTGTGATGTTGAGGTTTGACTCGTTTCAGAGCGGTTCAGCTGGTCGAGTGCTCTGCGCTAGAACGTGTGAACATGAATGAAGTGTTTGAGGAGGCGGTGCGCGCCGCGCTGCGCAGGGCGCCCGTGCACAAGCGCACCTGCCAATACCTTTGACACTCCCTACAGTACAGGTTCTTTTTATGTACGCTCCATTTTTCACACTCGGGTACGCTGTTTTATTTTGTCAAGAGAATAATCTTGGTAGTCGTTTTTGGGCAATCATTAATCATTGTTTGATTTCACCGGTAAACAGTTGAAATATGTAGCAGGGCTGTTTGCAGCTCTTAAATTTAATATGCAATAATATTGGAAAACAAACCTAAGATCAGATTAGCGGATACATTTGAGATTTTAGTCAAATAAGCTATATTTATGATGGTTTTTGTACAAATATAATATTATTATTTTAAAACTATTTCGACGTTAAGAAGATGTATATTGATTTTTAAAATGTAAATAAAATCATAGATTTAATATATAAGTATATGAACGGGGCCAAATTTCTAATTGGAAAAATATCATTTTTATTTAAATGCCTAATGCCTCGTTCATCAATCATCTCCTTCTATGGCCTAATTCCTCTTGTTTTGAGAGGAGACCTGTGCCAAGCAGCGGGAAGATGCATTACGTTGATGGTGATGATAATTATGAATTAAATGCTTTAATTTGGAAATTAGAACAGCAATACTTGCTAGGCCTCGTGCGACTAACTCTTTGCAAACCATTTATTTTTAACTGTAGATATATATAAAACCTACACTGCCTTACGGTAAAACGGTGATAGGTTTACACAGTATTGTAATATTCAAGTTAAATAGTCGACCAAAGGTGTAGTAAACTGCAGCTTTTCAGGTCTTGAGTGTTGAGTATACCACCCATAAATATAAATATTAACATAAGTTTATTATGTTTATGTATAACACAAACTAATCAAATCATCGGATTTCTAACAAGGATTTCCCTAGAAGCAAATAAGTTGACGTCAGTGATACACAATACGTGTACAAAATGTATTATACATACGTTAAGTTAATGAATCAGTATTTTTGTAGCACAGGAAATTAATGCAAATAAATAAATATTGCTACGCGATCTTCAAATCTAAAGTTTGTAATATTATACTGTAACAGAAAAAAAAATGTAGAACGTATTTACATTAAATACTGTGTTAAACATGTTTATCTTATATGTATACAACTTTTCATTGCAATTCAATGCACTATTGTAGTGTTGAGTAGTAGTGTTGAGTAATTACTTAGTGAACAAGCTGACCAAATTACAATAATTTACAATTGTTAATGTTTACCAAGTCTTGGATTTTAAGTAAATAATTATTATATAATAGTCCTCTTCTTTTTTTTCCTAATTTGTAAGAACAGTTTCAAAATGGCCACTTTTGGTGATTTATAGAGGGTCTTAAAGTTCCAGTATAAGGCGGCCTCTTATTATATTGACATTCAGCTTATGCAGCCATGCATGAGTTCGTGAATCATATTGTGATTATGCCAAAAGCGGTTATTTACCCCCCCCCCCCCCCTTTACCGTTACATTCCTACTCCAAAACTGCATCACTTGAATACAAACGTACCTGTCGTTTTGAATTATATCCCTGACAAAGGAAAAAGAAAAGAAAAACTGTTTAGTACGAAATGTATACTGTAGCATTAATGGCACATTGACTTATAGAGAATTTTCATTCCTTACTGCAAATACTATAGATGAAAGAAAAAACAACATAAGGCGGCATATTTACTAGGAGACTACTATTAGTAAATACGCCATCAGGCATCCATCAGTCTTTTAACATTATTGATTTCGACGTTTTCAATAAAACTGCAAACCTGTGTGACATATTCAAGCCACTACAAGTAATCTAACATGAATCGCCTAGTAGAATACGCGACTGAGATTTTCATTTCTGCAACGTCAACATCATTTTTGTAAAACAACATTAACTTACATCGGATGGAATTCCAATAGTGTGCAATATTAACAATAATTGTAGAATAATTTTGGAGAGAAAGTACGAAGGTGGGACACGAGCCAGGTGTCGGTGCGTGCGCACACAGTCTGTGCCGACGGACGGCGAGCAGTACGTAGCTGGCGCGGGACACTGCTGAGACAACTTGTCATTTCTTCTTTGATCGGTCTATTAATTTGTTCTGAAAAAATAAACTATTAAGAGTACTCTTGATTTCCAAAACCAGCAGCGTAGTGACTACATGCTATCAGGGCAGTCAGTAAATCCAGAAATGTATAGTAAGTTTTAAGTATCTTATTATATAATTATTATACTTATTATTTAGATAACTAACTAGTTCGATACAAGTAGATATGGTGTTACGGTATTTTTTTTTTCCAAAATTCTCTGCATAAATCCGTCTTCAACCCACTTGCATGCGTGCATGCATTCTCTACAGCATGCATCCAGAAATTATCTTTCGTAAATTTTTCGTCAGTGACACATTCTAGGTACATGGCAGTAAAAATTGCGACACCAACAATAACTTGTTCACAATTAAGTATTAAAACTTTCGCTAAATATAGGTGTCTCATATGGCTAGAGGCCATTTTATTTACTACTTAGCAATAACATACTACTGCCCCAAGTCTTACTATATTACAAGTTCAATTTACCTTAGCCATGTTAAGTCCGATCTCACTAAGTCGTTTGTGCTGGTAGGTGAGTGGTTCATGAAGTTTCGCATCGCCGCGCTTGTAAAAGTCGCTGTAGTCTAGTCGAAAAGCGAGCGTCTGTAGCGAGACTTCCGTGTGGAGTGCCAACTTCAATATCAACGTCGTTACGTGACCTCTGCAAAGAACATTAACGAACTTATAATCAAGAACGAAGTAATCAGATATTTAGCACTATAAGATACCCTGATTGCAAGTGGAGGCTAATGAATACTAAAGAAAGTTTTGGGCTTATTATTTATACTGCCGTCAACTCACTGTTGACCAACTGGCTCTCGACAATCTGTCCAATCCATACATTGGACTGCCAGGTCACAGCTCGCGTTCGAATCTAAAGTACGCATCTGTCTTAGAAAGAAAAAAATACCGGAGAGTTTATGTTTAGTTTTAATTTTTTTATTTATTCAATGCGGCGGGATGAGCTAGACTTGTATAAAAAAGATTGGTCCTCTACGGCAACAGACAGAGAGTAGTGGAAGAAGAGTGGGGAGGCCTTTGCCCTGCAGTGGGACACTACAGGCTCATAATAATAAAAATGTAAAAAATAATAATAATAATAATAATTTGTACAGGCATAACCAAGTGGCCAGGATTATCCACCAGCAACTTGCTTTAAAATACGGCCTTGTGGATTCTGAGGTACCGTATTACAAGTATGCGCCCGACCCAGTTCTCGAGAATGACCATGTCACGTTGTACTGGGATCGATCCATTATCACTGACAGGACTATTGTAGCCAATAAGCCTGATATAGTGGTAATAGACCGATCAGCGCGCCGCACAATGATTATCGATGTCACCGTCCCGCATGACGAGAACCTCGTGAAGGCTGAGAGAGAGAAGCAGTTGAAATATCTCGACCTTGCTCACGAGGTGGTCGCCATGTGGGATGTGGACTCGGCCATCATTGTGCCGATAGTCGTGACGGACAATGGACTTATAGCGAAGAGCCTCGACCAACACCTCAGGAGGCTCGAGTTGGGTGGCTGGGTTAAGGGCCTGATGCAGAAGGCAGTACTCCTTGATACGGCGCGTATTGTGAGCAGGTTCCTGTCTCTGGGGCCCTAACCACCGGTAGCTTGGACCCTGTTCCCCATGCCGGTGGATCCCTATTTTTTTATATTTTTAAATGTTTTTTTAATATAATTTATTTTATATTAATGTTGAAAGAAATATTTAGAAATAAAAAAAAATATGTATTTAAGTAAATAAAGAAGATAATAATAATAATATTTTTTTCAATAGCCACAAAACTTACTTATTAAGTATACTTATAGAATATGCATACATACATACATTTTTGAGTAAACACTGGTTACACAGTAGGTTACACATTGGTATAGCTTGATATAAATTAAGTATAGGCTGGCCTCGCATTATGTAGGCTTTCCGTATAGTAAGAGGTGAGCTTATATACTGGAAATATGAAATCTTAAATAAATAAACGTAGGTTAAGATGACATCACTTTATTCCGCGACTGTACCTACCTATATTAAGTATATGTACAGACTTTACATTTATATGTATGGGGAGACAGCCAGGATCCAGCTATATTGACTTCACACAGTAAGTTTGGTTACAGGGTTTGTAGGTAATCATAATAAAATTGATTATTTTGCTGTGTCTTATGTGATTTTAGGATTGTTTTATTAGTTATGTTTCTGTACAGTTGAGGTTGTTCAACTTGTTCAATAAATAAATAAATCGTACCTGTATGTGCGGGCCCAAACATTCAAGTCGGCCTTCCGACTTGCTAAGAACTGGTGGAAGATCTTCCGTCTCTCTTTGTCCTGAGCTTCGTCTGCCGACGTAAACGCGTATTCCCCTGTCAAAATTAAGTAAATTCAATATCACGGCCCTTCAGCAACCAATCAACGTCTAATGTGAAGTATAATAAGTATTGTACTTAATAACATCACAAAAACTCATCACCCCAAAAATTATTGAATGTTGTAATCATATTAGATAGGAATGATATATTGAAAATATTTAAGCCCCAGAACTACAGTGTCTTTTTTTTCAAATGTATATAATTTTATCACATTATATGTTAGTATTTGAATATTTTTCATGATCAACCCTACAAATGCAGTTGAATTAAAAAGGAAACTTAACCCTATGTAGTGCCGTTTAAAGGTCTTCAAAAAAACAACATTCAGACGAATTGAGAACCTCCTCCTTTTTGAAGTCGGTTGATAATCAACAATAAACCAAAACGTATAAATAAGTTATGTTTTTACCGCGTGCAACTCTGGCAGCTTTCATCTGTTCTAATCTGTCTCGGCGTTCAAGTTCAGCATTAATCCCGGCGTGCAGCGTCGACTCGAAACTGCGCAACGCCAGCGTCTCGTTCAACACGTTGCCCAAGTAAGATTGTAACTCCTACAATGAACTAAGCAGTTAGTTATGTTGAAAATAAAGCTACGTCTCGTCTAGTCTGGTTAGACTAGACGAGACTAGTTAGTGGTCTAGTTGGTAGACTGCACGCGTCGTTGAGAAAATCTCTCAGGCATGCAGATTCTTTCACGATGTTATCCTTCACCGATTAAGAGTGTGACAATTAATTATTGCTACGCACGTGATTCCGAAACGTAAAAGTACGTGTTTGGATACAAACTACAATACGAAACCTTTGACTTAGCAGATCAATCGGCAACGGATCTAGAGGGGAAGGGAGATAAGGGGCTCAAGCCAAAATCTTCAACTTGATATTATCCTATCTTAATATCGAAATACTACATCATCTATTGAATGCAATGTTCGACAATTAGAATTCCATATTTCTTAAGAGATTTTCAAAATAAGTCAATGTCGGTGTGGTGCAGGCGCAGCAGGCAGCAGCGTGTCGAGGTGAGTGTACCTGCGTGGTGTGGTGGATCATGGCGTGTATGGAGTGGCGGTCGAGTGCGGTGTGGTGCAGGCGCAGCAGGCAGCAGCGTGTCGAGGTGAGTGTACCTGCGTGGTGTGGTGGATCATGGCGTGTATGGAGTGGCGGTCGAGTGCGGTGTGGTGCAGGCGCAGCAGGCAGCAGCGTGTCGAGGTGAGTGTACCTGCGTGGTGTGGTGGATCATGGCGTGTATGGAGTGGCGGTCGAGTGCGGTGTGGTGCAGGCGCAGCAGGCAGCAGCGTGTCGAGGTGAGTGTACCTGCGTGGTGTGGTGGATCATGGCGTGTATGGAGTGGCGGTCGAGTGCGGTGTGGTGCAGGCGCAGCAGGCAGCAGCGTGTCGAGGTGAGTGTACCTGCGTGGTGTGGTGGATCATGGCGTGTATGGAGTGGCGGTCGAGTGCGGTGTGGTGCAGGCGCAGCAGCGTGTCGAGGTCGGCCCGCTCGGCCGCAGCAGCCAGCAGCGCGCGCCAGGCTGGCTCCGCGCCGACGCCGCCCGCCTCCTGCAGCCCGCCCATCAGCCGCAGAGCTTCCAGCCGTAAGCACGACACGCGACGCATCAGACTCCATACCTCTGCACACGCAAAGTATACCCTTGACTATTTATTTCGACGATGGCGGTACGATTACCATTGATGATCCAACGCATATGCACTTGTATAATTACGTCACCTGGCATATGCTTTAGCCTCTTCTGAAGGATGGCGTGTTCGCGCCATGCGTCGTGCAGCCCGTATTCGATACGTTTAACCCGCCACAGTTGCGTGAACAGTGCTCGATAGCGAGCGGCGCAGGTGGCCGGGAACAGAGTTCCCAAGGGCCCGTCCACGCGGTACTGAAGTGCGAATACATCCCAACCGCAGTCGTCCCGACCATCGCCTGACAAATCAGATATATTTAATTTGAAAATTTTGATGATTGTTTGTTTTATAGTCAAAATCAAATCAAATCATTTATTCAAATACTATAACGACAAAATATTAGTTACATAGTCTTACTTAGGTATCTTATTTACATTAAATTATGTGCCTGAACTAGGTTATCCTGTGTTTCAGGTAAGAAGAAGAGTCATCCTAACGATTCCCTAAACCAATAAGATGATGAGGTGCTTTTTTATTAAGATTCTTAGAAGTGACAATACATTCAAATAAATAATGTTTTGTGATTGAAGAATATACTTATATAGTTCTTTAAAGCGGCTAGATAAAAGTCCAGTGGATGATATGTATATCATCTAAGGTTACAATAACAATTCCTAAAAAAATTAGTATTAAAAACCGTTGAAACCCTGAATTTGAAAAAGAATTGATGATTACAGTTTGCTCGAAATAAGTAAGCCGATCGAAGTTAGCCGTTTTCTGGGCCGCGCAGTTACAGTCGATAATACAGTGTTAGCATTCCGAAACGTATTCAAATAATTTCGAAAATAAGATAAAAAATTTGCTAACATTACGTGTAATATTGCTGGATTGCTTCATTGATAAAATCCATACCGGAATTTTCAAAAAAATATTAAATTGTCATTTTAATAGTCCACAGATTTGTAAATCAGTGTTGCGTTTAGGCATTTTTCAGCAAAAAAAACAAGTACAAACCACAAGAATACATTAGCAATGAGAAATAACAAAAACAATATCCAAGAACTAAACAACAATGACGTCAAAATAAAAACAACGCGTAGCACTTTTGGCACTGACTGTGTACTTGCACTGGGGAGCGAGACAGAATTATGCATCAAACACTAAGGATTGAGTGAAACAGCGAAGAGGCGCTGACCCCGCCCCTCGCGCCATTACCACGCATGCGCGCTACTGATTTTGTCGTAAAAATGACTGCTGCGCAGCGACTTGCAGACTACTTCCGATCGGCTTACTTATTTCGAACAAACTGTACTTTATATAACAAAAAAGAAAATTGGTTTTATGCAACATTAGCTTTCCGCCCACGGCTTCGCCCGGGGTTTATCGGGTTTTTGGTATGGTACTATAATATGTATGTATTATACATATAAACCTTCCTCTTGAATCACTCTATTGCTGAAAACTGCATTAAAGAGAACAGAACGAACGAACGAACGAACAGACAGCAGAAGCGACTTCATTATACTATGTACAGATGATGATTTGAGATTCCATGATCCGTATATACATATCGGTGAAATTTGTTCTTTTCTGATAATTCTGAGAAACTGATTCCACAATAATCGGGAAGTTATCTAAGCTTAATTATTCAGCAAATGAACTAAGCACAAAATAATAATTTAATTGCCAAAATCCGTAGCTGATGGTGGCCAAGCAATATTATGCTCAGTTTACTTACAATTAGGGTAAAGATTAACATGTAGCCGCGCCAGTACGTGCTGCGGCTCGAACTGCGCGTTAGTGGCGCGCACAGCTGCCTCCAGCGTGCACGTGAGGTTGTGTACGTACAGCGACGTCGCGGGCTTGTTTAACTCATCCCTGTTGGTGTCAATACATTATTTTACCTACGATTCTAAAGAGTTTGTAAGTTTAGGGACGGACTAAACTTATTATTTATAGACGGATCATAATTGAGTTAAAATATATGTGTTTCAATTTGTACATGTCTGTGCGTGGGTCCAAGTGATCTACGGTTTTATATTTAAGGCTAAACGTTCAGCTTCCGGCGCCAAATTAAATTTGTTTTTTACCTCAAAAATAACTTATTCACAATTTGAGTACTACAACTTTTGCTTAATGTCGCAGTTTCACCTGCCATGTACCTAGAATGTGTCATAGCCGAACAATTTGCGAAAAACAAAAAATAACAATGTGGTATCCAAGGCAATTTAGCATTAATTAATTAATTAAATCGTCGTGTCAGATCAATTTTGGATTCCATACGGGTAGGATACTGTCGGTGTAGGTGTATTGGTGCATCCACACATGCCGCCAGCTTTACCGCCGGCTTTCAGACTGCTGCGGGCTACATTTCGTACCATAAGCGAACTGCCGCCGGCATGTGTGGATGCGCTGCAGGAGGTGTGCGTACTGTAACAGCGTCATGAGGTGGTGCACGAAGTCGCCCTGCGCGAGGCAACAGGTAGCGGCGGTGGGCGGGCCAGGTGGTCCAACAGGTGGTGGTGCGACGTGAGCGCGGCCAGCAGGCGCGCCGAGGCGGCCGCGTGGGCCCCGGCCACGCCCTCCCGCAGCCCCGCCGCCTCCCACCACGCGCACGCCTCCGCCGCCCGCTCGCCGCCCGACCACGACTCTGCACAATGCACCACCACGTCTACGGCTAGTTTAACGTACCCCGCACACACGTTATCAGTATGTCTGACACATCATTTGGCGCAACGGACACTTGACGTGTGATTAAATTGTGATGTGCGACACTGACAACATTCTGACGAAGCGAGTATAATAAAATTCACGGAATAAAAAAAAAGGATTTATTAAACCACTAGCACATCGTTTAATCAATATATTTTTTATTGTAGCCGGCTATGTCTGTAAATGTATTGTCATAAAATAACATTAGGCGAATATACTGATGCAAGAACCGTCAATATTTTGTCGCTACACACCAAGTACCTTTCGTTTTGCACTATACTGTCCTGTGTGATATAGGTCGTACGAGCCCATCAGTTATTATAAAACCGTAGGTTTTTATTTTATT
>OY292516.1:7063626-7106844 GCA_958496365.1 Subacronicta megacephala | reverse complement strand
TCGCTGATGACATCTCTCTACTAGTTTCATGCAAAACCGATTTAAATTTAAACGACAACTTAAATTCTATACTCACCAACACAGTTGATTGGATGAATGACCATAACCTCGAAATAAATTTCTCTAAAACAAAATTAATATCCTTCCACCCCCGACAAAAAATACCCCTAAATATAAACTTTATTTTCAAAGGTATAAAATTAGAAGTAGTGAACGAATTTAACTTATTGGGACTGACAATAGACACTCATATTAATTGGAAACCACACATAAAGAAGTTGAGAGCAAAAATATCAAGTTTTTCATATGCCCTATACGAAATAAAAAAGACCACAGACCAACAAACAGCACTTATTACCTATTACGCATACGCCTACTCTTGGATCAGTTATGGTGTGATATTATGGGGAAATAGTACAGACGCATCTACTCTCTTTATCCTACAAAAAAAATTAATTCGTATTTTGGTCAATATTGAAGAAACTGACTCTTGTAAACCGTATTTCCAAAACCTAAAAATTTTAACCCTACCATGCATTTATATTCTAGAACTATGTAAATTTGTCCGAAAATACCCTGAATTCTATAACAAACGCGAAGACATACAAACCAAAATTATACTTAGACATAAAAACAGATTAAACCTACCAACATCTCGACTACAAATGCACTCCTCAGGCCCACTGGTCATGTCTATAAAAATATACAACAAACTACCAAACAACATTAAAAATGAAAATAGGTTTAATATCTTTGTTAATAAATTAAAACACTTCCTAATAAGAAAAAGCTACTACAGTATAAAAGAATACCTTGACGATAAACTATAATAACCCATTAGGAATATGATATAATATTTGCTAACAATACAGACATATCTAAATTTAATTAAAAGTAAGTACTTTAATATTATCAATTTTATATTTAATACATTTTCTAATAAACAAATCAAAATAAATAAATACCGAATAAAATAAAATAATAATAAACATACTAAGTATATTGAGAAATATAAAAAATAATTAAAAATAAGAACCATTAATACCAAAAACTAAATACAAAAATAAAATAGAATTTAGCTATAATGGGAAAAAACGCATAAATAAATTCTCACTTATTGCATTAATTAGATTATGAATGAGACATAATAAAAAATATATACCTAATAGAGGTGGTTAGAAAATAAATTAGATATACTTAACAATACTTGACCTGCTCATTGTGATAAAATAAAAAAAATAAATAGTGCAATAAAATATTATAATTAAAATCGTTAATAATACATAAATATAATAAATAAAATCTATTATAATAAATATTGACTTCAACTTGGAAAATATAAATAGAACAAAATAATATAATATATAGACACGTCTCCCTCTCTCCTACTAAGCTGTGCTGTGCCCAACAGGGTCCATAATTGATTCCTAGATTTAAGCCTACCATCTGTTTTATATATTTTTGTACATTATGGAATGCAATAAATGAATATGAATATGAATATGAATATGAATAACATTAGAGAAAAACTATTCGGTCTCTCGAGAAATTAAGAACGTCATGGTTACTTTGATGTTAATGATTTTTTAAATGTGTAAGTAGTAAAAAAAGTCATTTGTACAACTACCCATTTCATATGGGTAGTTGTACAAATGACAAAATTATTTTTTTTACAATTTGTACAACTCTATGATACTAGATAGAATAATATTATTTAAAGATATAAGATATAAACAAAGCCAACATACCTGGGATTGTAGTAAAGCAACACTGCGGTAAT
Source organism: Subacronicta megacephala (assembly GCA_958496365.1). Taxonomy (NCBI): domain Eukaryota; kingdom Metazoa; phylum Arthropoda; class Insecta; order Lepidoptera; family Noctuidae; genus Subacronicta; species Subacronicta megacephala. The sequence continues at coordinate 7,105,064 of OY292516.1, read as the reverse complement.
ATTCAGTAAGTTCATCTCTAATTGATGCAACAAGTCCCTCTCCCATTAAACCTAAAAAGAAAATAGTAAATAAACGCTTTTACAAGTGTTACATAAGGAAGTGCAAATTATACTCACGAAGCCAGTAAATGTGCAAGTGAAATTGTTTCAAATTCATGTAAATCCAATGTAAACTGACCTCTCACAGTGTAGGAACCTTATACAATGCAAGGTCAGTTTATACCGGAACATTATAGGTTGATGTGGAGCTATAAGTAAATAAGCAAATCTCACCCTGAGGCATAAGTCCAGAGGTAGGGTCAATGAACTCTTTCAGTCGATCATGCAAAAAACCAAGATGTGCGATTCGGGCGTGCAAGGCTTGCTGAGGGCGAGGCGCGATGCTCACACCGCGCGATCGCACGCCCGTCGCAGCGAGCACCGCTTCACGTACACACGTGCGTTCGCTCGCTCGATCTTAATTTGGAACAGAAGTGAATATTAATATACTAGAATCAACAGTCGCGAACCCAAAGGTCATAACACCATTTGACCTTGGTTGCGGTGCCAACATGCCTATAAACACGGCAGCCGGGTTCAACCTGGAAAAGGGCATAGCCTGGTGCACGGTACAAATAAAACAAAGAACTGAGCTCTTGGATCCCTGTTAAAAAAAACACACTTTTCTTTTGGGTTGCTTTTTGATTGATTTATGTGATTATTGTTAGATTATTAATTATTGAATTGTCTATTTTTATTTATTTACCTGCATAATATAATATTATTTTCTATTAATTATGTCATGTATTTAATTAATACATTCAATAACTTCAAAATATTTGATAGTTATTTTTTATTATATTTGCCATTACACATAATCATCATACACAGATTTTATTGACCCACTGTGGGGGATCAGGCCCCTCCCTTTTACACCACTTTTCAGTTTTGTGACAATCTTTTCCAGGTCTTTCCACCACACTTTACTTAATAATCAACTCATCATTTTAAAAACTTTTTCAATGAGATGAATTTTATTTTAGTGAATGAAAAATTCTGCTGCATGAGATTGATTGACAATGAGACAAGGTCATTTTGTGTCACTACAATTGATATGGCAGTTCCAGCTAATAATGGCAACACAGTGGTCACTGTTCACATTTTTTCTCTATCTTTATATCCACACATCGTGGGCGACGTGGGCTACCGCCTACGGCCTCGCGACCCAGGAGGCCTCGCGACCGTCTTTTTGCGCTGGCAGAGAGCCCTGCAAAATGCCCCGCAAAATGAATCTTGCCCACATCAAATTTAGGTCTTACGCCGCCACTGGTTGTGGGTACAATTAGTAGTAATAGTTTATCACCTCAACATCATCACTACTTTGTTTAATATTCCTTTATTCTAATGTTAGGCTCCTTACCTGTGCATTGCAAAACAACAGCCATGTTGCTGTTATTAGATGGCAGGCTTTGGTTGGAGCCTTGCTGCTTGGGAGCATGGCTGCCCCAGCTCACAGATCCAATAGTGCTTTTACTTGTGCTTGAAGCAGTGCCACAAATTCCTGTAGCTGATTTCTAAAAAAAAGGCAGTTTTGTACTACATATTTATGTGAAAATTGTATTATTATATTATTATGCTACAAATTACAGACACAACAGTTATTTATAATGCCAGTACCATTATCAATTTTATGAAAAAAAAAACATACAGATGATTATTTATTATATACTGATAAAAACTGGTATGTATGTGTATTTTCTAAAATATTTACTTACAGTAGCAGCAAGATGAGGTATTGGGAATAGTTGTTGTGTGGATTCTGACTGCTGAGGAGTCTCTGACAATGCCAGCAGGAGAGCCAGAACTGAAACACGCTGTTTCAGAATAAACTGCAACATGAATACAGGGAAATATAATTTAAAAAGAACTAACCCAAATATTGCAATAATGTCACATTGCTAATACCAATAAGTTTTGAGCATAGTCTTAGAATATATATAATAGAGAATGGCCTTATATTGTTTCTACATATCTGGGAAAAAGGTGTGTGTAATATATATGTTGTTTCTTAACTAATAGGCACTTACAGAGCTTTTCAGCTTAGAATAACATTCATTGAATTTGTCTGCGTCTCTAGCAGACACACTAGAGAGTCTAGACTGAATCTTCTGGCACAGCAGTCTTTCATCTTGAACAGTTCGAGTTGTCTCTCCAGTAGATGATAAATATGACACAGCCAGCTCATATGCACCATCTATGAAAAGAAGTTTAAATGTTTTAAAATTGATATTAACTGATTATCAAACATTACCAATGCCTAGTTTTAATAACTCAACCACAAACTCTACCTTTCTTAAAACTTGGTATCAAAGATCTAAAGTAATCCTGTAAGTTGTTCATAAAGGAATATTTAAAAATGCTTCTAAACCTTAAAAAAATACACAGATACACACTGCAGATATTATATTGTACCTTTTATGACGTTCACGTACAATTTTATCGAAAACAATTTGAGGTTTGAAAAAAGAATTCACCTGGATCCAGTGACAATCCTGAACACAATTTTTGAAGTAGTCCAGCGAGATTATTAGAAGACAGATCCATTTTTGTTCGAGTTATGTTTCACTAACGTAAAATTATTATCGATATGAATAAATAATGTTAGCAATGTAAAACACTGCGAGCATCACAACATTTACGAGGATATCTTCACAGGAATGTTTAGTGGTAGCGCCTTCTAATTTCTTTCCGCAGAGCAAATATCTTATACGATCCAATACATACTGAAGTAACTCAAATGATACTGATAAAAGAATAAGAAAATTTAACTTCTGTAAAGGAATTATGATTAGGATGCAACGAAAATTATGAATTTGAGACTGTCAAACAAATTAATATGACATATTAATGACTTTGACCTTTGAGTGACAGACTGACACCAACCGTTAAAATATTAGTGGTGTACAAAAGTACAACTACAAGTTTGTTCGAAATAAGTAAGCCGTTCCGAACTACCGCGGTGATAAAATCGTTTAATTGTTTTAATACATAAATATTGAAATTAGTATACTAAATAATAAGAAATGTGAAACATATACGACTCTAATTATCTTTACACCGACTCTTTCTATTAAAAACCACTTCTAAACCACTCGCAGACAACTTCAGATCGGTTTACTTATTTCGAACAAACTGAAGGCAGGATCTGTTATTTTGAGATGGTCACTCTGATCGCTACCATGAACCATTCCATTCCAAGATTCTATCGTGGTTTAGAAGTGGTTTAATAGAAAGAATCGGTGTAAAGATAATAAGAGTCGTATAAGTTTCACATTTCTAATTATTTTGTTTACTAATTTCGATATTTGTGTATTAAAACACTTAATTAAACGATTTTAGCACCGCGGTAGTTCGAAACGGCTAACTTCCGATCGGCTTACTTATTTCGAACAAACTGTATTCAATTTAGAGGTGTAACTAATATATTCGGAATAGGTATAGATATTATGATACGAGCTGTATATTCATATTAGTATATATTAGTTTAGCGTAGACTATTACCAGATATTAGTCAAATAATAGGCACGCCAAGAGATCAGTGTTCTGATATTCGCGGTGACTGGCACACACACACAATTACTCCGCTGCAACCGCGTCATAGTGAGGCGATTCGGGAGAGTGAGCGAGATGCCTATATGATTCTGCATACTTCTGTTTGACGTGTACGTGCGTGTTTGAGTGAGATTTCTAAAGATAAAAATTATACACGTCGGGCTTTGTATGCAAGCTGAATGTGATGGTTACAAAGTAAACACTCAATGAAAACAAAATCACTACATTTAGCGCTGAATATGCAATATTAGTTTGTGCATAATATTTTATAATACAAACTAATATAATGTATTAGTGTATTAGGAGGTGTAACGATGAATAATTATTATTCATTAAATAATTCATAATACTATTATCTATAATATACAGAATAAGGTACGATATCAATATTATGTTAGATTAACGAATACGGAGAATAGCTACGATATCAATATTATGTTAGATTAACGAATACGGAGAGAATAGGCACGATATCAATATTATGTTAGATTAACGAATACGGAGAGAATAAGCACGATATCAATATTATGTTAGATTAACGAATACAGATAATACCTACCTAAATACCTATTAATAGGTACGATATCAATATTATAACGAATACGGAACATCAAAATGGTTGACTAATATTTGACTAATACCTGGCAATAGGTATGGTATGCTAATATGAGCTAGTGAATATATTCAATAATAGTAATATCCAGATATCACCCTAGTATAACACCTCTAATTCAATTCAATGTATTCGTTCGTCATTCATTCAAAACAAACATTTTAACACGAAATCACGAATAGATGATAATTTTGAACCCAAAAAAAGGAAGAGGAATAAATTAATAATCATTACCCTTCAACATTTAACAACTACATTAATGTGGATGTGAGATTATATTATTCATACTGCTGATAGCACAGACCTGCAGGCTTATTGAATTTGAGGTTATGCTAACAATAATATCCCGAGTAAAATCATGAATCCTAAAAGCCCAGAAGCGCGTAATCGTGATGACAGACCTTTTGAAGGAATGATAATTTCTAGTTCAGAGTCATTGTATAATTTGGAAGGCCGTAGTGCATGTCCTCGATGCGGAAAGTCACGAATGTATTTCTGCTATACCTGTTATGTTCCAGTATCAGATATTGTGGGAAAAATTCCAGTATGCAGTGTAAGACAAAGTTTATTTTCTAATAAACCGGTGTTTCATTGATTGCCAGTGAACCATGGAGCGCACAGGATAGGAAGTCAAATCGCATTTGAAACAATATAGGTACTATGCTCTAAAACACAAAACAGTGATGTTAAGCTTTAAGTGCAAATTTAATTAAGAACTCCGCCCTTAAGGCTCTAACCAAAATGAGGGTCAAAGTCACCAAATATGGAGTTCTTCAAGAAGTTGCCAACAAATTTGGTCAAATTTTGGAACGGGAGCCTGTCCTGCAGTAGGATAGACTCTCAGTACATAATTATAATCTACAACTATTTACCCAATTGCTTAACTTGATAATGGAAAAGGAAGAAGGAGGCTTGTGCCCTGCAATGAGACATAAGGGCAAGACACTATTAATACATCAATTTTATTTTTTTCAGCTTCCTTTAAAAGTTGATATAATAAAGCATAGGCGAGAAATTGATGGCAAAAGCACATCAGCACATGCAGCTGTATTGGCTCCAAATGATGTAAATATTTACACATATCCAGATGTACCTGACTATGCTCTTGATGGCAAAACAGTTTTATTATTTCCCAGTGCTGAAGCAAAAACTGTAAGAGAATTATTCACTGGCAAGGGAGAATCTCCAAGCTACTCTGATCTTCTATTGGCACAACTACCTTCTGGGTACAATGTAGGTACATTAATGACTAAGGTATTAAATTACAAAGACTCTCAGGAAATTTACCATGTGCATGAACTGCCAATTGATAGAGTGGTACTTATAGACAGCACATGGAACCAAAGCAGAGGTATTTATGCTGATAAAAGACTACAAAAGATACCTACTGTAGTATTACAGAAAAGAGCTTCACAGTTTTGGCGTCATCAACGAGGTAGTCCTAGATGGTATCTTTCAACAATAGAAGCTTTACATCAACTTCTATTAGAGTTGCATACATGTGCATGGGGTCGAAGTGAGAATTATGTGTCATTTCTAACAATTAATTGTCCTGTCCATGGTGAAGAGGAAAATCACTCTCAATGCCAACCTTATGAGGGGCAACATGATAACTTGTTATATTTCTTTAAATTCATGTATGAAAAATTACATACCCTTTACAAACATGACAATTTATTAGCATATAAGAGGGCAATGACATAAGACATTTTTGAAATATTAAAAATCCAATTAACCTTCTTGTTATTTTTAAAGTTGGTTCTGTTACCCAACTTTCTGTTTCTTTAAAAAAAATACTTGTTCACCTAGCCCGCGAAATTCATTGTTTTTCGCAAATTGCAGGTCTTTTAAAACATTTTAAGAACATGACAGAAATAATTGCAACATTAAATTAACAATATTCACAACTGAAAACCTGAATATTGATATCATGTCACAAACTGCGTACTGGCAAAATAGTGATTGTCCACTATGATTTGGCTATGATAAGGATTTTTAGGCAAAATAGGTTTCAGTTTTTATAAGATTTCGTAATTACTACTACCATGAACCTAGAAAATGTTTTAGACAAACAGATAAGAGAAAAAGCAATTTTAATTTAGTGACTAGTTGAAGCCTTCGCCTTAATGAGGTAACACATATTCTATATAATAAAAAAATAGATATTGTGCATATATAATGTCTCTCTCTCTATCATAATTAAAACACAAAAACTCATTCAACAGGCTATCCGTTCTTTTTAGCAACTTTTACTGATTTGTGTTCCACTCTCACTCTGCAGGAATTGTAAGAGACACTACAATGAGTAAATACTACATTTTTATTTCTTATTAAAAATATTGCTAATATTATTCTTAAACAACAATAATTTCTTATAATTTTAATAATATAGAAAGTTTTAGAGTTTAACAATTCTTAGCAAAATGACACATAATGTGTTATTTTGTTTTTACATTGAGTTTAAATAATAAATTTTATCATTTTAAAAGGGTACATTTATTTGCAATATCATCACCACAAATACAGATACAATCTTAGATGCAGTAGGTAGCTATGTAATATAACTTCATAAGGAGTAAACTACATTAATTATCATAATTATATATATGTGTATAATAATTATAAATAAATAACTTTAACTTACGTGTTCATTTCGAGAATGCGGTCGTCGATCGTTATGACATCACAGATTAGGTCTGTCGACGAAACTGTTTTTGTTATACATGGTGGGTATGTAGATAAAATAGAATAGCATAGTGTAATTAAATCTAATAGTGTCGCCGTCTAGACAGGTCAACGATGAGGTGGGTTGCGGGGCAGAGCGGCGTGCCCCCGACCCTTAGTCGCAGGCGTCCCGTCCGCCCGACATGTACTGCGCGTCGGTACTCTGCTGCAAGTGTGGATCGCGCTAGCGCTAATTATAATTTATTTTACAATGCGTTCTCCATGTGCAGTTTACGGTTGTTTGTCGGCATCGTACAGAAGTAATAACGAAAACTTGAGATTTCATCGATTTCCAAAGGATGAGAATCGGTAAGTGCCTACTAACCCATTATACCTAAACAAATATTATCTCTACTTAGTAAACAAAGTCGCTATCCGCGACGCTGTGCGTATACTTCTTAATTATTTTAACCTTCCAATGGATTTTGATACGGTTTTAACTACCATTTAGAGAATTTCTATTAAAACTGGGTTCTTAATGTTGATATGTTTACAGGATAATAAATAAGTACCTACCTGAGTAAGATTTGGCGAATCTAAACTTATTTATTATTTTATTATCTATAATATATTGGGATTAAATTATTTATTATTATTTACCTATTTTTTATAATAATATTATAAGGCTGAAGATTTTGTTTGTTCCCACTAAAGTACTGGTTGGAATTGATTTTATTTTTGTGTTGTATAGTCCATTTATCGAGGAAGGCAAAATCATCAAACAATAAATGTCGCAAATATTTGTCAGTTCAACATCTCTAAATAGATAAATAAACTGGAGATTTTAACCCCCGTTTTATTTAATCACTTGGGCCTGTCGCGAACAATAAACAATAAATTGTAACGGTAATATCTTGCAAGAAATTAATATTCCTTCTAACACAGATTAATTTGAACTTATAATCATTATCAACTGTAAATCACCTTTCAAACAAAAAAAACTAAATCAAAATCGGTTCATCCGTTCGGGAGATACGACGGCACAGACAGACACACACACACAGAGACACGTCAAACTTATAACACCCCGTCGTTTTTGGGTCGGGGGTTATAAAGTAAAAGTAAGTCCTTGAAAAATATTTTTTGTGACAACCCTATTTTCAATGTCTAGACGATTGTCGGCATTTCGACCTCGACAAAGGAGTGCGCCCACTATAGATTTCATTACACTATGATAATAGTTTTTCAATAAAATACTCCATAATGAACCGCCATGAATATAGATCATGCCTACGTGGTGTGACGAAGTGGGGCAGGAGGTAACGACATTCTTGGAATGAACGTAAAGTACAGCTTGACACTGATTTTGACCATTATAATTGTAATTATTTTTCCACATCATACCATTCATTTTATGATTTAAAAGTAATATTTAGATTTATAGATAAAATTCATCTACAGTTATTGCCACAAACTAGATTACCTTTTCAGGATCGTCAATGATCAGCGCATGAAAACCCATCGAAATTTAGCAATACTTATTTGTCTGCATTGATATCTCTTAGTGGCCACGAGTAGGTACTCATAGTATATCATAGTTCGTGGACCATAGTAACACCGTCGCTATGAGCGGCAACATTGCACTAATTTCATGATAGTTTGGATATGAAAAATTATTGAGAAAAACCTGCCATCGAATACTGGTTTCTGCCATCGAGTGTTTACAAAACCTTGCGAATTTTGATTGGATAATTCAAATGAACGCGCATGTTGATGTGACACATTATACAATTTTAAAACCTGGAGTAACTCCCAATATTTTATAGAAAAAAATTACATCAAAGTTTATGAATTATAGGTCTCCAAAGTGCAAAATCTTAAATGATATCACAATATATTTATCAATTAAGTATAACATATGTTATTATTCTTAACTGTTTTTGGGTGTTACTAGAAGTGGGTTCCGTATTTTTGGCAAAAATAAGTGTCTTGTGCACAATCCTTTGTTATAAGGGTTTCTGCCTTCTTCTTCCCAACTAAAACACTAGGAGGTGGTGAAGAGCGGGAGTTTGGAGGCTGTCTATAATGTAAAAATGACGTTCAAAAAGTACTATACAACGTGTTACGGAAAGACCATATTCATCCAAAAGGGGTGATGATTACATCAGGTATAGATTCTCTATGCAAAGTTTCCACGCAAAATAAATTACTCAAGGAATTCATACCAAACTTTTGGTTTCGTAAGTTTATTGAAATCAAACCATAACAAACGTGTCCTGCACTACGAGGGTCATTAACTTTTCACGTCATTTCTTAATATTGAAGTTAAATCTCTTTCGCGATCTGTGCGCCTAGTACACGCTGTAGGTAGTGTGCCGCCGCGCCGCCCTGTGTCGGCGCGGGCTGAAAGGATCACACGAGCCGACAAAGCGAGCGCGTGTGCGCAATTGTAAATACTTTAGGCATTTAGGTACTCCTTGGTTTAAAACTAATAATGCAATACGTAATTTACTTATTTACGGTTTACATACACGTTAATATGGACCCAGAATAACCTACGAATTTAACTAAAAAAACTGACGTAAAAAAGTTTTTTTTTTTTTTATTAAGGAATGGGCTTGCGTTTGACCGCCACCTGACCTGATGTTAAGTGATGGTGCGGTCTACGATGGTACACTCTTGCCCAGCAAAGGATGGCAGTGAAATAAGGCTCCACGCTGCCGACTGCTGGTCGACTTGCAGTGGAGCAACAACTATTCCGACCCATCCCCTAAGTTAATAAAATAGTACATAAAAATTCACACCAAGGTTTAGGTAGGTAGCTACTAAGCTTGTTTTAATCCCTTATTACGTAAACAATAAAATCTAAGAGCCATGCTTAATTTAGCAAATTAACTTACATTTTTAAAGATGGGGTTCGATGTGGTGCCCTTGGTATTGTATGCACAAGGCCGCGCGCTTGTTCATGGACAACTGAACATTTCGCAGCATGTCAGGTGTTACTGTCCTAAAGGCGGCCTCGATCCGCACTTGCATTTCTTGCACTGTATCACACTGCACTGCATACACTACGTTTTTAATGTATCCCCACAAAAAAAAATCTAACGGAGTTAGGTCTGGGGACCGCGGAGGCCAAGCCACGCTCCTGCTACCGCGCCCGATCCATCGAGGGAAACGCACGTCCAAGTACGCGCGTACATCACGTGCAAAGTGTGCCGGTGCACCGTCGTGTTGGAATACCATATTGTTATCCATCACGAGATCCACGTAACTTGATACGGGTAGCACAGTGAGTACATCGTCTAATTCATTAACCAGAAAGTTTAAATAATTTTGGCCATTTAAACTTTGCGGAAAGAAAACTGGTCCTACGACAACATCTCCGATGATACCAGCCCACACGTTTAGTCGCCATTGGTGTTGGAAGGACGACTCTGTCGAAGCATGTGGATTCGTGTGAGACCAAACATGTTCATTATGGATATTACTTATCCCTGCTCTCGTGAATGATGCTTCATCGGTCCATAGCACTTTTGAACCGAAACTTGGTGAAGCTTCTATCTGGCTTCGATACCACTCGCAGAAGGTCACGCGAGGCAAAAAATCTGCCGGTGTCAGTTCTTGGGTGCGACGAAAGTGGTATGGATGCTGGCCGTCATTGTTCAGCACTCGCCATACTTTAATATGGTTGGAGGCACCCAGCGCTAATGCAGCTCGACGTGTGCTAGTGCGTGGATTATTTTGGAAATGCTCCAGTACGGCTTCTTCAAAGTCTGGATCGCTTCTGCTCGGACGACCTTCCGAAGCAGATGCGTGGAAGGACCCGGTTTGGTACAGACGATGTGTCATCCGACTGAAACACGCCAACGAAGGCAACTGCCGACGCTCAGCATCTGGTCTATCCTGGATGAATCGGTGACGATACAACTCTCGGGCGGCTCGCAGACTACCGTCCACTGCTCCGACACACATCATCATCTCGTAATATTCACTATTACTGAACGACATTTTTTTAACAATCACGAAATCACAACTAGGTACACTGAATCGGATAGAGGGAGCGACCGAAGCACACGAGTATTATTAAACAACTGACGAAACTCCGGAAGAACCGAAAAATAAAACTTCTATTCTTCTACTATCCTAGTAATAGGGTAGCTGGCCCAATTATTATTGTACATTTTGAATTTATTTTCGATTTTTTGTCAAATTTAATTTACTAATCAAGTCAGCCTATCGCAGTCCACTGCTGGACATAGGCCTCTCTCAAGTTGCGCCACAAACAACACACGGTTTCCCGCCTTTTGCATCCAGTAATCGTAGCGCCGCGCAGTATCGCTTTTCCCCCCAGCTACCTAATAATAATTTCAAGAAAACTGTGATAAATTGAATACATTGAAGCACACCGATTAAAGAAGAGTTAGGCCAGGGCATCAGTTAATTAATAAAACCTATGAGCTGAGTTGACAAACGAAACCGATAAGATAATTTGATGTGGACTGTGGGGGTGGTACCTACATAAGTACATAGTCTTAATTTGTAAGTATTGATTAATCAAAATAGCGACAGATAAGTTGAGTATTGATTCGATTTATTTATTTATTGAAGGCTACCAGCTAAGACTATCACTACGACTATGACTATTTACCTGCAACTGGCTCATTTACCCTTAATATCATTGTGTGTGTAACCCCCGATGAAATTAGGGTTCAGTTATTATTGTTCGCAAATGCTGTCCGAACAACTCTCGTTACTCATGAGGTCCTAGTACTTTTAACAATTTATTTCCATAGTTTAATACATTTTTGCGGCCTATTTTCTTATTGTGTTTTATTAAACAATAAAGACTCACCACCAACCCATGTCTCAGTCAAATGGGCCCGCCGACAAAATGTAAACTTCTGATACGTTTTAAATGTTTTCAGTTGTAATTTAGTGTTGTTATCATCATAATTATCAACTCATTAGTGTCCCACAGCTGGGCACGGACCTCTTCTCAGAATGAGAAGGTTAAGGGTTAGTTCATCACGCTGGCCTTCTGCGAGTTGTTTAGCCGTGTGCGTGTTGGAATGGCAAAAACTACCAACATAATTTAATTTTAAAATCCTACCTATTTAAATAAAAGCGGAACCCACTGCACACTGGCATTTTATTTCTACCAGGAGACACATAAGTTGCATAGAGTAAAGTTATTTAGGGTTCATTTTGAATAAATTATGTTACAAAATATTTTTTCTGTAACATTTCTAATTGCATAATCTTTTAGTTAGTTACTTACTACGGTAATAAAAAAATCAACATTAAACGGATCGTTCGTATCGTTATCCTATATCCCGTTTTGTTGTTATTGTGAGGTAAAAAAATGTGGCAGAAAGTTACTATGTGCATAATTATTAGGCACCTACATTTACACGTTCACCGAAAGTCGTGAACTAGGTACCTACTCCGTAATTCTTGTTACTTTTCTTTAAGTATTATTATTATTACCTACAGCCTAAGTTTTAAAATAATTTTCCAAGCTGCAAACAAGCATTTGCATTTGAACTTGTTTACAAACAATCCTAGTTTTTTAATTATTTAATTTAAACTAAACACAGAACCCTTTAGCATTATTTATGTACCAGGACACACATAAGTTGCGGAGGAAAGTTATTTAGGATTCATTTGAAAATAAATTATGTTACGAAATCCTTTTTCTGTTCTAGGTTTCATTAGGTTCTTTCGCAGTATTTACCTAAGCAATTAATTTCTGGTAGAGTACCTATGTATGTCAACCAACATAAAAAAGACATGTTGGATACTCAAATTCTGTGTCTGTGGTTTAATTTCAATAATTACGTAGATTCACACATTACATACTCCGTTATGTTTGTTATTAGATTGTTTTACGTAGATAGGTAACTAAGTATTATTTACTAGTCCCTACTAATCCCTTCATAAAGTACCTACCTAAATTCAATATCATTTTCAAGCTAACAAATGATTTACTGATGATTTATTGATGATTTGTTAATTTTTAAAGGATTTGTATTTTAGCTTGTTCACAAACATAATCAGTTTTTGTCAGAAAAAGTGAGTAACAAAATAAAATATCCAGAACCCATTATCCAAAAATACCAGGAGTAAGAGCATAAGAGGTTTGTTTTCACAGGTGAATGTATCGTGAGTGACCTACTTACACCGATCAGCTGACTTGGTTGCTAGTGATGTGTAAATTTCAAGTTGAAATGTTTGGGTTTTTGGTTTCATTCCTCATATCTTCCTAACATGCAGATATAGGATTTAAAAACCTTTGCAATATAGTTTATTATGATCCAAAGAAGCCGTGCACTTGATATGTATATACCCTTTCCGTAACAGCTTGTATAGTAGTCTATATTAAATAAATTATGAGTGACTTTGGGCATAAACCCATCTAAAGGTCCTACATATGTGGCTTAGTCAAAGGCAAAAAAACCATTCAAATGAAATTTTGCATTTAATAAAAATAACGATATGCTCGTGTTTAAGAGCGTGCGATCGTGCTCGGATTTGCAATACTGTTTAAGATGCTTAGGAATGTCTGCAATTACTACTATGTCTAGAATGTATGCCTACAAGTAATTTTTTACAACATCTTTATATTTCCCAGGAGTTCTACTCCAAGATTTAGTATATTTTAACGCGACACGTGCTTTTCGGAACAAAAGACATTTCTGAATCTGTGCGCCATATTGAACAGAAGTTTCTTTCATTACAATGTGTTTTCCATTAAGCAACCGCTCAGGCTGGAAGTAGAGTTTATGCTGCCGCAAATTTAGGATGTCGTATAGAACTACAATGGTCAAATTGAAATGTTTCCTGAAACCAAGTCTTATACACTTATGTAATGCAGACAAGCGCTCCGTACTACTCAGAAATTTTGTTTATGTACCTACCAACAACAAGGTGAACTTTATAAGACCGACTCGAATTCAGAAGAATATACCCTCGACATAAACGCCATTTACATCGGTCGCCGAACGTGAAGGGACTTTTAACTGTGGATCTGTAAATTCAGCTAAATTAAGTACCTATAAATGTAGTGGCTACGGTTTGTGAATGTTCAAAGTCATCTTCTGATTTTTTTGTGGTTAAACACACATACAGTGTTTCTAATGGCTTGTTGTTATAGTTTACGTAAATCTAAAACAAAAACACTACCGTCACTAGCGCTCGCACCAACCTTTGTGCCTCGTGAGTTCCAACACACTTCAAAAATACCTCCTGTACCCTTGTATGAGTGAACAAGGCTTCCTGTCTGTGTCGACCAAATGTGTACACACTTGTCAAAAGATCCACTGGCAAGGAACTTGCCATCTGGTGAAAATGCTACACTGTAAACTGGTTCAGTATGTTTTGTAAGAGTATGTATACAGACACCTCTTTCTACATCCCATAGGCGTACAGTGCTATCAAAAGATGCACTAGCTAAGATCAGATTCATATTGGGATTTTGAGTTCCAGGACCAGTAGGTGACCACTTAATTGTGTAGATTTCTTTCGAGTGTGCCTGTAAATCATGCACACAAGTATCCTGCTTCATAGACCAGATCTTTAATGTCATGTCGTCTGAACATGATGCTAATAATTGACCTTGAGGATCCCATTTTATAGCATTAACTTCATTCTGGAAAATAAATAATGAAACATATATTCAATGTTATCTTATAGTTTAAAAAGGGGTGTATTACATAATTTTTAATGTCATTGTATGATTATTTTAGTTAACTTTAATTTTAACTTGGTTTCCTTATCCTATAAGTATTCCTATAAGTCACTGGAAATGTAAATATTTCTTGTTTTTGGTTTGTAATAAATCCAACGAGATTGTTAATTGACGAAATATTATGAGCAAACAATGAATTATTTCATTGGATTAGATCTTGTAATTGTATTTGAGCAAGCATGAGTTACCAAAATACTGACCAATAAGAATAAAATCTCGATTTTACTCTAAATTTTATCTACCTATATAAAATTTCAGAATATCAGTAAAATTGTAATACTGAACACTGATTGACTCACAAACTGACAAACACAGTCATTTAATTATAAACTATGACTTCCAGATTTTTCGTCGATTACAATGTCGCTCGATTATTTACAAACAAACGATGTTTGGAATTGGGTAAGCCTTGAGACGGGTTTTGGGAACTTCCAATGGAAAAGAACGAGAAATATAAAATTGAAAGCATTATAAATTGTAGAACTACTTCACTTACAGTATGTCCTTGGAAGCTTTTGATTGGTTTATCAGCATTAAGTTTGCAAACATGAATGCACTGATCGGTAGAACAAGATGCAAATGAAGTGTTGGTTTGCCAATCAACATCAAGTGCTGGTGCCAAGTGGAAGGAAAACTGCTGTGTACACTGTCCTGTTGATGCATCCCATATAATTGTAGTCTTATCAACCTGTAATTTTTTTGTTCTAAGTTAGTACAAATACTTTTTCTTCAATTAGACCAACGATAGTATTATGTATATGAATGAATCAAAATGGGAAAATAATAATTTACATACATTATTTCATATGGGTACACAGAAACCACAAAATCACACTTATTGCTTAGTACATATCTGCCTTATCAATAATATGGGAATACAGGTGTGTAATGATTTGATGCTTTTCTTCTCATTATATAATATCTAATGAACTTACCCCTGCACTCAAAATGTAGTTACCCCTCTTGTTCCATTTTAAAGCAAATATAGGGCCCTTGTGTTGGCCTAATGTTGAGGCCAGTGTGCCATCTGTCGTCCAAATACGAGCATAACCATCATATGAACCTGTTGCTAAGAGATTGCCATCACACTGAAAACAACACAATAGCTTAACTTTTAATCAAACATCTTTAAAAGACTGGACATCAGGACAGAAACTATGCAAGTGTCACAATGAAATGGACTGTTAAAAGTAAAAACCAAGTTAAACATTACTTACATTCCAGTCTAGAGATGTGACATCTTTGTTGCTTGGTACTTCAGCCCCACCTTTTTGGATGCAGTGTCGTAATACTAACTGATTGGGGGTGGTTGCCGGATTGTCTGACATATCCCATATTCTGTAATTGATAAGCAGAAAAATAGGTTTAGTGGGAGAAAGTATTGGGTAAATTCTATACATTCATCTAATAGAAATCAGTCATATGCAACATTTTTAAAGTCTTTTTCAACTATACAGCACTTCATTCAAGCATGCAAGCTTCCAGCTTAACTACATGTTCTATTTCTAAGCAATATAGACATCCTAAGGATACTATTTGACCATGATTATCATAGTTGTATTATGACACACAGGAACAATGGATTTATGGGAGCTCAAAGGCTCAAGTCACCCTCTTCATATTGCAGATCACCTTCACTTTTTATCACCTCTTATCTTATTTCACAAATGTTACCTATAACACTATTCCAACAACAAAAAAATACTGTGATAAAAAGTTAGAATGGTCTAGTCTAAAGTATGCATTGGTCTGACTGCCTCATTGGTATGCATCAGTACAACCCTCATGATACATGGTAAAATATTATGTTCAAAATAACAAGAAATTTACCTGGCAGTACTGTCTCCAGATCCACTAGCTAACAGATCTGTGCTTGGGTTCCAGGCGCAGATGAACACTTCAGATTCATGGCCTCTAAGTACTGTGGCCTTACTGGCGGGGATCTCTATAGACTGATCCATATCCATTGCCTCTGGAGCACTGGGAGTAGCTGCACCTCCCCCTGGTGCTGGTGTAGGAGTGCATGTTGTACCCTTGATAAAAAAACATTACTTCTTTAAAACCATAGTAAAGAAAAATGATGAAAAAATAAATGATTGATTGACGTTGAGTAAACTTGCTGTTCTGAACTGTTTCTAAACTTTGTCTCAACCTCAAATAGGATTTTAAAATGGTTTATGAAAATGACTGCCTCATTAGTCTAGTGGTCCTAAGCACAACTGCTACGCTAGAAGGTCCTGAGTTAGATTCTCAGGTTGAGTATAGTTTTATTGAGTTTTTCTATGAAATTCTCAGTACCAGTGTGGATTCTGGTGTGCTTGCTTTGGCAATAGACCCCTCTATTACATGGGACCTACACATACTGGCGAAGTGTGGGTGTACGTACACCTGTGCCTAACCCTTCGGGAATACAGGTGTGATGGTATATTTTAATGAAAATATCTTTGTAGATTGTAAATGATTAACCACTCACAAAGAAATGGGTATTCACACCTCACCCTATAGCAACAAACCAACCCAACCATAAACATACATAACTATATTATAACTAACACTACAACATTTAAAAGCCTGAGTGGGTCACCAGTCTATATAAGAATTTGTAGCTCTGTGATTTTTATTTATATAAAAAGGCTTGGGCTTTATTTTTTTATTTAAAATATGCTTCCTGTTCCCACATTGTATACACACATGATTTTATACTTATTAACACAAAATTTTCATGCATCAACACTGAATTACTTACATCAACACCATTCTGCTCCCCACCAGAGCCAGGTTCTGCTTTGATAGCTTGCTTCTGAGCATTGTGTGCATTCTGTTTTGCAGCTACAATGTCTGGTGTTACTGCATCAATTAGACTTAAACTTTCTGTAAGACGTGTCTCTGTTTCTGAAACAATATTTGTCATTGCATTTATGCTTTGTATATATTTTTTCTTATATAAATAAAGACAGCTCTTGCATTAGGGACAAGTACTGGGTCACAGGGAACTTCACAAAACAACAATTTATGGACACAACATACAGCCAGACTGGAAGCAAATATCCATAAATACAATTAATTTTGCCTCATGTGGGCGGCAAATTGTGCGAGTGATGAGTTACTACATTATCAAGATCACGATTTCCAACAGATGTAAGAAATGAGTATATACATACCATCCTCTCCTATAGTGATTTCTGCTTCTGTGTACTGTAATCCTTTCTGCAATATATTTAGTAGTGCTGCAGGTGGTACTAAAGCTCCATTAATATTACTTTGGGATATATGTGACTCAATACCAAAGGTATACGCAGAATGATGAAAACCTGAAATTGTATAAGTTTTTACTGCAAATATTTCGAAAATGCCTAAGACTCTGCCCCTAAGGCTACTCTCTGACCGATTTTTCCCTTTTTAATGCAGTAAGGACAGTCGGACGCTTAATATAAACATTCAATCCTTGCCGGTTCTTTGACCTTAATATACGTCTCAGTTATATGTTATTTATTTCAATGTTTTTATTAGGAAAGTTATGAAAATCAAAGCATAGTGACATGAGTTAGCGTCTGAAAGTTCAATGTACCATACCTGATTCCTGTAAATAACGGTATACTAGAAAATTAACTTCGTCACTAGAAAAACTCATTTTGTCTTACGCTATAAAACAAGATCAATTTGAGTAATTTTACATAAAAACATCTATTCACATTCAACCAAAATGAACTACTTATTTATCTGACATGACATGTATCTAAAGTTAAATTCATTTAAAGTTATTACCTATCCATAGACTAGATTTTTTTCATTGTTACTAGCTATCAGTGCTTCCAGCGAACGTAAAATTACAGTGAAAATTAGTCAGTCAAATAATTTATTTTTAATTTATTTATTTATGTTCTTTCAATACTAGGGGTATTCTACGAATAAATAATATTTATTCGTAGAATATAATACAGTTTATTCGAAATTACTAAGCCTGTCTGAAGTTATCGGCAAGTGGTTTTGTAGTGGTAAATTTTAATAAAAGAGTCTTTCAAAAGGCAACTGTGGTCATGTTTGTTTCACATATCTGATTATTTTCTTAACAAATTTTGATATTTATGTATAAAAAATGCGTTAGTAATCGATTTTACCAGCGTGGTAATTCGGAACAGCTAACTTCAGACAAGCACACTTATTTCGAACAAACTGTACCTTCAATACTATCGATACTATCATTATAAAGGCGTGTTTCATTGCAATCACCGTCGATACTATCGATAGACTATTGCTTCGCTAATCGAAGAAGTACCGTTTGACGTTTCATACTTTTCAAGCCCAAACAGCTTTGTATTGGCGTAACTCACACAATTCCAATAACCTTCGCTGTAAAACCGTAGAAATATGAAGCTGTTTTTATTTTATCACAAGATGTACGATTCCTAATCACTAAATTTAAATACTTCAAAAAAGGCTAAATAGCCAATATTTATACAATAGATAGTTTTTTTTTCTACACTTCTTTAGTTCATTTCAAAGTCATGTAGTCGAAAATGCCTGTACTTACATCAACTTCCCGCATACTACTTAGGGCCTATGCACACCACGTTTTTTAAGCGCGCCTTTGACGCGTGTCTGTAGCGATACAGACGCGATACGCACGCAAGTCAGACCCCCATTTCATCCCCACACTTTTTGAGATTTTAAAAACCCCATAACAAATATTTATTTATAATTTATTACTTATCAAGTGCTTCCACGCAAAGTTTCAGCGTTTATCTTCAACAATGACAAACTCCCATACAATTTTTCATGCCTTATTACCACCCCTTTTTACACCAAAACGTAGCTTATATCCTTTCCCAAGGTCTAATCTATTTTTGTACCAAATTTCATCAAAATCGGTTCTGAGGCTGGGCTTCAAAGCGAGACTTTGTTTGGACTTCCATATGAACTTTCATCCCCACACAGGTCGAAATTTTAAAAACGCTGGAACAAATTTTTACTTTTTATCAAGTGCCTAAATTCAAAGTTTCATCGTTTTATCTTCAACAATGACAAACTCCCATACAAATTTTCATCCCTTTTTTAACAACAAAACGTAGCTTATATCCTTTCCCAAGGTCTATTCAATTTTTGTACTAAATTTAATCAAAATCGGTTCTGGGGTTAAACTTGAAAGCGTGACTTTGTTTGGACTTCTAAACGAACTTTCATCCCCTATTTCATCCCCACACATGTCGAAATTTCAAAAACGCTAGAACAAATATTTATTTATTTCTTATCAAGTGCCTAAATATAAAGTTTCATGGTTTTATATTGAAAAATGACGAACTCCCATACAAACTTTCACCCCCTATTTCAACCCCTTAAAAACTATTTTTTGCAATAAAAGGTAGCCTATGTCCTTTCTCAAGCTTTAGTCTATCCCAGTACCAAACTTCATCAAAATCGGTTGAGTGGTTTAGGCGTGAAAGCGTAACAGACAGACAGACAGATTTACTTTCGCATTTATAATATTAGCAGGGATTGTAGTAACCGATCTCTTTGATCGCATCCCTATTTTTCAATCCGTCAAAACTGTCAAACGGTACTTCTTACGGCCCGTTCACGACCTTGCCGCTGAGAGCAGCGTGGCGAGCGGTAAGATATTATGTATAGAAATGTTTGAAGCACGCCACGAGACGCCGCTCACAGCGAAAAAGCCCGCGGTTTTCTCCGAGCGAAACGCTGCAGCGGCGCGCGGTGCGGCGAGCGGCGGGAACAAAAGTTCTAGCGACTGAGTGCGACCGGCGACGCCACCACACAGAGCGGCATGGACAGCGGTTTAGAAGGGACGAGCTCAGCGGCGAAGTGTAATACAAAATATTTTAGACGATTTTGTGGCGGTAATGAATAAAGACTAGAGGCATTCATCATTGGTATTTTAAATCGACCGCCTACATGAATTTCAAAACATCCTCAAAACATAATTAAAAAGTTGTGGGAAGAATTAAATACATCACTTAAATAGCGATATTTATTCAGTTCGTGCACTGCTTCCTTATATTGAGAATGTCTTATTTTAAAAATATTATGTTTTGAAAACAGAGAAGGGAAAATTTAGATAACGTCATGATTTTGGGCACATTCTGACTATCCAAATATGTCCACCTCTGCCGCCGCCGCTCGGCCGTTACTGAGCTGAGGTGAGGCCGTGAGGGTACGTGGCGACGGCGTACACAACGCTCCGCCTAGCCCGCCACGCCGCCGCGCCGCTCGCCGCTAAGACCAAAGTCGCATGAATGTCGCACAAAGGTTACGATATAAACGAAGTTTAAGGATAAAGCGTCAGGGCTGGACGCGAAATTCATTATTTTCTTGGTTTTCTTCAAATCAAATCAAATCAAATCAAAATCATTTATTCGCTAGAGACATGGTATTATAAAAGCTGTTACATTTTCCGAAAGCACACAGATATCTCACCTTTATAAGGCATGCGAAAGTTAAATATTTATAATTACAATTTGAAGGGCAAGGACAGGGCAATCAAATACAATCGTGTGAATGAGAAAATGTCAAAATTGAACAATGATAAATGGAAATGTCAAAAAGAATACACTAAAAATAATAAGAATAGTCAAGTCTTCAAATTCATTTCATAAATTCTTTGGTATTATAGAAACAATGTTCTATGAGCCACTTATGCAGTTTTGTCTTAAATTTAGCTAGTGGTAATTCTCTTATAGGTTTGGGAATTTTATTGAAAATTTTTATAGTCATTACATATGAGTTTCTATAAAATAAATGGCTCTTGCAAGTGGGCATAACTAGTCGAGTAGGATCCCTTTTCCTCACCACGGAATTAAAGTTGTCTTTCATCTGCGTAAATAAGTTTTGATGTTCTTTAACAAAAATACCTGCTTGCATAATATATAAGCCTGTCAAAGTAAGTAGATTTAGTTTTTTGAAGAGGGGTTTACATGAAACAAGGGGTCCTACTCCACAAATTGCTCTTAAACATTTTTTCTGGACTATGAAAGCTTGATTTACATTAGTAGAGTTTCCCCATAGTAGGAGACCATACCTTAGACTAGAAACCACAAAACCATGGTACGCCAGAAGAGCAGTTTTCTGTGATGACGTTCTATTTAGTTTTTTTAATGCATATACAAACTTATTTAATTTTTTACAAACATAGTCTATGTTTGTAAAAAATTAATAGTCTTAATTTATTCGGCTATGACGGGCTATGACACATTCTAGGCACATGGCAGTAGAAATCGCGACATCAACAATAACGTACTGACTATTGACTGTTAAAAGCTTTTCTTAATAATTGCTATCGTTGGAGATTTAGGTGTAAAGTGTAATTTTTCACCGAATCCACTATTTTACACCAAAATCTTTGACGATAACGATGTTTAAGCAAAGTTTAAATATTCAATTTATTGTGAACAAGTTGTTGAAGTCGAAAGTTTTACTGCTATGTACCTAGAATGTGTTATAGCTGAAAAATTTGCGAAGAACCATGAAAAATTTTAATTTCGCGCCCATCCACTGCGCTTTAGCCTTTTAAAGCATCATTTGTATTAGTTTGTGTTTTCGTTAAAATTATATATTTGAGGTGAGAAGTTCCAACATGAAGTGGCAATAATATTTTGTTTTATAATTGTTATGGTTTTTGTTATTTCAAGCGCAAAAATGTTATAAGAAAACCTATACAGTTTGTTCGAAATAAGTAAGCGGAAGTTAGCCGTTCCGAACTACCGCGGTGATAAAATCGTTTAATTACGTGTTTTATTACATAAATATCCAAATTAGTAAACAAAATAATTAGAAATGACAACTTAAACGACTCTAATTATCTTTACATCGACTATTTCTATTAAAATTTACCACTTCTAAACCACTTGCAGACAACTTCCGATCGGCTTAATTATCTCGAACCAACTGTACACTGCTATCATTTCTGTGTTTGTACAGATAAAAATTTCTGAAGCCCTAAAAAGTTCTAATTTGAACTCTATTTCGGACTATCTAAGTTTTCTCAAGTCTTCTAATCAGAAGGCTCCAATCAATCAATGAACCAAAAAATCTAGAAAGAAGGATGTATCGTGTGTACCTTTGCCTATCTCAGTTTCAGGGTAGGTAACTGAAACAAATAAAAACTATTTTCGTTCTTACCTTACGTCAAAAAAGTGTTAGTGAAATAAATTTGGTGGATTATTTCAAGATTTTTCAGTAATTTGATTATATGGCTGAAGTAAAGGTAATAATTTAGATTATTCGATGATACAATTGCGCTCATGCACTGTAAATAACAACATTTATGTATTTTTTGCATTGTCTTGTTTGGGATAATGACGCCATTTTGTCGCGCCGGCTGATCTTTTAAATTATTATTTTTGTAAATGTTCTTCTGTGGGTAGGGCAAGTGTTGTAATTAATTATTATTAGATAACTTCTTTGAAGACTGACTTACATTTAGGTCCCGTCATGTATAGAAATGAAATTACATAAGCTATAAAACAAGAGGAAAAATGATTGATTTGCGAATCTCACCAAAATTGCGATAAAGAATTCTGATAAAAATACTCCTCTAAATTTATTTTGGATCACACCTATAGTTTTTGATAATACATCTGTAATATCATCCAGCTTCTAACTTGCTGTGTCATGTGTCTAGAGTACACGAAAGTTTACATCGATAAGTGTGGGTTTATGTGACTCAAATCAAATTTTGTGTAGAGATTATATTTAGATGTCCTAATCATCCTTTATTTCCCATTGAAACAAAGCAGCTTGTTTATTTTTTGCAGGACACCTTATCATTGAGTGTTGTAATTTATATCTAGTGGGGAATCCCTTCTCAGAATCTCTATTTTATGTGTTTTTTTACTAACGACCTATCTTCGCCGAAGAATATGTAAATTTAATGTAATATAATATATTGCAAATTAAAAATTTATGTTATTATTTAAATTTCCAGTGGGTGCAATGATTAATCATATGTTTAAATAATGACTATAACAATGAAAGAACAAGATCAAATACCTGGGGAGGTAAGATAAATGTTTATTTAAAAAAATAATTGATTGGGTCTTTTTGTGTAATTATTTTGATTAGACTGGAGAATATTGGAAATATACTGATATCTGATGTGTGATGTGTACTATGGCAGTCCTTATGTTCATAAAGACATGTCAAACATATGATTTGATTGCATATACAGTCAAAACCATTTACAACGACATCATTTAGACCAAACATACTGGTTATATTGACCAAAATCAAAGGACCCGGCTGAATTCTATAAGACCGCCTTATAAAAACACTGCTTTTTACGACATTGCTTATTACGACATATCACTTTAAGCAACTACATTTAACTGATTTTTTTGGAGATTTATATCTATTAGAATATTTTTGGAGAATTATATCTATAAGAACGACCGGCTGTATTGTAAACATTTGAATAGGTAACAGTATCCACATCTGGCACAGTAAATAAACGAAAATGTGTCGAGTTTAGGATTTTTTGTAATTGTCACAAATAAAATACATGTATATGTAGTATAATTGAAGCCCAAAGCCTGCTTTCTCATTTTATTTGGCTCAAATGACCATGAAGGCAAAGGAGTTTATTGATGTGGATAACTCGATTTTTGCACTAGCTATGGAAGATGATATTGTACAAGAAGAAAGTGACGAACAGGAAGAGACTGAAGAACAGTTTAAAGTGCCACCGCTGAATGATGGTCTCAATGCTGTCAGTGTATTACGAAAAACTTTCAGGAACTGTGTCACATGCAGGGAAATTATGAGGATACATTAATTTAAATTCAATGTGTACTACAAAGTGTGTAGGTACGCACAACAGAAGTGTTCCTTACAGATTTTATTAATATAGAATAATGATAAATGTATGTAATGACTTTTTATCGCATGTTACATGTGAAATAAATAAAATATAGTTTTGTTCTATACATGAATATATTAATCTCACATTCAATAATAGTTATTAGTTACTTAATAACAACGACACCGGATGTTACGACTGTCGGTTCTTACGTCCAAGTATGAGTAGTCCCTTCGATGTCGTTATAACAGATTTTGACTGTAATTGCAAAAAAAATTGTGGAAAAGCTAAAATGAGTTGTGAACAGGAAAGAGATGAAATCGGAAAAATAAAATAAAAAATATTACATATTAATACAATGTCATTTTGTATGTATTTATTGTATATGGGAAAACCAACAGAAGCATATTAGGATATTACAATTTAATTCAACCTAGTATTATAACAATGATAGTTGATAATTTAAAGTATATAGATCATAGCAACATGTCAAGGTAAGTACAAAAAAAGGATGCCAGTGGCAGTCTGTAATGTCTGCAGACAGACTGCATGTTTGGGAAATTTACAGATAAGGAAAATGAAAGATACCTACAGATATATTTTTTTCTTAATATAATGAGATGCAAGTATATTACAATAATATATGATTATTTTGAAATGCATTTCTTTCTTAGATGGCATTCCCCGAGGCCAAGTTAAAGGCACTGGAAGAGAAAATTTCTCATCCTCGCTGGGTTGTGCCAGTGTTGCCTGAACAGGAGCTGGAAGCCCTGCTGGTTGCTGCCACTGAATTGGCAGCAAAAGGTATTTCACATTTATTTGGGACTATGATAGTGTTACCTGAAATGAATAGGCAACTCTTTAGCTAAAACATTGTTACAGTAGGTTACTAAGTTGTTTGTTTTATGAAGCTACTATATATTTATTGAAATCTGCTTTATACCCTGTCATTTACTCTGTGTCCAAATAAAGGGGTATTTGGGGGTAAGGTAATTAATGCGTCTTTAAATATAACTGTTTCCATGAAGCTGCAATGAGTTAGAACAAGCTCATGTTGTTATTTTGGGGAAACCGCATTATTCATGATTAGTGATTTAATTTGCATTTATCAAGACATACATAAACATTGTGCAGATAAAATTAATGTACTGAATATTTTTCCTTTTATATTTTGGAAATCAAACAGTACGGTAACAAATATGTATAAAATAAAAAATAAATAAAATCATTACAAACATATAGACTTGATAATGTGTGAATGATATTTAAACCTAAATTTTAAACAAATTTCTTACTTTACTAGGTTTTCTGTATATAAAGTAAATAAATGATGAAATGGAAGAAAATTTAAATGAAATCTGCTATGTGGCAAGTAACTTTACAAATAATTCTGTTATTGGTTGCAGGTGAAGATGCAACCCACCCTGCATGTCAGAGATTCTATAATGATGCCCTCACAGTGTCCTTTACAAAGATACTAACAGATGATGCAGTATCTTCTTGGAAAAACAACATACAACAATGTGTCCGTTCAAATTGTGAGAAACTAGTAAAACTTTGTGCTATAAAACTAGATGATCCAAGATTTCTGCATTTATTATCTATGACATTCAATCCAAACAACAAGTAAGATACTATTACCTGATAATTATAATTAAAACTATTATAGTCGTAGAATGTATTCTGCATGATTAAATTAGTTATAATTAGCTATTAACAGACTTGGTAAAAAATAATAATAGTAACTGTTGGTTTCTGCTTCATCATCACCGCAGCAAAATACTCCACTGCTCAACAAAGGCCTCCCAATAAACTTCCACAATGAAAATTTTCTGCTTGAGAGATACTAATTAGTACATCTTTAAAAGTAAACATTTTTATTAATCTTTAATATTTCTCTAATGATTAGTTTTTAATAACTACAGGTTTCACACATTCAATGCATCCAGAACTTGTGAGGGTCTGTCTATCACGCCTCCTGGTCAAGGTACTGTCCAGGAGACTGAAGTATTTGCAAGGTCACAGGATCACCGCTCACCAAGAGGATGGCTGGTCCACCTAGTTAATGTGTATGTATTAATTGACTGCATAAGGCTAGGCACCTGAGCCAAGATAAAACTAAATCTTTTATCCTAAAGCAAAAGCTTGTACCTTAAACTTGTATTTTTACTCTTGGGCAGGTTTGGGCAAGCAGGTGGCTTTGTTAAACTTCGAGAGAGGTTTGAGACAATCATGGGGTTTCAAAAGACAGACATGACTTCATCTATCACAGCAGAAGAAAAGGTTTCGGCGGAAATTATAGAAAAAGAAAATGAAGAATCCAAACCTGATAAAGTTGAAAACACAGATATAACACCAATTATTGCAGAAAGTGGTGAAGTATGTATGCTATTTCAAAAAGTAAATAGTTGAGTTTTAATGCAAACCTGGTTGTGATGTAGTTTATAGTAAAATAACGTCATATTCTTATTTAATATTCTGATACCGTAACTTGTTGCCCTTGTAGTATTCAACCCCTGCACGTAGCGAGCAACCATCATCACTGGAACAGTCTATGAGTGGGGAGACTCGCGTGTCATCAGTTTGGCAACTGCTGCGTCCTTTGGGACTGTGTCATGACCTGCTCACAGCACATACTGTTACCACGTACCTGTTACCAGTACTTGTAAGTATACTTTGATTTTTTAAATGTCTTTTTTATTGATTTTTTATTTTGTACTTACTTAAAAAATTGCTGCGCAAATTATTTCAATGAGATGAAAAGTGTGACTCATATCCTTGGATCGAAGATATGAATGACTCTTCCTATATCATTAACTGATTTGACTCTGGAGAGTCTCTCTACAAATTAAAAAAAAACCGGCCAAGTGCGAGTCGGACTCGCGCACGGAGGGTTCCGTATCATTACGATTTATGACGTATTAAGAAAAAAACTATTTACTAGATCTCGTCCAAACCAATTTTCGGTGGGAGTTTACATGGTAATCTACATCATATATTTTTTTTAGTTTTATCGTCCTCTTATTTTAGAAGTTACAGGGGGGGGGGGGGGGACACACATTTTACCACTTTGAAAGTGTCTCTCGAGCAAAATATTCAGTTTATGACGTATTAAAAAAAAACTATTTACTAGATCTCGTTCAAACCAATTTTCGGTGGAAGTTTACATGGTAATGTACATCATATATTTTTTTCAGTTTTATCGTTCTCTTATTTTAGAAGTTACAGGGGGGGGGACACACATTTTACCACTTTGGAACCAAACTATTCAGTTTAGAAAAAAATGATATTAGTAACCTCAATATCATTTTTGAAGACCTATCCATAGATACCCCACACGTATGGGTTTGATGAAAAAAAAAATTTGAGTTTCAGTTCCAAGTATGGGGAACCCCCAAAATTTATTGTTTTTTTTTTCTATTTTTGTGTTAAAATCTTAATGCGGTTCATAGAATACATCTGCTTACCAAGTTTCAACAGCATACTTCTTATAGTTTCGAAAAAAAAGGCTGTGACACGATCGGACAGACAGACAGACGGACATGACGAATCTATAAGGGTTCCGTTTTTTGCCATTTGGCTACGGAACCCTAAAAATGTGATGGAGAGTATCTGATCTGAAACTGAAGATTAATATTGCAATCAAGTGGAGTTTCTAGCTGACTCTTCTCCATAAGACCCACTTTTTAGGATCGTGTAACTAGTTCTTGCGAATTTTTTTTTCGAAAAGCTTGCTGGATATATGAAGCTGCAGATGGAAGGGTACATTGGGAAAGGCCTACGGCAGCAGTGGACTGATGTAGGCTGATGATGATGAACTGGTTTTTAAATTTCTTTTTGAAGAAGAACTGGTTTTTGTAATATAAATATTTTTTTTGGAATTTTCTTTAACCCGTCCCGCGTATCCCCCTCCCCATATGCAATTGCCAGGAACGCAGCCATTTTTTTGCATATAAAAAAAAAATTGCAAGGTCATCGCTAAAATTAACATTGTGTGCATATATGATAATTTTTGTGTCATAATTTATACATATTTACGTTGCTTATAATATTTCCTAACCACTACAATATACAGATTATAACCAAAAAGTCACAATACCTCACAAATTGGTTGTAAATCCGCTGGGTACGATTTTTTCCCGCGCCACCCATTCCACTTGGTCACAAAATATCATATTCTCTAACACTTTCACATAAAAAAAACACTTACACACTATCTCAGACATATTACCATGCTCAATACAACAACTAATTCACCTTTTATCACCATAAACATACCATAAAAGTAATATTTACATTACGTTTCCCGCGCGACATAACTTTTTATCTATAACTAACGGCATGTTCCCGACGCGCGGCGGGCGACCAGCAGCACGCATGCGCGCGGCCGCCGCGCGCATGCGTGCTGCGCGGTCGCTAGCCAGACGCTCTAGGCAGCTAAATATGTACAGCTTGCAGTAAAATCTTTGCGTAAAATGTTTCAAATTGTTTTTTTTTATTCAAGTATGAATTTCGTAAACATGATACATCTTTAATTTATTATAAAATATAACTAGTTAAATCGATCAAATATAACGATGTAAAAGAATGGTTCATAGATAATTAAATAAATTTAATTTTTTATAAAATCAGGAACACAATTTAACTTGAAATTAACTAGGTATTTTACCCGACTTAAAAAAATGAGATTATGATAATATTATTACCTACTTTGCAAAGTAGGTAGCTGATTGGTCGCCCGTAAGTACTAGTTTTACTTGATATTGGTTTCTGCAATGCTAATGTGTATACACATACATAATATCTGTTATTATTTAGATAGTTCGATACTTTTTTTATGCTAGCCGTGGATAATCAAACAAAAATGTTGGTATGTACCTGTGGTCAGACTGACCACTGACTACTGATGGTCATAATAGGGAAATATAATAACATATATTATTTTATGTATCATCCTCTAACTAATAGTAACTTATAAGCAAGTTTCCAATAACAAACTATCACGCGTGTCATAAGAATTTTATGCAAACCTTACAATTTTAGTTTGAATATGGCGGGCGCCTACATGCTCCACTAACTAACATACTAACTATAATAATCTTGTAAATATGCAGTAATGTATGTAACTGTGAACCAAAATATGTTTGCAAATAAATAATCTAGCTATTTATATACATTTTAACACATACATAAGAAAGTTGTTATTAAAATATCACGAAATACGTTGGACTTTTGCGGGAAAATAAACACTCATCAAAAGTTCGTAATGTTTTTCTCAAATTGTATGACACTTTTTCATAAAACAATGACTTAACACATATTCTACAGTTATTTCTCAGTAATTCTATGTAAATATCTTATAGGAATACACTCAAATGTCGTCGTGAAGACATTTTTAGTAAGCCACCTATCACACAATAAATCGACTGCGCGCGAATCGACGCAAAAATATGGCGCGCTCGATGACAAATAATTTTGAATTATTTTTTTTGGTAGCATTCAGTTCCGATTTCCGTTATAAGTGAAGAAATAAGGTTGAATATTAATTGAATGAACGAATTGTGTTGTCCAATTGCGTGTTAGCAAAGCGAAACGTAAGAAATGCTTGACCAATTAGACGGGAATAAATAACGTACACCCGGGTGTACGTCCTGCGCGCGGGGCACATTTTAATAGTGTACACACGGGTGTACGTTTTACACTTGACGGGTTAAAACTAAACTCAACTGGAATGTCCTGTTTGGAATTAGACGAAGAATTGAAATACAAATATAATAAAACAGAGTATTATTGATTATTGAATGATAAGGGACGCATATTGATATGTTACGAAATGTTGTTGCCAGGAATGTATTCCTACACTACTGGAAAGTTTAACTGATGAAGAACTGAAGAGGGAAGCGCGCGGTAGCGAAAATAAGACTGACACTGTTTCTTGTTTAATTCGCGCGTGTAAATACGTATCCGTGAAAACACCCCAGCATCACAGTTTACTCAAATGTAAGTACAGGTTTAATAATTGCACTTAGCCTGGTACATACTGCGCGTTGTAAGGTTCACGTAATCTAGCACTGTTCAGCACGTAGTGTAGTCTTTACATGTGTAATCGCAGTACGTACAAGGCTTAAGGCAAAGACTGTCAGTATCTAATCCAAAAAGTGTTGTGTCAATATTCTATTTTTATTACGCCTTATATTGGAAGGGTTTATTTTGTTACGTAAGACATCATCCTCTGTATTTTTGAAGAGGTGTATTGTACACGACAGGTTCACCGGTCCGTTTTGGGTAGGGAGCGAGCCTATTGTTATTGGGAGGGTTTAATTATGGTAATATATATTACGATGTCTGTATATTATATTATTTTTGTGTGTATTATTATCGTTAATTGTAATAAATATAATTAATTTTAACATTTTGTCACCTCCCCAAGGTAATACATGTACAACATGCTTAATACCTTATTCATGTTACTAAATTTCTTAGGAAGTGGTTATGATTTTAAATTGGTTACAAGAATCGCAATCAGATGTGTTCATGTTGTAATATATAGACATAGTTATAAACTATTGTTTGTATTTATTATTTTAATATTTGTTCTTCAAACCATGCCCTACCATCGAGAAGATCATCCTACGAAAGGTCGGTAGCATACCCTGTAGCTGCTAAGGGGCGTAGTTGTTAATACCTCCCCTGTGCCGCTACATTGTACCCTACCGGTTCCTATGTCACTTCGGAGAAAATAGCATATGGATATCAAAATAGAAGATGTTTTTCAGTATTTGTGTGCATACTCAGAAGCCATCAACTATGATGCGATATAGATTCAAATCAACTTAAGTTCATTTAGATTATGTTAAAGTTTGTTTAGAGATGAAACTATGATTCTATATACATACCACTTCAATTTATTATAATCCGTCGATTACAAAGAATGATGAAAAGGAGTTAACGGGCGTTATTATTTCTTTCAGCTCTTGAAATGTTTCGATTAAAAATGATTTTACGATTATTGCAAATGTCATCATTTAATGGGAAAATGTCAGCTTTAAATGAAATCAATCAACTTATAAGTACGTTTTCTCAACAACCAAAACCAGAGTGGCTAACACCTGCAGTTATAACAGTAAGTTATTTTGAATTGTAATTTTGGATCCTTATAGCCCATCGCAAATTATAACATAATAACTTTACACGTAATTACAATGAATTAAACTTTTAATCCTGAAATAAATTTATCGCAAAGGCAATTTATATAATCTTATTCATGAGATTATGTAAATTGCCTTTGCGAGAAATTTTACAGAGCAGTTGTGTATTATTCAATACGTTCAAAGGTTCCATTCGACTGATTACATGTGGATAGAAACCAATAATTTTATTCTTTATTAGAACAGCTTCGTCTGTGTAAATTTTGCCATACTTATTTCCGACGTTTTCTGTGTATTAAAAATGAAATAATTGAATACAAATCGTAATACACACCTTGTCCTGAAAAAAAGTCCTGCATTAAGGCGATTTTTTCTTTCACTAAAATTTATAGCGTAACGAATATTTTGCTCACTTATTTTAAACAATTATTAGAGATGATGCTGATGTCTGATAATACTTAAACAGCCCTGTTTCATTGGATTATTGGTTAACACTCCACTAACGTCACTATTATTAATTATGAGATGATGAATAATTGTACAATTTTATTCTAGAATTGGATCCGTGAAAACAAAGTTGTAGACATAGTTTTGCGAGATTCCCTTCATCAGCCTCAGTATGTAGACAGACTAGAAAAAATGCTTAGGTTTATGATAAAAGAGAATTCATTGACTCGAGATGATTTGGACGCCATATGGAAGGCTCAGCACGGAAAGCATGAGGCAATTGTAAAAAACTTGCATGACTTATTAGCCAAACTCGCTTGGGACTTCACTCCTGATCAACTTGACCACCTATTTGACTGCTTTAAGGTAAGCTTCACCTTATAATTTGAATCCTATTCCAAGTCCAACTTGCTTGTAAATTGATACAATTGCTTGTATGTTATAGGCGAGTTGGGCCACATCCAGCAAAAAACAAAGTGATAAACTGCTAGAAGTTATAAGAAGACTTGCAGAAGATGACAAAGATGGTGTAATGGCCAACAAGGTATACTAGTTTGCCAATAGGTTTATCATCGAAGTTTCTACGAAAGGTACTAATAATAATCTATTTTGTAGGTATTAGTACTATTTTGGAAT
This sequence comes from Subacronicta megacephala, assembly GCA_958496365.1. NCBI lineage: Eukaryota > Metazoa > Arthropoda > Insecta > Lepidoptera > Noctuidae > Subacronicta > Subacronicta megacephala. The sequence continues at coordinate 7,072,413 of OY292516.1, read as the reverse complement.
TTGGCCCACTCTGATGAAGTTTGCACGGAAATTATAGACGTAGCATTAGCCAACCTTATCAAAATATTGGATTACAGTTGTAGTCAAGACCGTGACGCTCAGAAGACACTTTGGTTGGATAAGTAAGTAAAAACTATTTAAACTTGCCCAGCACAAGTATATTATTGGTTACATGGGACTGTTTGACATTTATGTTATTTTTAATGTTTTTTCTATAAACTATCACTACAATCCAATCTCTATATCTAAAAGAACAATGATAAATAAACCCAGAATATCTTTATTAGTGTGACTGTAAATATAGGTGTGTAGAAGAGCTGAAAACCAATGAAAAATGGGTGCTGCCTGCACTAAAAATGATGCGCGAGATCTGTTGCCTGTATGAGGCGGGTGGCGGAACGGGGCTGCGACCTCACGTCACACGACAAGAACTCATCGACCGCCTGCAGACGCAGCACTCACTCGTCATACTCGTCACTAACTCACTCACACATTACATGGAATCGGTGCGGAATAAACTAGCAGGTAGCTATTTTCGAAACTTCGTAGTAATATTTAGGAAGAGAATATGTCGTGGCCGGATAGGTAGGAGTTACAAAAGCCCTCAACCCATACATCATTAATAGACCGAGGTATAGATAAATAGGGTAATAGGCTTTTTGTGCCTTTTTATTGTTGCGAAAGAATATAGGTAGTTCTTATAGGTGGTAGGTAAATGGAGTACTACATTAACCTTTATTACAGTTACATACGTGCTCTTTAAATTCTTTTTTTGGTGGTCTGTGACTACTTGTACTAACATGGTTATCCTTAATACTAAGGGATTCTGGGATTTGCTAGCAATCGCTGCCTAGTATTAGTATCGCACTTACTTAGGCGATGACATAGTCCTCATGGCAGAGTCGCTGCAGGATCTCGAACGGATGTTGACCAGCCTAGCTAACGCCTCTCGACGGATCGGTCTTGGGATGAACATAGATAAAACTAAGGTTATGCACAACAGTCTTATTACCCCGAGACCGGTTATCGTCAATGGGTTGTCTCTCGAAGTTGTTCAGGAATATGCTTACCTCGGGCAAATTGTGCAATTAGGTAGAAACAACTTCGAGAGGGAAGTCGATAGGAGAATTCAGTTGGGATGGGCAGCATTCGGCAAACTTCGTCAAGTCTTCTCGTCACCCATACCGCAGAGCCTTAAGACGAAAGTCTTCAATGCGTGCGTCCTACCTGCTATGACCTACGGAGCCGAAACGTGGACACTCACAGTAAGACTGGTCCACAAACTTAAAGTCGCACAGCGAGCTATGGAGAGAGCTATGCTCGGAGTCTCTCTGAGGGATAAAATCCGCAATGAAGTTATCCGTCAGAGAACTAAAGTTACCGACATAGCTCAAAGGATTAGCAAGCTGAAGTGGCAATGGGCCGGTCACATCTGTCGAAGAACTGACAAACGCTGGAGCAAGCGAGTTCTCGAGTGGAGACCGCGGCTAGGCAAACGTAGTGTAGGGCGCCCGCCGGCCAGATGGAGTGACGACTTGCGGAAGGCAGCTGGCAGTGACTGGATGAGGAAAGCCGAAGACCGGGCTCTGTGGCGTTCACTAGGGGAGGCCTACGTCCAGCAGTGGACGAATACGGGCTGATGATGATGATGATGATGACTTACTTAGGTGTGTCTACACACAAAAGTGGCAAGTCGCTGACACTCCCCAGTGGCTTTTATATCTCGTAAAAGTTGGAACGTCGGGTAAGTCGTTAGGACGGGGTCGTGGTATGATAGAACATCGGTAACGTGGTCGCTACCTGTCAGGAGGAGGCGCCTTATATCCTTATTACATACATATTGTCACGCCCGTCTTCCCTATGGAAGATACCTATGCAGAGACTATAGATTTCCACTTGCTACGATCCTGGCACAATCTTTCGCTTCATCTACATGCATTAATCTCGTCATGCATGACCGTCGGTTTAGGGTGATCGGAACCTGCCCTTTTTTTAAGAACAACCGCAATTTGTTTGCGGTACGCTCGCCGAGGTCTTCCCCTTCCAACTCGTCCATCTATACTCACCATATATATTTCGTCAATCTCCGTTCATCTATCTGTAAATAATGTTACTGCAAAACTTTCATTTAAACGCTAAATAATTATAATGAATTTATGAAATACCTACGCCATACACATCTACTCCATTTACCTAGCATAACTTATTTTTTTCATGTAAAAAAGTAATCTATACTCCATTTGGTTAGGTACTTAACTAAAGGTAAACAAATCATAAAAAAGGTTCTTTTATAGGGCCATTTTTCATCTTGAAACAAAACGTAACCAAAATAAATTATTTAATCATTCAAAATAATTTTCCTTTACTATACTAGCATATTTTACTACTTTGTTTAATATTAAATGGTAATTATAAATTCTTAAGCTTGCGACCAATAAATAAATCAAATCTGATAATTATGTCATAAAGTATTGCAATGTGCCTACTAGAAAGAATCTAAAAAGACAGGAAATCAAAACCTTTTTCTACATAACAGACTTTTGATAACTCGAAAAAATTAAGAAGTAGTAGCGCGAGGAAGCGCGGCAAAATAATTAACCGATATTATACTTAGTCGGGTAACCAGACGCCATTCGTAACAGTTTGTACTTTCGTTCGTTTTTGTGTTTCTTTTGCCGTAAATTGTATTATTTAGTTATAGTTTTGTTTGTTCGTTGTATTTATTGATTGTTAGATGTGTTGTTATTAATTTCACTCCCAATTCATAAGATACCATTGTGTTAAAGGTTGAAGAGCCCTGAACGCCGCCATTTTCATTGTTTACCTTTAGTTAAGTACCTAACCAAATGGAGTATAGTATAATTATTATCACTTGATATTTGCTATGAACACCTAAATGCGCAATACGATTATTAGAACAGATTTATCTTTTACAGAGGAGGGGGAAATAGATTGGGACAATTGGCAACCAGATGGCAGGTATCCACATGCAGCTCAAGTGCATGAAAGACTCAGTTTTTTGAGGTTTCTACTAAAAGATGGACAATTATGGCTGTGCGCGGAACAAGTGAGGGGGCTACTTACCTTTACTTATACTGGAATCAATCATTCGTTGTGTAATTCCTGCTCTTATTTTCTAGGCAAAACAGATTTGGGTGTGTTTAGCTGAGAAGCCCGCACATCTTGGTGACCGTGAGGCTTGTTTTCGTTGGTTCAGTAAACTAATGGGGGAGGAACCTGACTTGGATCCAAATATTAACCTTCATTTTTTTCGACGCAACATCATGACATTATCGCCTAATTTACTTACTCACGCTGGTATCAAGTGTTTCGAAAGGTAAAACTAAGAACTTATATTTATCGTCTTATCATCATGTCGTAAGTGAATTCGTAAGTCATCATTTTATATTTACAGATTTTTCAAAGCGGTTAACTCGAAAGAGGGAAAACTTAAAGTAAAGAGACGGAGTTTTTTACTTAACGACGCTGATCTCATAGGACTAGACTATTTATGGAGGGTATGCTGAAATAACATTATATCCAATAAAATGTTGAGCACTAAGAATGGATTAGAATGATAATGTTTGAATGTGCAGGTAATAACGGAGTGTGACGATGACATATCGGCGCGCGGTATCGAGCTGCTGCGCGAGGTGTGCACGTGTGTGGGCCCGCAGCTGTCGGCGGCGCAGCACCACGAGGCCTTCCTCACGCACTGCTGCGCGCGCACGCAGCGCATGCAGAAGGACATGGAGGCGCAACAACGTATGCTACGTCCCCATTCAATACACCCCTCCATACTTTACACGCCAGTCTAGCAGACTTAATATAATCACGCCTATATTCTCCGAAGGGTTAGGCAGAGGTGTACTAATGTAACCGGCCACAAATCCAGACTCCCGAGTAAAAAACCAATTACACTTGATCTGGAAATTAAACCCAGGACCTTGATAACTTAGTCGCACTTACTGCCTGTAGATTCATAATAGTTAGACGGGATATCTGCAAAATATGCTTAACTGCGTTTCGAGAAATTAATTTTATTGTTATTCAAGGTGACGGAATTATATTTAAGCGTAATAATCTAATATTCGGTATTAAAAAATAATACTTTGTCCTCTTTTTTTGGTATTACCCAATTTATGTAACTTCCTTCTTGGAAGTTCAGGCTAATATACTCTACCTATTCCGATCTCTGATAATATGGGCCTTGAAGGGTTAAAGATTGATGTTATTTATACACATTTCTTTTGGTTATTCCTCTTTTCGTAGCCTAAAACGGAACAGTGTATTCATTTTAAAGTGATAAAACAAAATTCGTTTTCAGATTCGTCGGAGGGATGTACGAGAATGTGTAGAGTGATACGTGCCATACAGGAATATATAAATGAATGTGATAGAAGATTTTCAGCGGAGCGCCAAATATTACCCATCTATAGGTCTGGGCGGGGAAGGCAGTGTACGATTATAGTGAGATTTAATTTTCAAACTGGCCAAAGACAAGTTGAGGATATTGAGTTGTTTTCACACTCTAATGAAACTCTTCATTCTTTGCGTGCAACGATTCAAAGAAGGTTAGTACTTCTCAGATTTTTATTAAAATAATGTTAAAAGTGTGTGCTGACAAACGATATTACCAAGTCTATTTTTTTTGGATTCTCTGCTAAAGTAAGGCAATTTATAAGAATTCTTTATTAACTCTATGAGCACTAAACTTCGAACATTAAAATAAAACGATATGTAACTTAATATCTTTTTTAATTTGTTCTAGGCTGAAGAATGCTTCAGAAAGTAATATAAAATTAGAGCTTTATGTAAATAAGATGGAGCTGTATGTTAATGGGGAACTATTAGATACTAGTCACGATAGAAAAATTTTGTCCCAAATACCGCTTCGTGACAAAACTGTGATTGTTGCTAAGGTAAAACCGATATTTGAATATTTAAAACTTTCTGTAGTGATCGTGACCGTTCTTGTACGCAAATGTTACAGCTTTTAAATATATCACTTCATATTAAGGGTGTGAAATACATTTTGAGGGTAACTAAGTAGGTGTGGTAATTATACAGCTATAAACTTTCAAATAGATCTATTTCTATGACTGATATACACATTTTTTTTAGCAACTTGATTTCTTGGTTATCTAAATCATTTTCATACGTTATTCTATTTTCCCAGGTATATGACGGGCAAGTATGCGGTAGTGGCGGCTGTGGTTCGTCAAACGAGTCCAGCAGTGACTCCAGTACTTCGTCGCCTCCCTTATCGCCTACACCGGAACATGCTTTACCTGGCGTTGTAAGTACTGGCGAGTTTTTAATTTTAAAAGTGTCAGCATAGAACTTTACATCATAAACGACTGATCCTTCTCCTTAACAGATATGGTTGAATTATTTATTATGGTTGGATTATTAAGTTTAGTAGTAAAACGACCAGAAAGGCAAATCTTCGCCTCTCCCTAGTTTTAGATCCACCAATATTCACACTTTGTTGAAGAGCTTGTTTCTCTAAAACAACAGTCAACGAAAGTCAAGCAAGAGAAGTCAGTTTCTTTATATTTATTTAAAACCTGAATATGGTAGAGACACTATTAATGTTACACTGGGATTTATTGACTTAGTTTTACAGCTGTTGAGTAGGCTGTTGATTAATTATTTGAAGTATTTTATTCAAGTATTTGCCTACTATTGTTGAACTGTTCTCCACTTTGGCTGTAATTTGTTATTTAAAGGGCTAAAACATTTTTTTTAAAATATTGATCTAGGTGACGACTGCTTTATATGACATTAATATTATGTTTATTTGTAATTTTTTCGTAGCTCTTTGCACAAGGCTCGTGGTACTTGCCGTTTATACTAGATTTGGAACACATTGGCATCACAAAAGGACATGGGCCGCTGACCGAAGCTGCGCATCTCCTTTCTCAGATCTGTCCGGCGCATAAGCAAACTGTAAGTTATTGTTAAATATGACTATTTCTATTTATTGTATACCTACATCATATTGGCTCATGTAATGTATTTTATTAGGTGGAAAAATTGACTGAAGCGTTGTTATGCAGAGAAGACACAAAGCTGAGGGACATGCTGTATGGACCGGCGCCACCCACTGTAGCTTATAATGTAGAGGTATATATTCGTAAAACCTATAGTTAACAATATTATAGTGAGCAATGGCAAGTGAATCGGGCTTCTTTAAATCGGGTTGAAATAGTCACTCACGTGAAAAAAAATATTTGTTACAATCCTAATTAATATACCTATTTATTAATATTCAGGTACTGTATAGTATGGTGATGCCATCTTCCGATACACGTCTGGAACGTTGTCGCAGCTTTCAGATAGCTTGCGTAAAGAAAGCGCCGCTATTAGTACAATGTTTGTCTGATAGTGACTTTTTACAAGGTGCTGCGCCTCACACAAGGAGGTATGTTATCTTTCTGATTATCATCCTATGTATTTCCACGTTTTTATTTGTGTTTTTTTCGAAAATGGAATATTAAGAGGGTAAAATATTTATATTGAGACTAAGTTAATTGTTCTGTTTCAGGGTTGGTTTTTTAGCTCTAGTCAGATTGGCCAAACTGGCGCTGTATACGCTTGGTCATCTTTTTGAAATTATAGCTCCAGATGGATCCGACACATCAGTCGATAAAGATTTCAGGTTAGTGTTACTACTTACTACAAAAAAGTCATTAAATTGAGTGATATCCACTTCAATCCTCATTTACTCATACCTGTGAATAATGAACGGATTTAGATTTGTTGGAATTGCGTAGGCGAAATAATATATTTTATTAGATTTCTTTCCCCTGCATAGTTTTTAACGTTTTGCTGAAGTAAAAAAAAAAGTTTTTGCCATCCAGTATGTGTAACAATTATGTTTTAACTGATTTGCTCTTGTTAGTAGAAGGGATGTCACAATACTGCGAGAAGCCCTGCAGACGGTGCCTAACCACAGCTGCGAATTGATAGTCAAAGCTATTTCAGAGAAGTTGGCCAATGCCTTAGGAGAACAGGTGATTATTATTATGTAATTCTAACGTTATTATACTCGAGTCTCTCACTCTATTCGTTAATAGTTCTAACAAAGTTGAGAGTCTCCAGTGACACGAAAGAAATCATTCAAAATGGAAAACCATACTATTTACTATTACTTGTTATAATGAATACGAAAGTAATATCTCTTACCTTTCACACCTGGCTCAAACAGTAAAATATAAAACTAAGCAAGTAGTTAGATGGTGATGCTTCCTGGTGATGGTGAAGACCAATGGTTGTGACTCAAAAAAAATTTAGCGTGTGAAGGCGTGGAAAACAGTTAGTAATATTATAAGTGCAAAAGAAACTCTGACTGTGACTATTATATTTGCCAAGAGAAGGCCGTAGTTTATTTGAAACTAACTAAGCTTGTCTGAAGTTTCCGGAAATAGTTTAGCAGTGGTTAATTTTAATAGAAAGAGTCGGTGTAAAGATAATTGGGGTTATACCTATATGTTTCAGATTTGTAATTATTTTCTTTACTAATTTCGATAATTATAATATGTATGTATAAAACACTTCTCTGAAGCGATTTTACCAGCGCGGTAGTTCGGATTGGCTAACTTTAGCGAAGCACAGTTATTTCAAATAAATTGTAGCCCTTTACTTTTTAGTTCCGTTAAATGTTATTTCTATTTACTACCTTCCATGTTTTCGTATGTTTGATGTTGAGTTTTATATGAATAAATAACAGGTGGTATTGAGTGGGGAGGACAGCGAGTCTGTATCGACGCTAGTGTGGTGGTGCGTACCTACAGCGGCCACAGTGCGCGCCCTATACAGCCTCGCTTACTCTGTGGCGCAGCCCTCAGAGATCAGTGGTATTGTCCATCCTGACGATGTTACACGTAAGTTATGATCGCTCATCATATTTTAATCGATAATATGAAACCTTATTTATTAGGATTGTGGGGTTTGGATCATAAAATGAACATAAGTATTATTATGATGTAGTGGTTCGAGAATGCATGGAGGTGGTGACTATCTGCATGGCCTTGTGCGGCGGTCACCTGGAGACCAACCTGCTGAACGAAACGTGGTGGCAAGATACCGCACTATTCTTAATGATCGACTGCCCGAATCCTCAGGTAAAGTTAATTACATTTCTTATGTTAAATTCTCCTGTCGCAAGTCTTCTTAAGAGATATCTTAAGAAATACGCTGCACCTTTGTACTTTATAGTCCTATGTTTCTATCTACTTTTTTGTTGTGTGCATAAATATATAAATAAAGAAATTACGCAGACCGACTTTTTAGTGTAGAATTTATATGTAGTTATTATTCGAATACTTCAATCTTAATTTTATCTGGGTCCATTCGTAGGGGTATTTATTCGTATATATATTCGTAGGGGTCCATGACATAATGCTCATGCATAAAATGCAATAACTATACCATTGATTGCTTTTCGTTGATCGGGATCTTAAGTCTGCTATTTTATTGTGACAAAATCTTCATTTAATTCATCTATGAATTTCTGATTTTTGTTGGCTTAAACTACCAAATTTGTTAGTGCTTGTTTTAGTGAATGACCACTGGTTCAATTGAAATAGCAAACTTGAGCCCCTGGATGTGTGTACATGGATGGCTGAACTATTTTTAAACATTCGCGCCGATGGTCAGTGGTATTGGAAAATAGTTGTGTTATTTAATAAGAGTAAGGTTGTAGTGTGTAGAGTACTGAGTAACTTGCGTTATAGGTGCGCGTGTCGTGCGCGGAGCAGCTGCTGGCGATGTGCGCGTGGG
>OY292516.1:7009524-7063426 GCA_958496365.1 Subacronicta megacephala | reverse complement strand
CGCGATTACTTATTTATGTAACTTACATCCGCTTTAAAAGTACCATAGTATTTATTATTCGCCGATAAGATTCGTCGTTAGTGCTCTCTCGGCGGTCGAATTTTTTGGAAGCTTCGCTTCGTGGGGAATGTTCCGGCTTCGCAAGCCGCGTCGGTTCGATCTCGGCGTCGATCGTCACGTTTCCTTGTCTGCTGGGAGCGTTCATCGTTTATAATCGAACGGATAGTCATTACCTGAGCTAGTGCGAAATGTAGTTTGGTCCCTTTTAAGTTCGCCGATACGATGAGAAGCAATCTCCTCTAGATGTAAGTTCGTTTATCTGCGAGTTGAAGTTAAATTGCAACATTCTTTATGTGAAGCTGATTTTGTAAACTAATTTATATGAAAATGAACAATATTTTGAAGTTGTGCTTTTATTACAATAGTTCATCTGATGCATTTTAAAATAGTGATAGATAGCAATTTTTACTTTTTAGTTCAGAGATTGATATGAATTAAAAAAATAACAGTACATAATTCCGTAGGGTCATGTTACAATATATAAAGCTAGGTGCTATCTAAAAGGTCACGTGGTTGATTCTGATTGTGCTTGCTCGCTTATTATTTTTTGTTTATTTATGCGAACTTGTTAGCTTTTGACGTTCGAACTTGTTAGCTTTTGACGTTGGTTAACATTTTAAATTATACATTTCAGTTATATGTTTCTGAATTTTTTAAATTGTTGCCGCATGTCTAAGTTAATTTATGTATCTTTTATAACAGCCGTAAATATGTTTTTGTGATATAGCGTCAAATATAAACTTAAACTTCTAAACTAGGTAAAGAACACTGATGAAGTATCAATGTAATTCCACGTAATGGTGTCCCCACACTAATCGACCCGCAATCGACTTAGATCGGTCGGAAAACGGCATAAGGATGTACTTAATGACGTCTATTGCCTCGGCTAGACAGACTACTAGACGCAACGTCAGCCGACGACTATATGGCGTGTGATTGCCTTGGATATTTCGAATAGCGTGGTGATACGCACTCGGGTCAAGCCGATTCCGCGTCGAGTGTTAGTCAATCCATCCTAAATAAATTTGGAATATACGTACGATCACGTGATCATGGCAATTATTTTGCGAATGTATGCAAACGGTATATGCATGAGTTATATCATCAATACAATATAAAAAGTCTTGTTAACAGACAAAATGTAATCCTTTTCCTGGTCAATTGAACTTAATTAATTAAAACAAGTTATCATCGGCAAAGCTCAATTAATCTTGAAACTAGTAATTCGTAATAGATATCAATATTTGAGACCGAGTTAACCGAAATTACTTCACTTATGAATATTGTTTTATTACGACGTATTTAAGAACAGTCACTTTATATTAGGTTGTAACTATAGTAAAGATTTCAAAACAGTCATGCTTTAAAATAATTATTTACGCAGTGTTTATAAGTGAAGTAAATGTACATAGTAAAACGTAAACAAATGTTCGAGGCCATAGGACACACATTGGCCTAAACTCTGACTATGTAAACAATGTTTAATATTTCCGTTTTTTATTTGCTAGATGTATTATTATAATAAAATAAACTTAGTTTTAATTCAGTGGAAAATGTAGATATAGGTATTAACGACTAGTCTAACAGGAAAATGTTGCCACTGTGTCAATGTTCTGCTTTGTAATATAATGTTATTTATTTTTATATTTCACAACGGTTGTATAATATTTTCCTTTTTTTCTAGTGGTAAAATTGTTGTAACATCCAGGCTATCAGGCGATGCAGACGGTCTGCGAGCACGTAGGCGCGCGGCGCTGTCTTACGCGCCTTCCTTAGTCACTTGTAGTGTAGTCATCTACGTTTGCACTTCGCATTTTAGTATTTGACAAATATGAAACCACCGTGATATTCTGTGAGTATTTTTTTTTTATTTCATATTACTTTTATTGTTAATGAGCCTTCAAATTTTGGTCGCTTAGACCATGTGCCTTATTTTAATTTTATTTGCTCAATGCTTACACCTGATAGTCTGTATATTGATCTATTGACAAGTTTTATTCTAAAGACTAATGTCATTCATTTTGCTGGTAAAAATATTTTGATATGTAAAAAAAAAACAAAGTATTTAATTAATGTGATAAAAATAGAAAATAAATTTTATTACTTATTTTAACACCAAGCAATGTTTATATGCTAAAGTGAATGACATGGAGTCGTGATTTTATTTTGTCTTTAAAATTTTAAGAGTCGCTTTATATCATGGTTTTCATAAGAAGAATTAAACATCCGAAATCACAAGTTGTAATGATTGATATAGTACAGAATAGCATTGTGAATAATTAGATACTTGGTCGATTAAACGCTGATTGTTGTTAATGTTATTACCAAAGATGGAGTTATAGATAGAGGGTAATATGGTGGCCCTTTTCTTAATAGCTTAATAATTGAAATGTTTTGTATCTTTTATAAAATGCAAAGTTAACGATATTATGTTGAAACGAGGTAAAATGTGATTGATCTTAGATAGGTGAACCGCTACGATTCGTGTTTAGAAACAAATGAATCTACTTACTGGTAACTAATCACAAGTTGGTGAGAGTGATTCCCAAAACTAGTTTCAAAAATCTTGTAAATATCATCAACCGGCAATATGTCAAACTCGACATGAATGTCACTATTTTATATTCACGAAATTCGTAAATAGATTAAAGCAGTCAGCTCCCAAAAGATACAGTTAAAAAGAATGCATTTTTTATGTTAAAATTTGTATAATGTAGCATATTTATATTACCTTGACTAATTCACATTATTTGGCAGACGATAATTATGTATAATAATATGTTGGAAGCATTCACTGTATTTCAACACAATTTTCACAAAACTGTGTAAAATGTTTATTGATATAATTATTATAAGATCAGTTGAGTTTTGTATAACATTTCTATGGCAAATATAACGAAATGGCATTTGACGATTATACACGAATGCTCAAAAAGCATTCAAACAGATATTATACTATTCAAATCAAGAAATAAATTCATAAAATATTTTGACGGGTTTTTATTCATGCGAATTTTCCTAATACTTTTGAATACGTAAATTTTATAGACTGGAATTTATTTCCCAGTGGAATTCTTTTCTATATCACATAGTCGGAGCAGGACACTGGCAGGGTTAACCTATATAAGGAGCGACTTTTCTATTATCATAATTCACCCGACTATTAAAAAAATCAACCGTAAGACGAATTCAAATAAAGCTGATTGCAAATTACTAGCTGTTGCCAAACTAACCTAAAAAGTATTCAGTAACTATAACTCAGCTTCTAGAGGGATTATCATATTAAAATAAAATTAACAATAAAACTGTGAACTGCATTCAATTTCGTATATAATAGTTTTTGCGTGATGTACGTACAAACATACAGGATACAGGCCTTAAAAGAATCGAATGACGATTGTTTTGATTTTATTTGCTGTTATTAAGACTTCTCAAAGTATTTTTTCTTAAATATCTCTCATGTATCAACATCGGCCAGTTCAGTTTTATAACATTAGTTTGATAACTTTGGGGTTAACCATTAAAACTTCTATGTAACACCCTGTCGAGACGTTTATGCACTCCAAATTATATCTTACGTAAATGTAACGCACATTTTCCCAATATTTTCTTCTAGTTTTGCCTTTTTAAATTTTTCTGTGTCATGCCTATAACATTTTAGTGAATTAAATTACCTTCCTTTCTTCTTATATGCCTGATTTACTTCAGGGTACTAAGTACTGCCATATGCGTACTACAAATTACATAAAATACTTCTAGAAATTCGAGATAAACTTAATCAATATCTGGTTTACTGTTTGACAAAGACATTACAATATGACCTGTGCCCTGAATATGTAAAATTTGTATAGATAAGTTAAGTATACCTACTTACTGCGTGTTATCTTTTATACCCTATTGACAACAAGTGGTGTTAAAATTAAACGCCTGTGACATTTCATATAGAGTAGTATTGGAACAATGGAAAAATACGTAAGTGTTAAAGATATAGAAGAAGCTGCGCTTTTGTTATTACCAAAAGCAGCAAGAGACTATTACAAAAGTGGAGCAACTGATGAACAAACCTTGGCTGAAAATAAATTAGCTTTTCAAAGGTCAGTGAAGAACTTTTTTTGCTAACACTGAGTATTTTTTCTGATTCCTTGCGCGATTTGTTAATAATGTTGACAGAATCACCTTACATTATCCTAACATATTTATTGTGTACAGGTTGCGTATTCGCCCAAAATGTTTAATAGGAGTCAGTGGTTGTGATCTTCGTACAAAGGTATTGGGACACGAAGTCTCTTTACCTGTTGGTATATCTCCGACTGCTATGCAACGGATGGCACACCCTGAAGGGGAGCTAGCTAATGCAAGAGGTACATTAGTAACTGCCATAAGATACAACATATTATGTTAATATATTTTTTGACTTGTGTTTAATAAAATAATGTCACGATTTAGCTGCCCAAGCGGAACAGACCATTTTTACGCTTAGTACGATAGCAACAAGCTCTATTGAAGAAGTGGCTACTGCTGCACCTGATGCTGTTAAATGGTTCCAGCTGTACATTTATAATGATAGGTAAATATTTTCCTTTATACTACTAACATTGAAATTATTCCCTTAACTAGTGATATATCGAACGAATTTACTTAATAATTTCAGACAAGCCTATTTCAATAATAGATTAACCCTATAAAGTCGATTTCAGCAGAAGTACTAGATTGTGTTTGAATATCAACGTGTTTATTTTTCAGAGAAGTTACTAAAAATCTAATTCTCAGAGCCGAAAAAGCAGGTTTCAAAGCATTAGCCCTGACTGTTGATACGCCACTTTTCGGAATACGAAGAGCGGACGTGCGTAATAAGTTTACTTTACCACCACATTTGAGGTAAATCATTACTACGAAAAAAAATGCTTGCTATACCCGCTATATCACTAGCTTGATAACTTGTTCTTTTTCACATTTTACATTATCTATGGCATTTTGCTTTTCTCTCAACATAGGTTTGCAAACTTTGAAGGCGAGCTTTCTACGAAGATTCGTAGTACAAAAAGTGGAAGTGGTTTAAATAACTATGTCCAGAATTTATTCGATAAATCTTTGACGTGGGGTGAAGTGAAGTGGTTAAAAAGGTAATAAAAGCTGATTATGTTATCCTCTATGAATGTAGATTATAGACGATTAAAATAATTATCATTACTCACAGTATAACGAAGTTACCGATAATAGCCAAAGGCATTCTACGCGGTGATGATGCTGTCAAAGCAGTTGAAGCTGGTTGTTCCGCCATTTTAGTATCCAACCATGGAGCCAGACAACTTGATGGAGTTCCTACTACGGTAACCTAAGTACCTACTATCATTTGTTATTGCAATAATAATGTTTCTTGAGTAACATTTTTGCTGGCAATTACAGATTGAAGCCCTGCCAGAAATTGTGGAAGCTGTAAGAAACTACAACGTCGAGGTATATTTAGATGGTGGAGTCACAACTGGAACAGACGTGTACAAAGCCTTAGCTATTGGTGCAAAAATGGTAAGTCCATTTATTCTCATGCAACCAGAATATATGTCTAACACAAACACTTGTTACAAATCGCGAATTTTTTTTTTTTATTTGCTTCCGAACGAAGAATTAGGTATTATCAACTGTAGGTGCTGATCTTAGTGAATTAATTCTAATCCATTCCATATAATGTAATAAAATTATAAAGTTTAGTTGGTTAAAGCTGCCGGAATCCTGCCTGAAATCAATTTTTCAGAATTTTTGTTCATTCATTCACCTTTTAAAACTCCGAAATATTTGCTGGCACAGGTTTTTGTTGGTCGCCCTGCGCTGTGGGGCTTGACCGTTGGAGGACAGGCTGGTGTTCAAAGAATGCTCAATATTTTCCGCACTGAACTGGAGCACACACTTCAAATAGCTGGTTGGTACCTATGTGCTCTCTTGCCCTATGTTATCATGTTTATTACTACTTACTACTACTAATTAGTAAAGTCTTGCGAAAAGACGAGTACCAAAGTTCCACAAAAAAAAACATATTTAAATCACACTATAATTGGTGAGAAAATTAAAAATTATATGGCCGTACACAGGATAGACATTGAAAACCTCCTCATTAGTCTAGTGGTCCTAAGCGCGACTGCTACGCTAGAGGTCCTGGGTTCGATCGCCAGCTCGAGCAGTGCTATTGGGTTTTTCTACGAAATTATCAGTAGTAACCATAGACTAATATAATATACTAGAGAGTAGTAACTCGGAGTCTGAACTTGTGCCCGGTGATTGCAATAGGCTCGCCCCCAAACATACTGGCGAAATGGTACATCAGTCGACCTCTGCCTTATCCTTAGGGGAATAGAGGCGTGATGGTATGTTATGTTAATGTTAATTAGCGCATCGCACCAGATCCATTCTATTACGCGAACTGCGCTCGGTTCGCTAGTTTATAATATTTTTTGTTACTTCATTCAAATTAAATTATTTATTTGAAATGGTAGTATCGATACATTACACTATCGGACATTCAGTAGAAAAATAATAGGATTTAGAGAGGCATTTTTTATAAGGCCTTTCATGACAGTCATGATATTGTAGATCGGGAATTACAAGTACTCGTAGTACAAGTTAAGAATATCCATTTGCCATGTATCTATCAGACATAGATTCAATTGGATAGGCCTCTTAACTAGAATCACTGCACGAGTATATTATGTTATTAAATGAGATAATTTTTTCGCAGGCACTCCGACTATTGCTGATATCACAAGAGATATGGTTTGCCATGAATCGACATACTGTAAATTATAATAAAAGGCCGCTTAATTATAATCATAGTAGACAGGTTATTTATTTCACTTCTTTTTGAATAATTATGTCGATGGATCTTGTGTGAAAATAAAAGTAAGTGTCGAATAATGCATTTTTTATTATTTCATTATTAATTTACGGTAAAGATTATAGATAACGGCTGGGGTCATGTACCTTTCGTTTGGCCACATAACTCGAGAAATTTTCTGTAACAAAAAATAAGTAAGTTAAATAAGTAGTATTTTTATTTAAGCATCACAATAAAGATCCCTTCAGTTTTTATTGCACTTTTGACAATCTTATATTTTTCTAGGAAATGTTTTCCTTCAGCTATTATTGCTCTGTTGCTAATAATTACTGTGCGTTCTCACAGTGGCAAGGCCGTAGAGGGTCGACGATTCCCGCCCGTATGAATTGAAATCGGCGACCCCATACGCCCCTTTGCCTCACAGTATTTACCTCACAGTTTCTAAATACGGGTATTCTAAGCTACTTTACCTTGAAGTCGCATCCGTACAAGTTAATTCCCAATTTAAGTTTTCTAATAGTTTGCTTTAAATGGGCATCGTTAGTAAGTTTACTTTTTAATATTATTGTGTCGTTGCACGTGTTACAAGAATTATTGGTTATCTCCATACTGAAATCTTCAACTCTTTCCTTTGACTTGAAACTTACTAAACTATCAGATGATTTGGAGCAATTTGAATGTGGGTTGGAGCTTTTGTTATTCAAAACTGCATCTCTGTTACGCATGTAGTTAGTGAAACTAAAACTGCAGGATAATGTCTCTCGGTTTGAAGGATCTTTAGATTCATGTACACTCTTGGCTCTAAATATATTTTTAACAGTTTTCATAAGTGTAGTGCACGATGTATTGATGACATCAAAGACCCGACCACTTAATGACCTGTGTTTGAATTCATTGTCAACGTTGCTTCGCTGTAAATGTTTAAGAACCCTTTTACTGTGTAAACGTTTCTTTATCTTTATGTCTTTTATCTTATTGTCATGGTGGTTTTCGTATGTGGAATACTCTTTTTTTCCAATTTTCTTAGGAGTAGAAGCAAATTTTGGTTTGAAATCAGAGCTTACGCTATTTTCCATAAAAGTTTTACCAACGGTATTCTTAAGTACATTACTTGCATTGGTTGATAATGTTCGTTGAAAAGTGTCTGTTTTTTTTTCAACTTCGCTGAAGTTTGCCGCAGCGTGTCTATGATTCAAATATTGTTTTCGCAAAAAAGAGAATGACAGTTCGTTTGTTTTACTAAATTGTAAACTCTCTGTTTGAATTACATTCTCCATTTCTTGTTTTAAATAAGAGTTATTTATTTGGTGGGGAGACTTGCATACTTTGTTCCTTTGCGATATATTATGAAAAGGATCTCCCGAAGCGAAGTAGAAAGCATGTCTTTGACTTTTCATCGAAATATTAGAAGGAAGAAAAACATTTCTTAAATCTTTTTGCGCTCCACACAGTATTATTTCATTCATAACATTTCGGTAAAATGTTGTCGTATCTTCACTGCATTCCAATTCCCGATTTTGTTGTTTAGAGTCTTGTTGTTGGTTAATTTTATTCGGTTCAACATCTTTGAGGCTTCCGTATGATGCTAAAATTGGGTATAATGTAGTTAGAATCAATTATGTTAATTACTAAATGCGTCAAAAAAAACCGTGCGGGTTACCTTCAGCTCTCGAGGTATGGTATAAGATAATTGTAGCCCATTGACCCAACTGTTGAAAAGTAATATGTTTTGGTTAAAATTTACCGTGTCTCAGATTACTTGTATTAGCATTAATTTCACCTAATCACTTGATTGTGTAATATTTTATCAAAAATAAAGAATTTTAAGATGCTAATAGAAAGTGTTAATATTACCTGCGATTGTGGTCCATACAAGTGCAAAAAGTCTCGTAACTGTTGGCAGATGCTGGTCTTAACAATAAGTGCCACCGCTTGAATGGAACTCTGCACTATTGTGGCTAGTAATTGCAGACAAACGTCGTGCTGCAAGAATTCTCTGAAAGTAAAAATACCCGAGTGACGAATGCATATACTTGTATTGCGGTAAATTGAAAATGATTTACTTTGTTTTTGTGGGAGGCAACATTACCTCTGAAATACCGATAATCCGTTACATTCGACAAACAGGCTAATGTTGCGGTTGTGGTTTTGTAGTAAACTTTGCAATACTTGTAGTACCTCAATATTTCTCAGGCAGCACCTTTGTACGCACTGAAAAATTAAAATTAGGTTACCCACTGGTTAATTAAAAGTAACAGGACGCTCGCATAATTCCAGGAAACCCCTGTACTTAGTCGGAGAATCGATCAATTAATTGATTTTATTTATAGGGCCTGATTAGTCTAAAGCACAGGCTAAATGCAAAGTAGGCAACTGCCTATGGGCCCGGCGCGGCGGCAGCTCAAGACACAGGTCATTTACTAACCATTGGAACGAGGTGCGTGCAATAGCTTTGATTAGCTTCGCTTTCGCGACAGGCTTCAGCGAGACATCGACAAAGCGCTCGCCAGGTATCCTGATGCTGGAAATGTAGATAATGAGGTAATGTTAGGTATTGTCCGTTTTCGTTTTAGCTTTTTTTCTTCTTAAAGCCGTTACTGTCCTCACTCCTGGACAAAGGCCTTCCCCAATTCCTTTTAAGTACTCTTTTCCATGCCACCCCAAACCAGCCCTCGCGGTACGCATCCAAAATATCCCGCCACCTTTTACTGGGCCGACCTCGACGGCGCGCGGCGATTTCCATCTTCAAGCATCCATTGAGTAGGGTCCCTAGTGGCCCAGCGGTCATTATCGTCCCAGTATGGTGGTTCCGCTTTTAGTTGACCGTTTGATTTCACGGCAATTTGAATTATTATTTTTTTATCGGTCAAATAAATCAAATCGGTCGGCTTCAGACATTGGTTCAATTTAATTGAAGCCACTTATTAAATAATTTTATGAAAGCACACATCGCCATACGGCGCCTTTGATTTCCCAGTCAGTCACTCCAAGAGATAAAAAAGAGAAGAAATTACTATACTAATAATTATTAGAACAAGAGAGAAAATTAAATATCATAACAGCAGCACCATCTATTTAGTAGGTATTGCTGTTAAATTACGTAACGTACGTAGGTAGGCTCGGTAGGTAACTGGGAGACTTCAGAACTTATTTTTATGTAATTGACTACCCTCCCATCAAACGAATACCTAAAATATTGATTGGCTAGGCAGAAATGCTTACCTGAGCAGTATCTAAGCACTAAAATTAAAGTAAGGAGGTATTGAATTACCATCATGCAATTGGTAAACTTATCACACATAGTTGCTAAACACCCGCTACTTCTTATCATATTCTTAGCATACGCAACCAAGCTCTTTTTCCTGTGACTGTCTTGATCGATGTACAGAAGAGCCGAGAGAAAATTAAACGCAACTATAGTTTTTCTTGGTTGACAGTTTGATAAGATTTTGCATAACTTGTCGTATATAGGGTTGTATGTGATAATAGCCGCAACATTAGCATCCTGTAAAATAAAAGTACCCCCTAGCTACACGTGCTGATTACAATATGGACTAGCTGGCCCATTTTTAAAAAGATTGGTAACTTAGTTCTAGGTTCCATTTTCCATACTATAAAATAAAGCTTTGGCACGGAAGTTATTATAACAATAATAGGTATTGAAATAAGTACATACATAGTTTTGTTTCAATATTATTGTTGCGATCACTAGTTGTAAATGTACCTACCGCTGAAACTAGCTTAGAATACCACGGTTCCAGATTAAATTATGTATAGATATAGGTACCGGTGCGATGAGAGCGGTGGTCGCTCAGTGGTAACAGCCGCGACTTACGAGTTTTGCGTCGTGGGTTCGAACCCAGAGAAGCACTTTGTGTAAATTATTTAATTATCACTAGAAAACACCGTGAGGAAACCGGCATGGCCTAGAAATAAACATTTAAAGACGTGACATCTACCAACCCGCACTGGACCCGCGGATGGATGGTGGATTATGGCCAACTCTCTCTCACCGAGAGGAGGCCTGTTTCCCAGCAGTGGGAACATCACTGGCTAATTATGTACATAATTACATATGTGGGTACCGAATATACCGGTTCTACTTACGGACCCGTATCATACAAACTGAAGCCACACCTAAACCTATTAACTAACGTTACTTTGACATGGCTTTCTAAGTATTCTTTTCATGCCAACCCCTCCGTTTGTTGGAGGCTACAAGTACTAAGGAATAGATAATGTTGAGAATTACATTCAACATTAAATAGGCGGAAAGTGTTGAAAATAATTTCGCTTGCACATCTAAGTTCGTAGTTGCATTTAACATTTCCAGAGACCCCGGTATGTTGAACATGTGACTGTTTATTGCAGATACATCCTGAGAAAGAAAACAAATCAATCAAATTGATTGGATATTATATCCAATAAAAGCTAAGCTATTTTTATAAAATAAAATGACAAATGAAGCTCTGTTAACCATGACTCATCTAACTGACGCAATGAGGTCAGGCAGTGGTTGCAACCTCTTCATGATATTATCACTATTTAACTGCTTATCTGCAAAATAATGCCTGCATAAAAACACGTCAAGCTGTACCTACGGCTGCGCTACAAAAATCACCGCTATTACGACGAAATATGTATCTAGGTACATGTGCAGTGCCAAATTAAGCAAGCGCGGGGCCCGTAGCATATTTTATTGATTTGTCCCCCTTGAGTAGATCAAGGGGAACAGATTCTCAAGTATAAAGTAGAAATAAAAGTATTACTAAATATATTTATGTGTTTGACATGGAATTCACTTTCACAACTTTTTAGTGTCTCATTCAAAATATTAAGCTCGGGCGGCGGTTGCCGGATTTGAATACGCAGGGCCCCATTTGGGCGGGGCCCATAGCATTTGCTATGTACTTCTCCCACTGATTGTATGTACTTTATAGCTTGAGCTATTTTGGTTTTCTCAAATAATTTTGGATTGAACCTATTAGGAAAAACTTGCCAACGAGCACTCACTTGCAAGATTTTGAACTGGTTATTTTTCTTAGTTTTATCCATTATAATGAAGAGTACATTGATTTTTATTTCGTGTTATTATTCTGTCTGCTTTCTATTTGCTTAGATAAAACATTTTCAAAATTATTTTTACCGCCGGAAACTGTTTTTTTTACACTAGTTAAGCCCCTCCCTCTAAGTGTTGCTGATAAAATCATCTTATATTTTTATTATTATTTAGTCGATTATTATTATTTATTTGGAAAAATAATGACAAGCATTTCTAAACCCGATAAATAAGCCGCTGCATCAAGCTAAAGATAAAGATAAATTTATTTGCACAAACATGTGCATACATTCACGAAACATACAGGCAAGTATTAAATGTCTTTGTGTACACACGGCTATACATCAAGCTAGACAAAACCGATATAGACCGGCCTTGTCATCTGGAAAACCTTTACAATACGAGGTAATTCTAAACTGGTTTTGTATCGCTTTATGTGTAGCTGTGTGTACATGCAAGATCACAAAGAATTATACAATATTATTTTTAAATCAGAATATAGTTTGTTCAGAATAAGTAACTGAATCGATTCCAATATTTTTACAACATGTTATATTTTTTCCCAAAAGTTTTAAATACCTATACCAAGTACGGTGGCCAGCACATCAAGTTATCACAAAATGTCAAATTTTCTCAGTTGATTTTGAACTTTACCTTCAAACTTTAAGGTTTAAAATAATTTGGAGAAATTTTACAGTTTTGTATACCTTGACCTGCTGGCGACTGTACACAAATCTGATAATAATTTAAAATAGAATACACGAATTTAGTGTCTAAATGTAATTAAATAGAAAAATACGGTAAAGATTTATTTACATGTGAAATGTAATCTTTTAGTAGATTTAATGTTCCAGACCTCTTTTTGCAGCAGAACACCGAACAATTTGGCAGTTTGAGGACTGCTGTGTTCGGCTGGACTTGGTTTAGTTAAAAATCCGAGCGGCAACCTGGTTTTATTAAATGCATATGGCCCGTTTGGGCTTGTACTTTGGCAGAGGGGAACGCTACAGATAGCTTCTCCCTTTCAGTGTTGTTCGAAGAAAAAGGTGAGTCCAAGTGATCGTTCAGAAAATCCTAAACTCCGTTCCACTTGCCCAAGTGCGAAAGACTGCGGTAGTGAGCGTGATTGTTGTGATCGCCAAGTGGAACGTGGCCAATGTCAAGTCTAAAGCACGATCGTTCGTCAATCAAAGTCACTAATGTCACTATGGTCGTAATAGTTTTCGGAAATGTTCCATCTTCTTTAATCTTCTGTTTATTCAAAGTCGAATAAATATTGTTTGAAACTACTGCTACTTGTTTCTGTGTGTGTTTCACTCTCTGCGAGAGTCGGGGTTTATTGGGGTTTTTTTTGTTGGAAACTATTTATTTGACAATAAGCAAAAAGTGTGTTTAAACATGGATGTCGGAGAGTTGCTTTCATTTAAGGTAATTTATTTCGGTAAAGTAATCCACAGGGTAGGTTCGTTATGAATGTGAGCTGCCAGACGTTAAATCTTAGGTTGCGGTTTACAGCCAGATGTGTTTTAGGATAAAATGTGCCCTAATGTCCGTGATCTTTAAAATTTTGCAGCCCACACCTACCCCCAAGAGACCAAATGAAGATGATAGTGGAGATTCCGATGACGACGGTGCAAAAGCCTCTAAAATGCGACGCATGGCAAGAGCCAAGTCAGATCAACATGTGTTACTCTCATTAAGTACAACTTTACCTAAGGAACCAATCATTACTGATAAGGAAAGAGAAGATATTCTGAGATTTGTTGAAACCGAAGCAACAGAGGTTCTTGTTTTTTCTTTTATCAATTGTCTTTAATATTTATTTACATAGGAAAACCTACACTACTTTATTATTTAACTGCATGTTTGGCATAGTAGTTAAGGCGGCTACCTCACCACTTTCAATGGGTTGCATGTTGTGTTTTACCGATTCCCACCGAAATATAATAATTATATTATATTCCACAAGTTGTTGTCTGTGATGATGTTGTGATTGCAGTGATGCTTTGTACAAGGTGTCTTTTTCAAATGAAACAATTTACTTAACTAATATTTGCTTATACTTTGTCCATTATGTGAACTGTTGTTTTGACAGATGCCTTTGACTGCCTTAGAGCGTAGGTGTTCCAGATTACGTAAAAGCTGACTTTGAAATGCGTGACAAAATAAATGTATTATCTACCTTATGTTATTCAGTTATCTTAATTATGATTCCTTGCAGACATTATAATACCATAAATGTAACGGATTTAAAAAAAAAAGATTATTGTTAAGCATATTAAATTTAGTTACATTCTACCGTGTCTAGTGATGCAATTGAATGTATTCGCTGCAATCATTTTGAACAATGACATTAAATCTGTATCGGAAAATGACATCCACTCTAATATCAATAAAATATAAATTAAACAATATTTTTGAAAAGAAATGTATGGAAAATGAATATTATATAAAAATTAATACAATCAGATGAATATATACATATTTATTTATTATTGGTCGTTGTTGTACCATTTTCGATTCGACAACCAAACAATCAATAATCAATACTAAACAGTAATCAAAGTGTCAATAATCGGATCGATAATCGCAATATTAAGTTCCCTCAATCACTAGTTCCATCTGTCAAAAAACGGTTCACATAATTGACAAGGTATAACTGTGATGTTACATACTTATAGACATAAGGTGTATCATGGGTCTAGTTAACAAAACCAAGTTATACCAGTGTATGCATTCCAGTCAGCATGACCTGGTTATGAATTTGAAAAATACTGGCACTGACCACTTTACCTGCTATGCAGAATAGACGTCTACAAATACAAAATATTTAGTTGATATAATTATGTAAACATTTTTATAGGGCGATATTCTTGATGAAACTGCAGTTAAAAAGTTGGTCTTGAATTTTGAAAAGAAAACTCTCAGAAACAGGGAAATGAGAATAAAGTTTCCAGATCAACCAGAGAAATTTATGGATAGTGAAATAGATTTACATGAAGCACTCCAGGTAAGATTTCTTCTAGATTAAACTAGTTTCATCCAAGTATAATAATAGTAAAGAATTATGGCATGATTGTATTGTAGATGAGATGATCACTAAAAGACTATATTGACTTTTACATTACATAACAACATGCCATCATGTCTGACTTCCTAAAGGGCGAGACAGGGTGTACTAATGTATACCCACACTTCACCAGTGTCTTTAGGTACCATGTTATAGGGGTGAGCCTATTTAGTAATAGTTTCACCACCATTTGATAGTTCAAACAGAAACTCCTACTAGGAATTTCATAGGAAAACTTAGTAACACTTCTCAACAACATTTGATCACACTAATATCTTTCTGACCTGGGTATCAAACCCAGGGTCTCTTGCATAGCAGTTGCTCTGGACAACTGAAATGCCTCTTTATTTTTGAATATTTATTTTTATATTAGTAGAGTTAAGAAGAAAATAATAATTAATACACAACTAATCTGTCTTGATATAGATTTGGTTATAAATACTGATATGCCAAAGCATGTCATGGAGGCTGCTAACAAAAGCAACATTTTCATATGTACTGTGTGATATAGGTAGTATACAAACTTTGTCAAAACACATATATAGTTAGCTGCCTGTAAACTCTTTTGTTGACTAGTACTGACTTGAACTAGTAATGTGGGCTATGTGACTTACTATTATTGTAGTGCTCACTATAATTATAACCCTTGATTGAATATACAGAGTATTGTATGGTACAGTTAAAACTTTAAAATATTGGTTGTTATCAGGAACTGAGTGCAGTAGCCACGGTACCAGACCAGTACCCCCTACTTGTGGAATTAAAGTGCATTAATTCCCTTTTGGAGTTGTTATCACATGATAACACAGATATATCCACTAAAGTTGTGAACTTGCTTCAGGTATGTGTAGTTTATACATAATCCCCCTTCCCCTCGGACCGCGAAAGCGTTAAGACGTGTCTTCTGTGTGTTTCTCTTTCGTTAAAAATAAATATAAATTAAAATAAATCATTTAAAATAGTGATCTAAAATTCATTCGAGTACTAGGCGCGCAGAAGCAGTGAAGAGGTGACGCATCTTCAGCACCGGGTAAGCCCCGCCTTTGCTGCTACTATTGGCTAATGAGGTCACTGACCCCGCCCCGGCTTGAACTGTTCATCCAGAGCGCCTACTTATTTTTATAAAGCAAACCGCTGCAATAAACTTTATCTTCAAAACAAAGCCAGGAGCTTATCAACTTTCCTGACCTGCAACGCACGATCGAGCTTGTACAGTGTGCTGATTTTCCTGGTACCTGAAAGAAGTACTATGCCGCTTAAAAGAACACCCCCCGTTTCACCGGCCCTGACGACGTCCGCAGTCATACTCCCGCCAGATACTGTCCAAACCTCGCTACACCCGCAAACCGTTGAGGCTCAACTCTGCCACTACGACTCAGCTCCTGATCTTCATGACCTCACATCTAAAATAACTGAGAGGAAAAAACGAAAATATGCTGATGAGAATAGCAACATCTCAACCACGATCAAGGAGATGTTTAAAACATTTTCTTGTGATCAAGAAAGGCGCTTCCAAGATCTTCACTGCACAATTAACCTTCTTTCGGAACAAAATGAGGAACTCAAACAAAGTGTATCAATGATGTCCGAAAAATATGATGAGTTTTTGCAAAAGATTAGTACCCTCGAATCTGAACGTAAGGAAGACAAAAAGACCATCAGAGAACTTGAAGATAGGCTCGAGAATCTGGAAAGAAAATCACGTCTTTCCGCTGTTGAAATACGTAACGTACCCAAATCTGACCAGGAAACAAAAGACTCATTGTGTAATATAGTTGGCAGTCTGGGGAAGGTATTGGATGTTGACCTTGACAACGTCGCGATAAGAGATATCCACAGGATTCATTCTAAGGATAAGTCTAACCCAATTATAGTCGACTTCACCACTAGATTGGTTAAAGATAGGTTTATAAAGGGTTTGAAAAGGTTTAACAGCACAAAAAGTAAATCTGAAAAATTAAACACCACTCATCTAGATGCCAAATGTCAGCTTAAACCGATCTATATATCAGAATCTCTAACACATAAGTCTCACAGACTATTCTATCTAGCAAGAACTTTCCAAAAGAGCCATGGATATACATTTTGTTGGACTACTAACGGAATCATTTACTTGAAAAAGGATCCTAAATCTCAACAAATACGCATCGATTGCGAACAAGATATAAATAACCTTAAAAAAGATTTGTGACTGTCTTATCTAACCATGTTTTTCTATATATTGATTGTTTTTGATAAGCTTGTAGTATATACATTTCTGTTAAGTATCATTTTTACTAATGTTATAACTCAAACCATACACAACAAACTCAATACCCATTTAACTACCGTTACACATGACAACACTTGTCACTGCAATACCCAATTACTTTCATACCACTTATACAAACTTATAGAGTTAACACAATGTACACTTGGAACAACTATACTTATAACACATCCATGCACACTAACACTAACTCAAACATCACTTACTGTATCTACATTTGTCGCAGTTCGGAAACATAACTACATTAAGTTAGTCACTAAAATTCATCCCTATATAATTTACACAAAATCTACCCATACAAGCATACGCTTACGCATACTTATTGTATCAAGATTTGATACATTTTGGAAACATAACCTCATCAAGTTAGTCACAAAAATTCATCAATATAACATTTATATAAATTCTACCCGTACAATTATACGCTTAGACAAAACCACTAAACATAGCCTTCGATCATAATCCACTCACTACATTCAATAATGAATTGGATTCTTTAAGTGTGGCTGAATGTGGTACTTGTCATTTAGAGGATTGCTCAAAATTAATGTTTACGTCCTTTTCTTCGGTAAACATTCTAATTCAAAATATAAGAAGTATAAAACGCAATATAACAGGTCTAAACACCCTAATGGCGAGGTCAAACATTGATTGGGATTTGATCATTCTCACGGAGTGCTGGTTAGCTAATAATCAATTTATACCCGTAATAAGTGGTTATCAATCGGCATTTTCGACTAATAACAGGACTCAAAACGAAGGTGTCATAGCTTATTATAAGCTTTCTCATAGTTTCTGTATAACCGAACCCAGAATTGATGATGCTCATTGTTTACAAATTAAAATCAATACCCAAACAGTTATACTTGGTATATATCGCCTCCCGAGTACCAGGAATATCTCCAAATTTTTGGACTCATTGAACAATATTTTACTTAAACTTAAAAATTACAAAAATATTTTTCTTACTGGGGACATAAATATAGATATTGCAACATCCACATCGGACACTAGAGCTGAACATTACCTAAATCTCTTAGCTTCACATGGTTTACTCCCAGCACACTACATTCCAACTCATTCCCTAACATGTCTTGACCATGTCATCACAAAAAGTAAACTCCCTGTAAAATGTCTAGTAGCACATTCGACACTGACGGATCATTTCAGTGTAATTTTAAGCCTTTTAGATACACCATCCCCTTATCAACGCACAGAGATAATAAAACGCATTGACTATGAAGCCCTTGATGTCAAAATTAGTAACTTAAATTATAATTGTTTCTATCTGTTGGACAACCCTAATGATTCTTTAAACTCCTTTCTTAATACACTCAGCACTGCAATTAGTAGCTGTAGTCAAGCTATTAAAGTTTCCAGGCGAAAGCGAATAATAAAGCCATGGATTACACCAGGTTTAATGCGTTGCATGCGAAATCGTGATAACTTACATCTTAAATCCAAAAAACACCCAAATGACACTAATGCAAAATTTGTATATTCACGTTACCGCAATTTTTGTAACGACATATTAAAAAAGGTCAAACAGGAATATGACAAAGCAGAACTTGCCAAATGTGAAGGCAACATTAAAAAACTATGGGATACAGTAAAATCAATTACATCCTCTACCAAAGTAAACACTCCGGCTATTGATTTAATTGACAAGACAAACCCAATAGGATCTGTTAATAAAATCAACACCTTTTTTGTAAATATAGGTAAATCACTAGCAGACAATATTTCACATCCAAACTCACACATTATTATAAATCAAAATTGCTTTCAGCCTTGCCTCTCGTCCTTTGTACTATTGCCAACTGATTCACTTGAGATAAGAACCATAATATCGGGTCTCAAACCTTCTGCCGCATTAAGATGTAATGATGTTCCTTGTAACGTAATAAAGAGATATGTCAAATTGCTCTCGGATCCTATTGCGCATATATGTAACCTTTCCATGGATACTGGCGAGTTTCCCACTATTTTAAAGAAATCACTCATCCACCCAGTTCACAAGAGTGGTAGTAGAGATTGTGTCGATAACTACCGTCCTATATCAATATTGCCTACACTCTCTAAAATACTAGAAAAAGTTATAAATAAACAACTTACGAATTATTTAGAATCGAACAAATTATTATCTGAAAATCAGTATGGATTCCGTATTGGTAGATCAACCAATGATGCCGTAAATCAACTCACGGATACAATAGTAAGTATGATAGAGGAAAAAAAGAAAATTATAACTATATTTCTAGATTTAGCGAAGGCATTTGACACAGTCTCTACACCACTCTTGCTGAAAAAGCTGGAACATCTGGGAATTCGTGGTTCTCAATATAAATTACTAGAGAGTTACCTAAGTGACAGATCCCAGAGTGTTGTTGTCGATAAATGGGTGAGTGATATTTGTGACGTTAATATTGGCGTACCGCAGGGTAGTGTTTTGGGGCCTACCCTATTTCTCATTTTTATAAATGATCTCTGCAAAACAACTCTCACAAATGGCCGTATATTTGCCTTTGCAGACGATACGGCACTACTTTTTTACGGAGATACTTGGGAAGAAGTCTACGGTTATGCGCAGATGGGTTTTATTAAAGTATTAAATTGGCTTCATAATAATTTGCTCACTCTTAATGTGAACAAAACCAAATACATCACCTTTTCAGCAGCAAATTCTCACCATACTGAAACTTCCTTGTTTAATATAATACCCCATTCATGCAATAACATTCACTCTCACTGCAAATGCCCTAAACTACAAAAGGTAGATTCTATAAAATACCTGGGTGTTATAATAGATAAAAATTTAAACTTCAATCATCACACAGACATGCTATCGAAGAGATTAAGAAAGTTAATATATATATTTAAGAACCTACAACACGTTGCTGATGATAAGGTAATTAAAACAGTATATTATGCACTATGCCAATCTGTCATAACATATTGCATAACAGCATGGGGTGGAGCGCCTAAGACATCAATGATTAAAGTTGAACGTGCGCAAAGGGCAATACTCAAGACAGCTTATTCCTTGCCATTCTACTACCCAACTGTAGAATTATATAAAATGAGCAAGGTTCTTACTGTGCGTCAACTTTTTATCAGGCATACTGTAATGAGGAAACATTCTCTGCAATTGTATAACCCATCGTTAAATACACATAAACGCAACAAATCTAAAGTATGTACAACGAAACTTTATAAATTGGAACTTTCACATCGTCATTACTGTTTTCTTGGTTCTTATTTATACAACAAACTAAACTCCTTTTTAAATCTATACCCAATGACAAAATCAAAATGCAAGCAAGCTCTTACTTCTTATCTAATGAAATGTAACTACAATGTGACGGAAGAACTTTTAATCGTCCCAAAATAACTAAAATAACTTGTAGTTTGTACACACACTCACACCACCACAAACATTCACACCCACATATATACACGCACTCAAATGCTCACCCACACCCACCTTCACACACACGCACACACACGCACACACACACACACACACATTCTCACACACGCACAATTACACACACACACAAATACACACACATATACACACATGCACCCAATCTGTCTATCATACGCTGTTTATAATATTTTATAACAATTGTCTTCTCTCTTAACAAAGGAATATGTTACTAAGTATAAGCACGCTATTCTTGGGGGGGCCTGGTAATCTGTGTGACAGGGTTTCCTAGTGCAGATACCAGTCTCCCACAGAGGTTGAGATTAATAAATAATCTATGTAAAATTTAGCTGTAAGATACCTTTGTGGAAGAGAAAATAAACACATTATTATTAGTGTTTTGATTTGATTGAATATAATGTACATATTATTTAACATTTTTCACAACCCATGTTATTGAACTGCCAGCAGTTCTATGATGCTTTGCGTGTGTGGATGTGCCGTTAAAATGACAGGATTAAAGTGTGTATTTAATAATGTATAGTTCTCATGAAAAAGTTTTTAAAGGGGCCTGTTTCACCACCTACAGATAAGCACTATCTACCAGATACATGAAAAATTGGAACAGAATTTGTATGTATTGATGTGCCAGATAATTTATCGGGAACTTATCAGAAGGATGAATAAATAAATAGAGACTTTTATTTTCTAATTTCTGTAATGGACAAATATTTGTATAGGAATTCACAGATGTGGATATACTCCATGAGAGTGAAGAGGGTGCAGATGAACTAATAAATGCACTGGCAGAGGCAGAGGCGCCCGCATTGCTGCTTCACAACCTGGCGCGACTTGATGAAACGGTGCCTGATGAGAGAGATGCTGTACATAACACTTTAGGTATTGAATAATGCTAATTATTAATGTACTTTAGAAGTAGTTAATTGATGTAGGTAGTTTGAATTTTTTATTTACTGGCCTTTAGAAAATATCGTTTTATTTTACAGGTATCATAGAAAATCTAACAGAATTCAGAACTGAAATGTGTTCAGAAGTTGCGAAACAGGGTTTCATGCAATGGATACTTAAAAGACTGAAGGTATGTTATGTTTTAGGTAGATAAGTTTTGTATGAATGTATGTATGTATCAAGCTTAAAACACTCACCAAAACCATTTCAACAAATACAGTTGCCGTAACCATTCAAGTTTAAATGGTCTGAAACAATAATATAATATACTATAATAAATATTCTCTATCTATAAACTCTTATTCTTGCAGTTAAAAGTTCCATTTGATGGAAATAAATTATATGCTACGGAAATATTATCAATTCTACTACAAAATACACCAGAGAACAGAAAGTTATTGGGAGAACTGGATGGCATCGATGTTTTATTACAACAATTGGCGGTAAGTGCCAAAGGTATTTATAGGTATAGGGTATAGCTATAAATAATAATGTTAAACAGAAATACTGCCATGTATTATTAGTGTCTCACTGGCGTGACAGCATGAAAGGATCGATCGGAGTAGTACTAGCCTCCCACAGAATATTAACGTTAAGTACCAGTATGCATGTCGCGTTCTGTTGCGTTTCGTTCGATTAGTGTGGAGCGCCGGGTGCCTTCTCCGTTCCTTAACTGTTTCCTGACGGTAGGCAACGGCTTCGTTATGGCTTGGTTGTCTAAACAATAGACAATGCTAAGAGAACACAGTCCGTCTATGAGTGGCGCTTGCTACGTAGTATCAGGTGGGCTTGCCCTTGCTTGTCTGCCACTGAATTGCAATAAAAACCTATCTGTGAGATTATGGTCTACAGCAGAATATAAAGGACTAGCTTGGCCTCGAGCTGCTACGACCTCAGCGATCGTACTTTTAACATAAAACCATTCAAAAGTCAAAAAACGTTTTTTCAAGGTTACTTTTTGAATGGCATTTTTACATTTTAAACAGCCCCCAAAATGCCCACCCTTTACCGCCTTCTAGTGTTTTAGTTGAGAGAAGAAGTAGCGCAACGAACTCCCCAGCAACACATTTCTAAGCATTGAGATATAATTATTATATATTTTTTAATTGTGTGCAGTTTTACAAGCGAAACGACCCTGCTGGCGCAGAGGAGCAAGAATCGATGGAGAATATGTTCGACTCGTTGTGTTGCGCACTCATGGAACCCACCAACCGAGACCGATTTCTTCGCGGTGAAGGATTGCAGCTCATGAACCTTATGCTCAGGTTTTGTGGCAATTCGACTAAAACTCTGTTTCTGATATGATCTTATAAACCCTTTCAGTTAATGTTTTAGAACTTACGCTAGCTAACAGCATTGCAGCTTAAATGATGACTAAAGAAATGCTAAATAAGCTTAAGAAACATGGTTCTCACTCGTTCGTTGTACAGACATACCTTATATGTCAAATATGACATGTGTGCCTGAATGTGGAGCAATCTGCACTTCCTTGATCACCTTTTCAAAAAGAGCGATTGTGGCTCTGAGTAATTCAGTGAAGAGACCAAATGAGCAAGACATTTGCTTAGTTTACAACACCTCTACAGTTCGATCAACATAATAACCCCGCGTCTCCACTGACGACAAAACAAAGGGCTGGATTTAGGGGAGGGCAACCGGGGCTACAGCCCCGGTACCTCCACAATAGAGACTTCGGAAAAAAAATATTTGGAAAATAGTTTGGGGCCAGGGGTCTTCACTCCTTAGTTGCCCCGAGGCCTCCAGACCTCTGAATTCGAATTGGACAAAACATGTTGCAAACAGCTACCTAACCCACTCACTCTTTGAGAGTTAGATAGATGTTTGTCATGTTCGCAACATGTTTTGTCATCAGTGGAAACGCGGGGTTACTGTGCGCGTCTGAAGTAAGCCGTTGCGAATTTCCGCGCGGGAAAATGAAAAATAAACGGCTTCTTGCAGAGAAAGATTTGCATTCATGATAATTTGCAAATTATCATGAATGCAAAACATTAACGACCACAACTGGCTTTAAACTGAAATTTACCACTGCATAACTTTTTGTAACAACTTCGGACACACTGAGTTATTTTGACCGAACTGTTCTCACAGCCGCCATATAGTGTCTATTTGAAAACCATCTGAGCTACCAAAGTTGCCCGGTACTGGTTGTTGATTGTATTTATTGTACTCATAAAATAACATTATTCCAGGGAAAAGAAAATGTCCCGCAATGGCTCACTAAAAGTACTCGACCACGCACTTGCGGGTCCCGAAGGTCGTGATAATTGTAATAAGTTCGTGGATATTTTAGGATTGCGCACAGTCTTCCCACTATTCATGAAAACACCTAAACGTAAAAGAATATTGACCGTTGATCAACATGAAGGTTCGTTATTTTTATAAAAGGTTATTAGTAAAACACTCACAACCGCTCACAGCTACCTATATTATGATATCACATCAACTTGTGTTCTGGGACTATTCATAATTTATCAGACTTTAATGCCAACATAAAAATATTCTAATTCCACGCGCAATATTAGGAACCCTACGCGTAGCAAAAGTAGGCACTCGTAAGATAAACAAAATTACTGTTTAGTACAAAAAGTAGAGGCGGGGATCGGGCAGCGTGGGAGTTGTAATGATAGAACAACGAAATCTTGAAAGATTGTTTTTATAAATTAGTTGTTTTGTAAAAGTCATAGCAGTACATTTGTTATTTATTTTAATACAGCTCTGCATGGTTGTTAGTGCTTTGCCGATATCCTGGTACAATCATATTTAAAATTATTGTTTATCAATGTTTAAAATTGCCCTTAAATACAAGCTAAGTCTATATCTCCTTTTTTTTTTCAGAACACGTTGTTTCTATAATTGCATCAATGTTGCGCAACTGCCAAGGCAGTCAAAGACAACGTTTATTAGCTAAGTTTTCCGAAAATGATCTTGAAAAGGTAGACAGGCTCCTAGAGTTGCATTTTAAATATATGGACAAAGTAGATCGTACAGAAAAACAAATGGAGGTAATCCAACGTATAACTTTTTAGATATACTCGCACACTTAACAATGTGATTTAATTAGTCAAAAAATTTAATTGAATCCCACTTTTAATTGAACTTTCTGCCTTAAGACCTAAAGACTCAGATTTAACACTATCTAAAAAAATATCACTATCAAGCTATTGCGCTAAAGATCTAAAAAGATAATAATTATTATCAAGCTATTTAAAATGCATGCTAATTATTAACTTTATTTACAGCAAGAAGGAGACGAACTCGATGATGATGCACAGTATCTTCGACGGTTATCTGGTGGACTTTTCACGTTACAACTCATTGACAGAATTATTTTAGAGGTGAATAGTCTTTATAAATATACTATTCAAATTAAATGATCACACAGAATGACAGTATTTTGACTGTCATACGGCCTGCCAAATTAATTAAATAGAACAAATTAAAGGCGCTAGATAACATTAAAAGATAAACAACCCCTAAACAACTTAATTTTTCCGTAATCACATAATTATTTAATGAGTAAGGAGGCAAAAATGTTTTTCTTAAAAAACTTACTTCGACGCTGTATGCTCAATAGTTCACCGTCATTGAACTGAACTATATGGAATGGGACGCGGAAGATTACAAGTGATGTGGGTGCCGATAGCGAAAGACGCCTGTCTCCACTGTCCCTTTATCGCCATCTCTGTTTGTGATAATATGAATGATTCTCATTACTAAGTAGGTACTTATATGGTCATTTAATGTGTTTTATTTAAAAAAACCTTTATTCTTTGCTGTCTATTATAACTTATCACAAATTTTACTTAGGTTTGTACTGCGGGCCCGTCGGCTATAAAGCAGCGTGTGCAGCGAGTGTTGTCTTTACGCGGAGGATCTTTAAAGATCATTCGACATGTTATGAGAGGTAAGTTTAATGACGCTTGGCGTCCTTACTGCTAGATAGACAAAATAGGTAAACACTCAATATATTAACTAAATAGTAAGTGGCGGTAGCCTAATGGCTGTCGTTGCCGGTTCGAAACCTACCCAATGCACTACGACGTGAACCCACTCGTAACACAAGCATTTAGCACGAGGGTTTAACAAGATAACCAGTAATGTGCGACCCACATTGCTACTAAGCTGTTAAAACAATGTTTATGTGCGGCAGGTATGTATGATGTTGGTTTGGAAAACAGTTATGTGAAAATCCATGTTGAAAAATTATTTATTATATAGGGCACGATACGATAGTATTGGTAAGGCCCTACATCGAGAATCAGCATCAGTTTCCGACGAGGCGCGGGTACTCTAGGGACAAAGCTGATAAATACTCGTACGTCTAGCCAGGTGTCCCACCCATATCATAGAAGTGCCCAACGCCGAATATCGGCACTTGGAACTCGGTTCTTGTAATTTGATTCCGAGCATGGCACGCTTTATGGTTCTCTGTGTAACTCACATTTTATACACCGTCTCCTTGTGTCTACATGTTGTTAGGTATTACATTTTAGGGTAGTTGACTGTATACTGAAAAAATAATTTAAAAAGACTAATAAAGTTTTTGGTGGGGCTGTTCTGTCCCTTTCCCTCAAGTGTCAATATAGAAATTATATGGTTTATCGGATTTTGACGTCACAAGCCAAAGTTTGCGCTCTGTCTACCAATTTTAAAATTTTGTTCGGCTCTATTTACGTTTAGCTTTTTATGGGTCCATTAAAATTTTAGTCAACCAGCCTTATTATAAATTGGATTAACAAAGAAATATTTGGATACAGCTGTGGTGATAGCGGTATCCAAATACCATGCCTTATAGTTCTATCAAGTTGTGTCATCGTCGTTTTATGGAAATCCTTGTTACTGTGTGTTAAATCTTTTTAAAACAGATATGTCATTGCAGAATACGCGGGTAATCTCGGCGACGCTGGCAGTGAAGAGTGGCGTCAACAAGAGCAACAACACATATTGCAACTTGTGGATAAATTCTAAATAAATATATTGTCTTTTTCACACATTGTATCTTTTATACCTATTATCTAATAATCGTTGAAAGGAACAAAAACATTATTTTACTTTATCTTAATTTTAAAAAGCTAAATAGAATTTTTCCTAATCAAATGTATAAAAATCTCGTATCACGGTGTTTGTAGTCTCACTCGGGTCGATGATTTTTTTTTGTATAATTGGTCAAGTCAACTAATATGTGAAAAGTGTAAATAAAGGGAATAATATAACTTTCCTAATGAGTCAATATTTGGGTGAAGGGAATCCAAGACCTGTCGTGTGGTCGCTCGATAGTAAGATCAGTGGGTTATAGCTGTTACCTGACACACCCTAGATGGGTCGGCGACGTCTAAGTGGGTCAGGTAACAGCTATAACCCACTGTACCTCTCTATATTTGAGGGCAACATGTTCAAACATATCCCGGGTAGGTCGCCACGGCGTCACTTTTGCTCATGGCATAACTATACAGGGGACCAGGTTATTAAGGTTCTGGTGTCTTTTTCTGGCTAGGCCACGGCCACCGATTTTAACTCTGGACAAAGAATTTAGTTTGATTTGTAGTTTACTTCGTAAATCTACAATCCACATTGCATCGATACTTTACTAAAACTTTAACTATGGCAGAAGTTTTTATGAAAATTATTTCCATCCATTGTTTGAGTTTAACAGAACTGCCAAACATAACTTTATTTAAAACCCATACAGAAAGCAGTTCGTTGAGACAGAAATATTAATTAGGTGCAAGTAACATCAATTCATCAACTAAAAACAAGAAGACAACAATCAAATAATTTTATTGAATGCATATTACTCTAATTAAAAAAACCTTGCTAACAATGAACAATATAAAATTAACAAATTAGATTAAAATTATTCTGGATGTAAGTAAACAAAATAATGCACATTCAATCTGCTTCTTTCGAAAACAGAAAAGTATTTACAGAAATAAAACTATCAATTTTGTGTTAATATGGTATGAACCGGCTTTTATAAATTTGTAGATCACCGAGTGTGTTAAGGTGTTCATTAATATTAATCCTAAATAGCCATTATTATAACATAGTTGTCTACACTAT
This sequence comes from Subacronicta megacephala, assembly GCA_958496365.1. Lineage (NCBI taxonomy): Eukaryota > Metazoa > Arthropoda > Insecta > Lepidoptera > Noctuidae > Subacronicta > Subacronicta megacephala. The sequence continues at coordinate 7,035,665 of OY292516.1, read as the reverse complement.
TCCAACAAATCACTTTCATAAATGGTATCTATAGTTATTCTTTTAGCAAAAAATTATAATCATAGTCAACATGGAGTTGGTTGTAAATGCTATACTGGTAAAACATCGAACTGAACAAAACAAATTTATTCACTAATATCTATGTACCCAGCTAACTAAATTGATAAATCAGTTATTAATATATATTGAATTATTATGCAATAATAACTGTGTCGTAAAGGTTTCGATTTTTATTTAAACCTATTTTTGTTGGATACGGATGTTTCAAGAAAGTTTTCTTTTATGTGCAATTTAGAATACCTACGTCATATATGTCAAAAACTCAAAACTTTACGTGGAAAGTGTGTGTTCATAAAATTCAACCTGTGGAATTATAAAATAAATAAATTGTGACAAGTTGTAAAATTGTGTTTACAAAAGACTTACCAAATCATTCTACTTTTCACTTCATCATTCACAACCATTCATTATTTTTTCCACAAAATATTTTACGTGTTGTCCGAATCCATTATGCACTGCCCTGGAAATGTTATAGCTAATACTGCTTTAAATGCCAGTTGGCGCAAACAAACGCATGCACCATAATGTAAATCCACATACTACATATTTAAACTAAATAAAAAGCAAGTCTGCCAAGCTTCAAGAAATATAGTCCTATAATCTAGTAAAATCCCTGACTATTCATATAAAAATATAATTTAAAATAACAAATTTCTTGTTTCCTAAAAATCATGATTTAAAGCTAAAATATATTTATGTATAGAAAGAAAATTCATATATACTACTTTTTGTATCAGTATCCAACATTTATGGTAAGACTGTACCTAAAATTGATGCAGAATATTGAAAATACCCAAAACCTAATAAAAAGTAATAATATAAAAACATAATATTAACAATAATATCTGTATTCATCTCCGCTATATCACGTATCACACTGTTTCACAATTTAAATAACTATGAAGTTTGTCTATCCGTCTTTGTAATTTTATAGAGGTACCTTTTTAAAAGATTATAAAATGAAAGATTTATATTAAATCTAAGGTAAGGTCACATAGGGTTTCTATTCTAAATAACATGTTTATTATTAAATGTATATAAGATATATCACTTCTAATTTAATAATTTTTTCCACATAAATTGTGATCTTGTCACTGGCCAAGAAAGACTGAAAGCTTCGAAGTAACGAAATACTGGGGTATGCTAAAATGATTGTGTTTCAAATTATACTTCTATCCTGTTTGGAAACGATGCCGTCTTGTATGGATTTCATCAAAGAGCAAACAACATATAAAACAATTCTAATCAATGACCAATAACTACGACTAACGTTCCAACAATACGTGCCGTTCCGCAGTACAGAACAGAAAAAAACATTAAAAGAAGTGACTACCTACTTATTATTGTTACTTAATTATTTTTTCCCAGTGAAGCCCAGAATTGATGTGGGAATATGTAAGCGTATCAGGTGTCGGTTTCTGATAAGTTTTACTTTCTCCGTGTTTTAAATAATTATAATATAGAACCATATTCCAAACACGGAGTTCGTTCTTTTTAGGTGGGCGCGGTTGTCACAACTGCGTGTACCTATATTTTTCTTACTATACGTACATTTGAATTAACGATTTGAAAGTTAGGTTTTTGATGCGCGTTGAATTTTTACAAGAATGTCGTAATAAAAGTACATTGGTAGCGTGCAGCAACGCACTACAGGGCATAGTGCCAGGAGCGGTCGAGCTGCGGTTAGGGGCACTCCTTGCTCATCATCTTACTGAACGCCTTGGGAATGTCTTCGTTGGTCTTAGACACGGTGCTGCTGCCCAACAACGTGGGTGCGGGCAGCGCACCCGTTTGTATTCCGTGAGCGGTTTTTAGAAGATCATAGTTTATCTTTTCCGACACAACTGAATCTTTCCTGCAACAAGACACACAACGCGTTGACAAACGTTCTACACAGTGATGATCGTAGTCGTATTAGGTATTAAATAGAATTAAACTATAATAACATTCAGCAGCCCTACTAAGGCAACATCAAGTAGAATGGATCTCGTATAATTTTAGAACTTAAACTTACATGTATTGAGGGTGTGAGGTGACAAAGTTTCTCATCCAAGACGCCATCGTAGAAATCTCTCCGGACGAGCGTCGCTGTATGAGCTTTAAGTATTGCTGCACGGAACAGTGCGTGTCCGCGTCCACGTCCATCCCGGACAGATACGACTCGATCAATGGGATCAGACCAGGGAAGATACCATCCTAAAGGATTTATTAAAATCTCATTAGATATTAAAAAGTGGTTGGAGATGGATGTCTATCAAGATCAAATCGATTTCTAGTGATTAATGCAATAAGAAAGAGCTACTATGATACATTTATTTACACGGCAGAAAACAATCATAAATGTACTGGGACAAACATATCTAATTGAACTTGGTTGTTGAGGCTCCGCCAGACGATACTAATAATTAACGATGAGCCGCTATCGCAACATTGAAAGAATTAGAATTAATAATATTGATAATGTTATCATCACATCAATTACAAGCTGTTGCCGCAAACGCCTTTTCTGATTTTTTAAGTTAATGCGAATATTCTGTTATGCTATGAAATAAGTCGGGTTGTAGAACCCAACTTAGTTCATAACAGAACATTTCTCGCTATTCTCGCTATCTGTTATCCTTGTGGTAGCACAAGCATAGCTTGAAAATTCAAAAGAATATTCCTATTGGAATAACCCACATAGTGGACATGGAAATATCACAGATAGCATGTGAAATCACATGAAATTAATTCTCAAATTTTACACCTGCTACTTCTTAACTGACTTCATTTTTAATCCTTAAAAATGTTATTAGTTTGTCGTGTCTGTGTGTGTGTGTGTGTGTCTGTCTGTGGCATCGTAGCTTCTGAACGGATGCACAGATTTTGATTTAGTTGAACAAAGTTTAGTTTGTTTGAAAAGTGAATTAGTGGGGAGTGTTCTTAGCTATGTTTAATGAAAATCGGTCGAGATATAATGGAATTGTCGGGGGTTTTTTAAATTTTTAATTAACACAGCCTCCTAAAAGTGACATTTCAATGAAATTGCATTTTGATCACGGATTACATTATTTATACATCCATCAACGTAGGTGTCGAAGTGAACCAACAAGCGTGGATACGAATCACTGAAGTAAATGGACTAAATGCACAGTTGAAAGAGAAAGAATAAAACATTTTTTTCTAGTTCGTCGCGATACGTACATCAAACGTAGACGGATTGACTGACCTCGCATTGTAAAAACTTTCCAAACAATGCGAGGCCAGCCTTTACTGGATTAGTATAGCTTAATGTGTACCGTTGCACCTGGGGACGTCTACAGATATTACCTTTCCGTTAACAATTTCGTCGATGGTCATCTCGGCGTACAACTCGGAGGGGTCCTTGTTCTGCTTGGCCAGGTCGGTGGGGGCACCTACGTCACGGCGCCACCAGAATTTCTCACTGAGACAAGCGTTTCGCCTTTGTGCTCGTTGCATGTTTTCATCCACCTAATATCGTGATAATAACTTTTTAGGATAAGAGAATTGATTTTATACATTATATTGTCTAGGACATATTCGTTTTCAGATTTGATTCTTAACGCAAGCACAATATTACCTTGCTGATAGGCATGACGAAGTTAAGTCTGTAGGACAGTATGACCCTGGTGAGCAGCACGACGAAGCAGACATACGCAGCGTTCTCGAAGTCGGTGAGCTGAGCCTCGCACGGGCGGAACTCTACGCGCCAACCTATCGGAGAGTTCGGCGGCGGCGGCTTGAAGCGCATCGTTTGCCAGTTTGTCGATTGGATATTCTAACAACAGAACATGAACTTAGTATTATAATCGCAACTATTAATGTTCATCTTTTATATTTCTCACGTTCTTGATTAAGGGGCGAGGGCATTTATTCCGAAAAGTTTTTAAGATTTATTTGCCGTCGCTTCTTATGTTAGTAATACACACACAGAGGTGCTCGTCACTACATACAACCATAGCCAAACAGACTTCGTGAGATGGAACGGAATGTTGGTACGAGTTAAATGCCACTTACTTCAAAATGATCAGAATCATTCTTGTCGTCTTGGTGGACTTTCTCAGAGAAAAGCGACACAGTGTCTCTAATGAAGAGATGCGCCACGTGCAGCGCGAGCGGGTGGTCGATGCCGCCCTCGCGCAGGCGCCGGTACAGCGCCGCGTCGTGCACTATGTTGATGTCATTGAACCTAACATAAACCATTTTATTACAAAATGATCTTTCTATACTGATCCCTCAAAACGTCGTATTTTATCGAAGCCAGGCTGCCAGGTGGCAAGATTTAAGATATGTAAAATACAAGTCTGATGTAAAAAATCTAAATTGATGCAGGAATAAAGGTTACTGTCAATTTGGGTCGCACATTATTAGTATTCTTGTTAACCCCTCGTACTAAGCTTGCATCGGCAACCACATGATCGCAAGTCCGACACCCTTGCCATTTAGGGTACCGCTGCTTCCTAATGTGTTGATAATGATAAATTCAATCTAGTCTCGATCCTTTTAATGCCTCGGCCTCATTACACTAATAACCACTTTATCCAAAGATATTGCCAATACAAAGATTCAATTGGCAGAGTTAATGAAACGAAACGGAATAAATGCTGATCACCTATAAACTCCAATTATAATTGACATATCGAGTGAATAATGTCTATTCTGCTATAAACTTGCCTATTGAATTAATGTAATTTTCTCTTATTTCAGGATTCAGTTTCTGATTTTTTATGAGGGGTGATTTTTCCATCAGATTCATTTTATCCGACGGATAAATTTGACGTGTGACTTTTTATAGATATCTATCAAATCATCAAAGCCTTTAGCCAGTAGGCACTGTTTTTGATTCATACATATTTTCATACACACGTCGGTTGCGGGTACTACGCATCTTTCTGAAAGGCCTCACCAATCAGGTGTATGTCTAGGGCGTCCCCTCCGGTCATGAAAAATCATCGTCATTGCCTTTTATCCATTCTTCCAACATGGTTTGGGTAAAACCAACTCGGCATTATTCCTTTCGATTCGTGTCACTATATCTCTTTTAACCCGCAACATTGTTTTATCACACTATTTTTCAATCTATTATTCCACTTTTGTTTCATCTGCCACACTATCCATACAGAAGTGTGGGTTACTATATCATATACACTGTTGTGGATAGATTTTAGTAGCAGTAGTATGAATGCATGAATATGTCGGCTCGACCAGGGAAGTAGGTACTACCCTCCCGAGAACATCGTCGTGAAGTAGCAGTATGCATACTGTTGCGAATCGTATGGTCAAGGAGCGCCGAAGGCTCAATGCCTCTCTCAGACCCGTTTCCTCCTTCCCCTCCCTCCTCCTTAAATAGGCTCGGCAACACATCTGCAACTCCTTTGGCTTTACAAATGTCCATGGGCGACGATGGCTACTTACCATCAGGTAGCCCGCTAGTTTACGGAGTTATCCCATAAAAAAAAATAGCCAGCGGTGTCTTTTTTGACACCGACACCTACCTATTCATAATGAACAATATGACATAAATTATAGAATTTATAACGAGATAGGATAAATAAGAATCTTACGCTTCATTTTCCGGTGACAGATAAGAGGAAATTGAGTCATATCGTGACTTGTGAATACGGAACTTATTATTCTTGAGTGGTTCGAGGCCGCGCTCTTCGCGGGTGCGACAGTCCACGGAACCAGCGATTACGTTCCAACGACAGTCCACGTCCGTCAGGAAACCACGGTAAATTGGTGACGCCGCAGAGAGCGCCAACTTATGTGAAAATAATTATACATTAAACTAATAGCTAGATTGTAATGACCTTAATTCTGTGTATCAGTTTACATGGATGTGCGTAGATGACTTTCATAAACTAAAATGAATACTTAGAGCTCAGCGACGCCGCAAAAACCAATGGGTAGGGCTAACCAAAATCTATATTCGGACCACATTCTCTTGATGTAATCAATAAACCAACCTAGGCTAGCATCATTATTTTGAGTTAATCATTAAATTCATCAATATTTTAATCTATACGACCAATTAGTAATGAAAAGATTTAACTACCTCCAGGGCGGTCAAGAGTCAACCTCTCTCTTTACCAAAATTCATTAAAATCGGTTAAGCGATGTAAGCGCAAACAAACTCACTTTGGCTTTTACAATTTCATTAAGGAGATAGAAATAATACTATTACTAACCATTATGGGGCACAGTGGCGCGAGTTGGTCGTAGAGTGTGCGTGCTTCTGTAATGCAGCAAGCTTGGAAGGTGAGCTGCAAGCAACAGCAGCCCATGCCGAAACCCATAGCATCCATGTACACGCAGTCCGGCTTGGCCGCGCCTGGTTCCAATATGTGGGAATTATCCACCGGAATCTTCGTGTTAACATCTTTGAAAACTAGGAAAAACATAAATAGGTAACTATAAATTTGCATGAGGGTAAAAACGTAATAAAGGAAAACTCTGACGGTCAAGGAAACGAATGCTGTTCTTTAATAGATAGGTACCTATTATGATTAATACTTACAACTATTAAAGCAACAATTAAGTACTTACTCATTATTAATGTGTTACAATAAACTTATACACGATTGTTTTATGAACGCAACCATTTGCATAACGCATAATCATACGAGTACCTACTATCAGTATTTTACAATAATACGGTACGTGTATGTTTAGCTTTAAATTTTTCTTATCGTTGCCCGACTGTTGAAGATCGCGACTTCACTTACCAGGTAAATTTATTGCTACTTTTTCACCACGTCTTTGTCGGATGTTGGAGGTCAAAGTTTTGAAGCGAGGGTGTCCAGGAAATATGGCCTCGTCGGGAAAAAACAATGATTTAGAAACGCCATCATGTGGAGTGGGTAGGTACGGAGGGCTTGTGAAAGTCGGACAGCCTAATCTATAAGAAAATATATACATTATTAATATCGTATACTTTAGAAGCTGTATATAGTCTGAACTAAATATTATATACGTAGACCTACACATTGACAGTAAAAAATAATCCGTCTAATAAATGTTTTTGTAGTGCCCCTTTTTTGAGGGTGAAAGCTTTAAAAAGCTTTCAATGGCCTCGTGTATAGTAGTAATTATTAAGACGATCTACTATGCAAAGATATGAAATGAAGTCGAATGAAAAATTAATTCCGCCGTGTAGGTAACACATTGTTCTGATCCCTAACAACATCTTGGGAAAATAAGGGCATTGACGTCGATGATAGAAGGCTCACAAACCTTCGCTTCGCCGAGACTGTCTGTTTGCGCCTACTGCCCCAGAGCTCGAAACTATGCTGCGTGAGCTCAATACGGCAAGCCTTAAGGTTGGTCTTTCCATGAATAGGTCCAAAACCCAAGTCATGACTAATAGTCGCAAACAAATCATCGAGGTAGATGGGCGGGTAATACACTATGTGTAGCTTCGAAAACAGGCGAGGCAACGAAATTGATCGTCGCATCGAAAACGCCTGGAAGTGCTACTGGTCCATGAAGGATTTAATGAAAGGCAGTCTCCCGCTTTCGTTAAAGCGGAAACTAGTCGACATGTGTGTCCTGCCCATCCTCACCTACGGCTGCCAGACTTGGTCACTGACTGAACAGCAGAAGACCAAACTTAAGGGGCCAAACTTTACTTGTTTTGGGGTCAAGAGGACAAATCACGTTCGGAATACCACCCTCCGTTCCAAAACGCGCATAGTGGATGTGGGCGTCTAAACTGCGAGCTTGAAGTGGCGATGGGCTGGCCACGTCAGCCGCATGCAACCGGACAGGTGGGCGAGGCTAGCTACCGAGTGGAAGCCTCGTAATGCCATTCGTACACCGCCCGGATCGGCCGAGGAAGCGTTGGCGGGATGATCTCGACCGGTTTCTGCCAGCGTGGTATAAAAAAGCCCAGGATAAACAATCCTGGAAGAAGTTAGGGGAGGCCTTTGCTCTGCAGTGGGACACGAAAGAGGCTACATAAAAAAAAGGTAACACATCTACCTGTATCATTAAACCTGGCCTAGTTCAGTGTTCTTGGCTTTATGGATAGACGATCGTCACAATTATTGCCTCAGACACGGTACAGTGAGGTAAGCAGTGCGATTTTTGTAGCCGACTTCAAAAAGGAGAAGGTTCTTAATTGGCATCAATATAATGTACGTATATTTGCACATAACGTTTTTGATAACCCGATTTTGAAAGAAGTAAATCTATTAGACAAAATCTACAAATAAGACCTATTCGGTACAGGCTACAGGTTTTTATTATAATATTACTATAGTAGGTATGTATATTATATTATACTACTTCACACTTCTTAATTATAAACGTATATACGTTAGAATCCATCTGAGGGTCTAACTTTTATAATTAAGTAGTATATAATAATATAATGCTAATAAAATGTGTTAATTGAAAACACATACGTATCTATTATATGTATGTAGATACAGCATGATCAAATGAATTTAGATTGTTCCAAGGAGTACCTACGTCCATCCAATTAGTCATAAAGCATTGTCATGGAAAATGCAGTTTGCATAGCACGTTATAGTCATGTACGAGTACAATGTATGAATATGAATATACGCATAATATGTTACCGTGGCACCACTAATACGGTACGTTTTTACACTAAGTATATCAGAAATTACAGAATCATGTCAGTCATGTTAATGCAGAAACTTACTTTACCTTGGAAAATTCGTTATGCTCATAATAACTTCTCCAGGAGGTAATAAATGTGTAACTTCAGCTCTGCGGTACTGCATATTCGCCTCCACAATATTGAAATGCGCTAGAAGTCCGCCGTACGGCCTTCCAGGTGTGCCTTCGACCATGTACGCTCCATATTCAGGACGCCACAAGGACTTCGCATCTATTAAACAGGCATTAGAGATCACTGAACACAAAAACATTAAGTGAGAAATTATAACTTCAGAGAGTATAACGTTCGGGTCATGACATTGACCAAAATGCTTTCCGCTCCATTTGGCGTAAAGATAATTTAGTTAAACTTCGTTATGCATCGATATTTCTTATTATTGAAGCAGTTAAATAAATGGGAATGAATTCAGCAAAACCTGTAAGGACCTCCGGTGTACGTGACAATAGATTTTGCATAACGTCTATAACTAAATACTTATAGATAATAGATAAGGGTCAAGAAGGCAGTCATAGCGGACTTTGAATGATGATTTACTAATCGCCTACATACAATACGAACGTAGCTGAGCTAAAACAGAAGAAACATACCCTATTTCTTTGTGGAACTCTACAGAATGCCGTTATAACGGGGCGCAAACGATCAATTTGTGGTCTTCTTCATTTACAACAATGATGACTCTTGCTACGACATTGGTCAAGTCGACGCAAGAGCAGTTACTGAGCTTGGGGGACATGGGTAAGTTTCCCAAGTCGAGCAGTGTTTCGAAGATTTTTTGTTAGCAGTTCGGAGTTTGGATTACGCAGCTAATAGTTTTTGTTTTAATCCTTAGTCCCATGGAACCTAACAAGAATAATACCAGAGAACTGTGTCTAGGTACGGCATAACAACTCTGCTTAATAATAAGAACCTAACACATTATACTTACATCTAAGACTAAACCCTCCACCCTTAACATTAGTATCTACGCCTGCCTACGCCTGTATCCCCACGGGCCTAAATGTTATATACGGTACTTATGTACTTTTGACATAAACATACCATCACGCCTGTATTCCCCGAAGGGTTAGGCAGAGGTGCACTTAATGTACACCCACAGTTCGCCGGTATGTTTGGGTCCCATGTAATAGGGGGCGAGCCTATTGCCATTCACCGGGCACAAATCCAGACTCCGAGCTGCTACTGAGAATTTCATAGAAAAACTCAATAACACTTTGCTCGACCTGGGGATCGAACCCAAGACCTCTAGCGTAGCAGTCGCGATTGGGACCACTAGACCAACGAGGCAGTACTGTTGACATAGTATAATTATAAATATAGTCATAATTCCTGGTCAGTTTTTATGTAACCCTAAAACAATTGCAGGTCTATTTCTTGCGGTTTTTGAAAATAGGAGCCAAATAGAAAATAATACCAATACTTAGTTCAATTCCTCGTAACAGGCAAAGAAAATCAAGACATTAACAATGATGTTGATGAAGTGTATGCAAGCTCTACATGGTTTATGAAACACGCAACATGACACTTCCGTCCTACTCATTATGAATTAGTTATAAATTAATTAAACACTAAATTTGCAAACAGAAAATAGCAAATTTAGTGTTTCACCTATGAATCGATTGTTTAGGAAAGCGAGTTGTTTTTTGACATATTCTGATAAATCCAACTTTTAACAATAGGCACCAACATCGCAAAGGTTTAGCAATCGAGTTGCTAAATTTAAATAACGAAAAGTCCTCTGAACTAAGGTCGGGGAAATTATACAAATAATATTAACCAAATACGTAATGTTAACAGCATCTATTGCCGCTAATCACTCTAAGCATTACGTACAGTCAGCAATGAAACTTGCTGAACACGATGAAATCTTCAAAACGCTTAAACATATTTACTATCCAAAACTTACTGACCCGAGATGTGGTAAGTAGTACGTGTTTCTACATACTGGACCATCATTTTTTTCCTTAGTGAATCTATTGAAAAGTATTGGTGCTGTGTTGTTTTCAAAACTTGGCGGTGTTCAGCAACTTTCGTTGCTGACCGTACCTACTGGGAACCTACCTATATGAGAAATTTAAAACTAAATCATCTCAGCTCTCACCATCAGCGGGGGGCTAAATAATAATAATACAACTTGAAATCCAATGTGGAACACGGTTTGAACATAATAAATATGAATGACCTTTTGTTATATACATACTTACATATAATTTAGCGGGGACGTACATATAATCTTTAAGTGAATAATCAAATTATTTTCTATGTTATTAAAATGAAACTGCAGTTTATTCGAAATAACTTGGCAAGTCTGAAGTTGTCTACACGTGGATTTGCAATGCAATGTGGTAAATTTTAATGTATGAAGACTCAGTATAAAGATACCTAATTGGGGTTGTAAATGTTTCGCATTCGTGATTAGTTTCCTTACTTATTTCGTTATTTATGTTTAAAACACTTAATAAAGTGATTTTACGAGTATCTAAAGCAGTTCGGAACGGCGAGCTTGAAACGAGCTAAGTTATTTCGGACAAACTGTACATACATGCACTCACGCCTTTTTCCCATTGGGGCAGGCAGAAACTACAAAACGCCATTTGCTACGATTCTTGCATAAGTCTTTTTATAAACTAAAACTATAAAATTTGATTCGACCGCCTTGACAACAGTAACTTTTACTAGTTAATTTCGTATTTATATGATATTAGTATGTACAATGTTGGCACATAATAAGTTTTGTGTTGGATTATACATAATGCCTTCCTTAATTTTTCAAAGAATATAAAAGTAGGTACAGTCGCCAGCAGGTCAAGGTATACAAAACTGTCAAATATAAAAATGTCGAAGATAACATTCAAAATCAACTGAGAAAATTTGTCATTTTGTGGTAACTTGATGTGCTGGCCACCATATCTACATAAGATTATATGGATCAAAGAGAATCAAAACAGTTGCTTGTAGCGTACCTAAAATAAAACTACTAACAATGGTGATATAAATTAACTATCATGATTACAAGGCCACATAAAATAACATAGGTAATATATTCGCTGTGTCATTGTTACAAACTAATAATGAAAGCATGACTCCATAACATGACACAAATATTTTTAGTCATATTCATATTCGATGTTTTCATAGTAGTTTTTGTGTACATAAAGTACCTAATGGTGTTGGTAAAAGTCAGTTTGTAATATCAAACTAATGAGTCATATTTTGTATGTAACAGGTTTCTTGTGAAGTTATTTTTCCTCATACAACACAATGTTAGACTATGGGACAAAAGACGTACAGCGCCGACCTAAGTACATTCAGTTAAAGGAAAGAGGATGATGATGAGATAAGGAACTACTTACCAAAAAAGACTGGTAAAATGAACAAATGTGTAAATATAGAATTGAGCAAGCAGATCAGTTTTATGTTGGTTATATAATGTCAATTTAAACCACAGATAGATCTCAAATACCTAAATCTGTCGAGTGGTTTAGGCCTGAGCAAGTGAGCAGGTCACGAAAGAAAAAACAAAAATATAGCGTATTTTTTTCGGCGTTTGTATCTGCAATTTTACATAGTACCTAATGTTGACTTTAAAAAGCACCTACTAGCTAATCGGAATTAATGAGTTTGTTTAAAATCAAATCAGTTCTTCTCCTAATTTACGAAAAGCCTTTACAATGCGAGGTTCAATTTATTAGAAATACCAACTTGTACTAATGATATTTAATTAAGTACCACCTTAGCATACCACCATTTGTATGTTACAAATTAAGTCATTAATCTGTCAGTAGCAAATTGGAAAAATATGTTACAACATATGTTAATTAGTTTAATTTAATTATATTCAATAATATTAATAATTGTTGTGTTGTCTCAGTTAAGTTGCAGAGCGTTAGGGAATTAGATCAGATCATTTAGCATATAATCAATTCAAAGTACATGTAATTCCCAGATTCCCCATTAATTGAAAGGGAAAATCTACAAGATCATGATACGGCCTATCACCTGCCATCTTGTGTGGGTTGGCATGTTGGGGTACAAATGGGATACATGGAAGGCAATGCATGCAGCTTATATGAGAATATTAAGGGGAATGTATAACAAGAATACAGGCAGGATAAGGAATGAGTATAAAACAGGCAATTTAAAAGTAGCTGATTGACATTGAAAAAGAAAGATAAATTGTAGTAAATTGGGGTGAGGGTAGGCCAGTGATGTTGATAGTAAAAAAATAATAATATCCAATATACTTACTTTGAGGATCTTTTAATTCCTTCTCCTGCAATTTAGGAAGCAGACTGTTGGCTATGAGGCTCACAGTGGCTCGTTGCTTTTCATCATCAAACTTTACTATTATGTACTCAACCTTATAAAAAAAAATTACCTACTTTATTTCTTACATTAATTACATAATAAAATTGTATTCATACATTTACATATGTATTGAAGAAATACAGAGTTTAGGTAATATAAATTTAATTGTAAAAGCTGTTCTATTTACATAGGGATCTACATCATAATTTTCTGTAACAATAAAGCACCCACCAAAGTGTAAGTGTCACATTGGACTTCTTTAATTTATAGGACATGTTTGAGTAGGTAATTATTAGGTTATTTGGAAGATAAGTAAAATAATCAAACCTCATCACCCCATTTCAAGACATCACCAGTGCGCTCCTGCAGCTTGAGGTATAAGTTAATAAACTGTTCTATCCCATGCTGACGAACATGCTCTGCTAAAGACTTCGTCTCCTCCCAAGACAGAGGACTGCCTTCACTTAGTAAACCCATCTTGGCTATTTGAATGAATCTAAAAATAACACGTGATTTGCACAACTTGACGGCGATGTCGATATTGTAACAAAATGCTCTCACTTTAAAAATACTGTTCATTAAATCATCAGGAACATCGGATACCACGATTACAATATAACACCGTAAAATAATTTATTGATACTGGTTAGCGGATAAATTATACACCACACAACGAACTTATAGCCAGGATTTCACCGAAACCCGAAACATTTCAAGAACTGTTTAGTTCTAATATCCTACTCGAACGAAAGACAGTTCGCGACAAAAACTGAATACAATTTAATTATTTTTTAAGTTTCATCTGTTTACCATATGACAAACGATTGCTGTAATCACTCTACGAAATAAAGACTAAACTAAGACGTATAAGAAATTATAATTTATATCAGCGGACAAGGCTGCGCTGTTCTAGGATAGGAGCTTAATCACCACAATTTTTTTATCAATGGAACATGCAAAATGTCCGGTATAGCTTGATCCATCTAAGTAGCTCTTGGCAAGGCGGCAGACTGTAGAACTAGACAAAATGTATGGAATTTGACACAATGTTGACAGCTATTGTTTCTTATTAGAGCTTCAAAAGGGGTCCAGATAAATTGGTAATGGATAGTTGTCATTTTTATGACGTAGGTTGTTGTCAAAACGTCAGCTGTCAAATTACTTGCTGGCTACATTCCAATATACTCAAAAAACTATGCTCATTGCATTTACAATGTAATTTCCACGAATGGTAAACTTTTTGGGCAGTGTTGGGCACAGCAATTATGGAGTGTAGAATTAGGGAGTGTTAAATTAACCATCTTTATTTGCTAGAGATGCTGTATTTACAAGGTGATCAGTAACATAATTGTGTGTCATCTCTTAAGGTAGAAAATCGAAAACTTCCGAAATGGCGCTGGGGTAGACAACAGGTATCGTATGAATGTAGCAATAATGAGGATCAGTACAGTTATAGAAAATGCAATAAAACTAGTATCCACATTATTCTTTAAGACATAAGAATGATATATCTTTTTGAATTATCCAAATCGGCCCATTACTTACGAAGATAATAATAATAAACATATGTCCCTCCTGCCGCTAAAAGATAATGTACGGGAGTAGAGATGAAGCGTATATACTAGAACAGATCCAAGGAACAGGTATTTCACGATACTAGCTGGCACCTATTCCAACTTTTAAAATACTCGATCCAACGAGTATCACTGTGTCTGCGCGTATAAATTTGAATTTGAACCTTATTTCAATACAGTTAAAAGTAAATATACTCTGTCTATTTTAACCAACACTCAATACTAGTCAATAAAATACTCGTTCCACCTAGTATTATTGTGCCTACGCGTACAAATGTGAATTTGAACCTTATTTCTATGAATGTTAAGATGACGCGACGCGCACTCGTGTTTACCAAATCATTCGTGGGTCAGTCATTTGAATTTGAACCTTATTTCAGTCCCGATAAAAGTAAATATACTCTGTTTTTTTTAAGCAATACTCGATACGAACCAAATACTAGGCATACTCGACGGACTTTATACACTAGGTACTTTGTAAATACTTGAGACTATACGATCCGATACAATACAGAGTATCGAGTACGGACTAGTATTTGTTGGGTAATCTTGTTGGATGCCGGCTGATTACCATTTTTTTATTATAGATTACTATGAAAAATCAATTTTAATATACGGTACGATGTAGTACCTAGATAAATATTTAACGTCAACAGTCCTAAGCCTGTGTAAAGTATGAAGAGAAGATTCCAATTAATTACGAACTGCATCCGCAGCCGTACGCGTACTTCATACTAGGTGGAACAGGTATTTGGATCGAGTATTTATTCGGAATAGGAATAGGTACACCTAGTACGAAATTTACCTAGTACGACTCATCTCTATACGGGAGTCCGTGTGACGTCACAGTGCCGAAACCGAGCGCGGCCGGCACTTTTACTTCACGACAGGGGCTGGACACTTCTATACTTGATACTTATTGTGTAGGCAGTAGCGCTATCTCTCGATAAATCCCATAAAACAAAAATAAGTTTCATTGCGTTGTGTCGGTGTATATTGGTACACCCGCCTAATCCTTTGGTGAGTAGAGGCGTGATGGTATATTATGTTAAGTAGTTATAGACCTACATGTATGTACTTCGAAATGATCTTCACAGCAATGTCTTGTAGCCTGGGCAGAGGTTGGAGTTTTATCGTCTCTTTTTACAACGGAACAGTAAAGTTATAAAAAATTCAATAAAACTGGTATCCACATTATTCTTTATTTTTTTTTCGAAATTTCTAAGTCGGTTAAACAATTGCGAAAAAACAACTCTGCTCGCAATAACTCTGCTTGTTTGAAGTGAGCTATTCCGATCTACAGCGTTGTTAAAATACATAAATAACGAAATTAGTCAGTACTAATTTCGTAAATTACCAAAACTGTTAAACTTATACGACCCCAAAATTGTTTTTACACAGACTCTTTCTATTAAAATTTACCACTGCAAACCCACTTGCAGATAACTTCAGACGCGCATAGTTATTTCAATCAAACTATAATGAAATGATTAGTTTTAAACTGGAAAAAAAATAGAATTATAATCTGTGTGCGTTATTAATCATTAATTTCGCACCCAAGGCTGACCCTTTAGCCTTAAATGTCAGAGTCAGAAATATGGAGGGTAGAAGGTAAGGAGGACCATCTCAGTGTATTAAAAAGTGTCCATTGAAAGGGAGCAAATTAAGGTGGCGCTATAGTAGCAAGTGGAAGAATTTTTAAAATTTATTTATTTTTATTTCAGGAGTTTCATAGGTTATTATTTACTAAATTACAGTATAGTTTGAGATTTTAAATACTGCATATTTCTTAACTACAGAAGTCAAGAGAAATGTTAAATTTTTCAACTCAGCACACTTCACTCTGCTTATAACTGCTACATTCATATCATTTCCACTTGCTACACTAGCGCTAGTTCGGTGAGTGTTCGAACAATAATTTGCTGTATACAAGTGGACAACGACAAATCCCCCATACAAGATGGTCCTCATTCCTCAAATATCAATTCCTTTACTTTTCAATTTTCGTCCACTTGGACAACTTTTCACTGAACAAAGTTTTCTCATTGCGTCTATATTTGTTCTTTTTGTATTCATCATCAACCCATTACATTGTCCCACTGCTGGGCACGGGTCTCCTCTCAATACGAGAGGGATTAGGCTATAGTCTGCCACGCTAGCCTACTGCGGGTTGGCAGACTTCACACGCCGTCAAGAAAATCTCTCAGGCATGCAGGTTTCCTCACGATGTTTTCCTTCGCCGTTTAAGCGCGTCATAATTAATTATTAATACGCACATAACTTCGAAAAGTTAGAGGTGCGTGCCTTGGATTCGAACTCGAGACCTTTGACTTGGCAGTCCAATGGTTGTACTTTTTTTTGTATTAACAACAATAAAATCATTAAAATAACAAAAAATTATCAACGAAATTGCATAAAAAAAATTTTTCAACTCAGCACACTTCACTCTGCTGCTACATTCATATCATTTCCACTTGCTACACTAGCGCTAGTTCGGTGAGTTTTCGAACCATAATTTGCTGTATACAAGTGGACACTTTTTCGACTAATCCCCCTTATAAGACCTTTAGGGTATATGTGTTCTGTGTATAAGACGGTCCTCCTTTCTTTCTACACTCCATAGATGGGTTGTCGTGGGCGTTAGTCATGACGTCATGAGTGACGTTTTCGCCGCGACTACAACGCCCGCGGTCGCCATGTGGAACGACTACATGAGCATTTTGATCGTTGTGATCGCCAAGTGGAACACGGGCTGTGTGTGACGTCACATGTCATTAATGACTGAGTGACATGACAGTGAAGACTGAAGTTACTGAAGTATACAAGCCTTCCAGAGAAAGAGAAGCCCAAGCGAAGGATGGAGGAGTTCTACTTCTACTTGATGAATTCTTTAGAATATTTTTTATAAAATGTGCAACTAAAAGAATTAGTCTGAAAATTAATTTAATTACTCTTGTAATCTCCAACAAGTACTATGGTGCCTGTCGCAATAGAGGGATGCACCCAAGGTGCTGAAGGTGGAGGAGCCCGGGGCGGCTCTATATCTCTAGCGTTACTAATAGATTTCATAGTACAGAGGACTTACGATGAACTCACGGTACTGGCTGAACTGTAAGTAATAGTGATGTATGAAACTCGTCTTAGTAATCATATTATGTCGGAGAAATTGTTGTTTGCATTGCTTCTTGTTTGCAGATTACCTCGCAAAACAGACATGGAGCGCAAAATTGAGATATACAAATTTAGTGCGCGGACACGGCAGTTGTTCGTCCGTCTGTTGGCCCTCGTGAAGTGGGCAAGTAGTGCTACTAAAGTGGACCGCTCTGCACATATCATGGCATTTCTTGATAAACAAGCTTTAATATTTGTTGAGACAGCCGACGTCCTTGCGAGAGTAGCCCGAGAAACACTAGTTCATGCCAGGTTTGTTATGTGATATCTTTTTAATCATCATTGGAACAAAAACTTACAAGAAAAATATGTGATATGTTGTGGAGTGTCAGAAACTACCTGCTTTAAACTCAATATATATAATTATGGGTGTTTGTACTATAGACTATACTGAAAAGCATTTATTTAACCCGTCAATGCATACAGTTTCCTCATGAGGACATAACAATAGATTTTGCATTGTGTCTACAATATGCCGCTTGACAAGTTAAGAGTTAAAAATAATGAATATGGATTACTCCTGCATAAGTATGTTTTCTTTTGATTTTCATCGCCTCCAACGCAAGTGATAATCAATTCCATAACCAGCTTTTTAATCTCTGTAATCTGATGGAAATGAAATCTGAAAACATAGTTTATCTTTCAATGCTGAGATAAGTTGAACTTCTTGAACAGGGAGTTTAAGAAGTTTAACTTATCTTAGCCTTCACTAAGTAGTAATAGAGGGGAAAGCATTTAGAAGCAAATTGATAAATAAATCAGATATTTATTACATTTATACACAGTAGAATCCCGATTATCCGGATCAAATAAAACCAGGGGTATTCCGATTATCCGGATCAAATAAAACCAGGGGTATTCCGGGGTATTCCGTATAATTGAAAATCCGGATAACCCATTTCAAAGCAAATTAAACAATATTTAAATTCGAATAATAATCATTATGCAATGGGTTTTACTTTAGATAATATATATACAAAACGAGCTATAAATAGATAATGAATTACATAATACATATTTAATTTAAAATTTTGGTTGGAAATAACTTGTTATTGATCTTTGATGTAATGAATCACATCTTTTCATTCCTGAAATTGATAATAAGAGAAGAGACGAATGAGTCGCGATAATCGGATGTTCGGATAATCGGGATTCTACTGTTTTATTTTTGAATACAGGTTACCAACATTTCACATGGCTGCAGCAGTAGAAGTGTTGACCCTAGGCACCTACAGTCGTTTACCAGCAGTAATCAGGGAGCGGTTAGTGCCCCCTCCGTCACTAACGGCTGGTGAGCGCCGCACAACCTTGCGTGCTCTTGCGCATGTTGTTCGACAACGACTTACCACTGCATCTTTACCCAGTGATATTAGAAACTTGAAGGTATGTGTCTATATTTACCCAGTTTATATTTCTTCATCATTACTTAATTGGTGAGAATAGCAACCAAATTCCAAGCTAATGGAAATAGTTCATACTATGGTTATGGTTATGTGCAGTGATAGCCTAGTGATATGACCATTGGACTGCCAAGTCAAAGGTCTCGAGTTCGAATCAAAGGCATGCACCTCTGACTTTTCGACGTCATGTGCATATTAATAATTAATAATCACGCGCTTAAACGGTGAAGGAAAACATCGTGAGGAAACCTGCATGCCTGAGAGATTTTCTTGACGGCGTGTGAAGTCCGCCAACCCGCAGTAGGCTAGCATGGCGGACTATAGCCTAATCCCTCTCATACTGAGAGGAGACCCGTGCCCAGCAGTGCGATAATGTAATGGGTTGATGATGATGATGATGGTTATGCTTTTATGTGAATGTTGTGCATATGTACAATCTGATAACATTATAACCAAACTTCTGAACACACTTAACTCAACCTGTAAATGGAATCTGGACTGAACCGGAATGAGATCACTACATACACTGATGACACACATTGACTGATTCATATGAGATTTGAGTTTACACTTTGTTTTAGGTGGAGAATGGACGTGCCACATTTACTGTGGGTCAGGAGTTTAGTGTTTCCCTGACCGTAATGGGAGATGCACCCAACTTGCCATGGCGTTTGCTGGACATCGCTATATTAATACAAGACAGTGAAACTGGTGGTAAAATTATAAACACATGTACTTGCATCATATTTTTGCATAATAAAGTTAAATTTTATACATTTTGAAGATTTTATCCCATATTATTTAGCTTGATATGATAGAAAAGTTTTAAGATCATGGAGCATCCTAAGTATGATCATTGTTTGTTTTAGAGGGCAAGCCCCTAGTGCACAGTTCGCAGCTAGCGTGGTTGCGCGGCGTGGCGCAGGCGCGTTTGGCGGCGGCCGGGCTCAGCGGCGCGCTCACCGCGCTGCGATTCTTTTGCCGCTCGCTATCTTTGGAGTTGTTGTACACACAAACACTGAGACTGTGCCGCGATCGTTTGTCGCGACATCTCCAAGTTGATAGATATATACCCGGACAGAAACTTCAAGTATCATATTGGAGGTGAGCTTTTAAGTTTAAAAATCCCAGGGTCTTCGAATCAGAAGTAAAGCTACGTATTCACACAAAGATAAACGATGAATTTGGTTTTTTAACAGTTTGCTTTTGGAATATTTAATCACGAAAATGTTAATACATGTCATATTCTTTTATGGGTCAATAATTGTAAGGTCTTAAGATTTGGCTTTGAATTTCACTGACTTACTACATAAAACGTGGGCGTAGCATAGACGTGGGCACAGTGTAATGTAGCGTATGAACCAGGGAGCTGGGGTGCGAGCTGGGCTACCGGCTGATCGTGGGCGCGGAGGGCGCGGAGGGCTCGCAGCTGTGCGTGTGGCACG
This sequence comes from Subacronicta megacephala, assembly GCA_958496365.1. Taxonomy (NCBI): domain Eukaryota; kingdom Metazoa; phylum Arthropoda; class Insecta; order Lepidoptera; family Noctuidae; genus Subacronicta; species Subacronicta megacephala. The sequence goes on along the minus strand of OY292516.1, from coordinate 7,015,063 downwards.
TCCCGGCGCTGGCGGGCGGGGAGCGCGTGGCGGCTGCGCTCACGCCGCACGCGCCCTCCATGGAGCGCCTGCTGGCGCACACCGTGCACGTGCGCTCCCGCCAGAGACTCAACGATCTCAAAGTGTTACTCAACGATTTGGGGGTGACTACTGTTCCTTCTCTTTATCATCTACAACTTTATTAATTACTAGCTTTCCGCCCGCAGCTTCGCCCGCGTGGACAACACGATTTTGCCGGTTTAGATTTTTCCAAAGTAACATGTAGGGAGGCCGGGGTTCAAAGTGCCGGGGGCAGGTTGTTCCGATTGAAATAGCTCCGCGAAGAAAAGAGATAGCAATAGATGTGAAGTGCGTCGCGAAACGACATATCATCGCGCCATTGCGTCAGCCATTTTAGTGACGCTCTGTCCGCGTGTTAGCGTGGTAGTCGATTAGTGACACTCAAACATCACGTAAGTAAATATTTTCGTCATCATACTTTTTGGTCTATTTCAATCAATTTTCTAGCTATTTATGTGTCACTTGCTATTATCTGTCGAGCAAACTATAGTGATTATCTTTTTAATATCATTTTTGGCTTTTGAAAACCTATTCTATTATAATTGGATGTTACTTTAGAAAATAGAATTTGGGGTTCCAAGTTCCTCTGGCGGGGGGCTAGTTGTTCCGCGGAACAACCTGCCCCGTAATGAACACTAATATAAATAATAAATTTAAAACTTTGTTTCCTAGCATAACATCTAGCACATTTTCACCTGAAGCTATTAAACCTTTACCAAAAGCACCACCAAGATCGTGTGTAACAACTAAGCGACGAATAAGAAAATCAGCAATACTGACAGATACGCCTGAAAATAATGCTTTGGCTGAAGAAAAAGCAAGAAAAGTAAAGAGCAATAGTAAAATAAAGGCGAAAGTTGAAAAAGGAGTCAAAAAGAAAAAAGTGACTGGTACAAACAAGCGAAAGAAAGTGGCAAGTAAATCCGCAAATGGTAAAGAAAATGTGAAAAGGAAAGTCCTGCAAGACGATAATCATGGAAGTGATAGTGAAGAAGAGACCATGGAATGGTATTGTATAATATGTTGCAATTTATATTCCAACTCACGACCAGGTGAACAATGGATTGAATGCGTCATGTGTAAGAATTGGGCTCATACAAAATGCCTGAAATCTGAAGATGTTCATTCTTATGTTTGTCAAAATTGTAATTCTGACGACGACTCTGATTTTTTTTTTAAGTTCTTCTGAAGACTGAAATGAATCTGTTGTCACAGAGTAGGTTTAGATTATTGATCTCAGTAAAATGAATGCTATAAGACTGAATTAAGAAACTATAACTCGAAATGTTAAAATTTGTTATTTTTGATTTAATTAAAAGAAATAATTTTGTTTTTTGACAAACAAACGTTTGTCAAAGTTGATTAGGTAATATTAAAAATGTTTATTACTCTTAAGTCTATTAATTAGGTTGTACTACACTATTAACTGGTAGTTAATGCTTGTTATTATTTTATGTTTGTAGTTTTGTTCATTACATTTTTAAATTTTGTTGAAAAATGTGCAATAAACATTAAGATTTTGTACTTTTCTAAATAAAACTCTCATAAATATTCAATTACATATACCTTATTTATTTTATATAATACCTTTCCAACTAATACTACATTATTAAGGACTGGAGTTGATAAGTGGAACAACTTACCTCAGCTGAGGAACAACCAGCCCCATTGTGGGGCGAGTTGTTCCTTGTCGACTTTTTACAGAAAAAATATCCTGAGCAAAAATATATGCTTTTTACAAAGAACTTAAGTATATAATTTGAACTAGGATAAATTATGCACCATTTTTATATAGGAGTCGTTAATTTTAAACCTTTCTATTACATTCATATTGCCCCCGACTCTAAAATCGGAACGTCGAACCCCGGCCTCCCTATATTTGAAATAAAACTACTTTTTACGGATTTTATCGCGTTATATTGATATTTTTAAAATTCCCGACGTTTCGGATCCTTTACAGCATCCATGGTCACGGATGTACTATATTTGTTATTAAATGAGCAGCATTTGTGTTCTTACAGCTAGAGCGATAGTCTATCATTCTGGAGGTCTCGTAGGATCGATTTCCTCGGGGAGGTACAAATAGTGGTAAACCACTTTGCTCATTGGTGCTTTTTCTGTCTGGTGTCAAAATGACCAGATTGCTATTAGTACGGACTCTGTAACAGGCAACGTAGAATTGCTCATGAAGGAAGCAATGTTCTCTGAAATCTATGCCTGCCACCCTTAAGGACTCACCTTGAATTATTTTAATGGGCATTGCAAAGTAGAAATCGTACTCAAAAACAGAGTCGGATGGTATCAGTGGTATTTGAGGTAAGAAAAGTGATTTCCCCGAATACATCCAGTTATCACAGTGGCTCTTTAATATTTTTGTGCAATGCGGTTACTCGCAGTCTAGTCCCGTTACATAGTTTAAATCGTTTAATGAGACGCAGCAGCATTACAGGTGTCCCAAGGAAGGTTAACACTGTTAAGGAACTCTACATGATAGTAAATTGCTTCATCCGCTTGTAGCACTGAATCGATAGTATTCAATTTCTGAGCCCTCCAACGACTTAAGAAGTATGTAATTAATAGCAGCTGCAATGTTTTTTTTATGGAGTTAGTATTGCACGTTTGCACAGCCAATCTATAAACTTGTTTGTTTATTAGAAAAAATCAGGGTACACTCTAACTATTCAAACTATCATAGCCACCTGTCACTACTGTTACCAGCAGAGATGGTATACATATTTTCCTTTCGGATTCGAGATAATCCGCATTTCCTATTTTAAGTAATAGCTCTGAAAACTTTCCAAGAACCGTATCTCTCATATTTCTTTTTACGGATAATCATTATTTTGGGTTAGGGCTATAGGTTATGACGATGTAAGGATGCTCTGATTTCGTCTGCTCGGGTTCCTCTAGATATAACAGAATCTGATGGCATTTCCCCGTCTGCAACTCAGGAACTCCACCGATCGCTCTTTTGCTGCCTCTGACATCTTTAAAAATCTAGTGTGTGCTTCAATTCCACCTTTGTGCGCCTTAGTTGTCTCATCCCACACGATAAATCTGCGATTTCGGAGAATTTGAGCCATGTCAACTCTGCTAAGATATTATTGCACAACGGAGTTTCGACACGAATAAGACTAAGCGGAAGTTTTAAAGGCAGAGCCGCTTTCCCACCTTCCCACCCAAAAGAGGTGTTATTCCAGATGCAGCTACAGCTAAAGCAATGCCCCGACTTTGTATTTTAGCCAAAAGTGAGTGCGTGACACAAAATGGTTGGCTAAATAATAATATGTACAACTTTGATATGATTTTCGAATATTGTGATTCTCGTATTTATTTATTTAGAACGCGATGCATAACGTATTCCGTTTTAAAAGTAATCATAAAAATTTGGTGTACACAAATGCCAGATTTCTTTACTTGCACTATATAGGGGAAGTAACTCTTTTTACGCGACTAAGGGGTGAAATTGAAGTTTTGTTGCTTTCATTGTATTGTACAGCTTAAATGCATAAGTTCAAGCACGATAATAAACAATTTATTTAAAAATACGTGTTTCTTTTATTATAATGAAGAGTTTAAATACTTAATCTCAAGTGATTTTGATAATAAATAATTTATTTTTGTTCAAACTTTAACACCTCTTTTTAACCCTTTTAGGGATGAAATTAAAAAGTCCTAAAATGTGTGATTCTTTAATTATATTGAAGAGCATAATATTAAGGTTCAAGTAATTTTGATAGTAAAAAAAACATTTTTCACACAAATTTTTAAAACCCTTTTTACCCATTTAAGGGATGAAATTAAAAAAATCCAAAAATACGTATTTCTTTAATTGTATTGAAGAGCATGGAATATTAAATTTCAAGTAATTTTGATAATAAAAAAATATTTTCCATACAAACTTTAACACCCATTTTTACCATTTAAGGGATGAAATTAAAAAAATCCAAAAATACGTAAATCATTAATTATATTGAAATGCATAAATTTTCAATTTCATGTAATTTTGATAATAAACAAAAAAATATCCATACAAACTTTAACACCCTCTTTTTACCCATTTAAGGGATGAAATTTAAAAAATCTTTAACGACGTGTTTTATTATTTTGTATTTAGAGGCTTAATACCAAATTTCATTAATTTTCAATTAGAAATGACAGAGTTTCATACAAACTTTAAACCCTCATTTCACCCTTTAGGGGATGAATTTCGAAAAATCCTTTCTTAAATGAGGCCTAGAATATAAAAGCAATATCCTCACAAAATTTCAAACTTCTATCATTAGTGGTTTCGGCTGGGCGATGATATGTCAGTCGGGACATTGCCTTTTATATATATAGATAGTCCCATTACTCGAAGAACTAGTCTTATGATCTGTGTGGAATGATGTCTATAGCCATATTATAGCTATAAACGTCATATTGTAAGCTCCAATATTGTCTGACCTCTTATTGTACGAAAATCTATTTAATGCGAGGTTAGCTTTTACTGGAAGCCAATTAATGAATGATGACTGATGACTGCTATTAGCATGAAAACTGTGTGTTAGCAAATCATATAATGATTTATATTTGCCGTGCATGCAGTGATACTGCCAAGTCATAAGCTCTCGAATTCTAGGCTGATACTCTGTGTTTTCGAAAGGACATAATTATGCGTATTGATGAATAATTATCATGCATTTAAGTGATGAAAGGCTTGTGAAATCTGTTAACCCACAGCAGCTAGCGTGGTGTTCTGTCAACCCATTGCAGGTTGATAGCTCATCACGCTAGCTTACTGCGATAATGTAATAACGTGTTGATGAAGTGGTAATGTTAGAACAATAGCAAGATTGTTGATTGTCAGGTGGAAGTGCCCACGGTGAGCGGGTGGCCGTGCGTGCTGGCGTGCTCGGTGGTGTGCCGTGCCTGCGCGCGGAGCAGCTGCTGGTGTGCGTGGGCGCGCACGCGGGCCGCCTGCGCGCGCGCGTGCCCGCCTACCCGCGCACGCCGCGCATGCCGACCTGGCCCTCGCGCTCGCCGCCACCAACCTCGCGCACATCAAGACGCTGCTCACACAACTTAGGTGACGCCCCTGCGTACAACTGACGCATTATCCTATTTTTTTTACCCTTTATTGTTTGACACTCATTGCAAGCTAGGCTAGTGCCTGATTTAGAGAGTTTTTATTATTTTCTTAAAAGCTTAATAGCAATTTGGGTAGCAAATTACTAGTATTCTAGTTTACACCTTGTGCTAAGCTAAGTGCTTGTATGTGGATTCACACCGTTAGTGCAATGGCGGAGCTTCGAACCTGCAACCATATGATCGCAAATCCAGAAGGCCTAGCCAAAGCCACCGTTTTTTGAGATCATTGTTTCGATTCCTAAATCAGTCTTGAAAGATATCAGGTTTTTCAGTTAGGACAATCGATTTAAAAAAATCTTACAGAAACATATACACCCCCTTCCATTGCAAAATGGACCATTTTTATACG
>OY292516.1:6982121-7009324 GCA_958496365.1 Subacronicta megacephala | reverse complement strand
TGTAAGAACTTTTATACTTTGTTCAATTGATCAATAGGGGACTTCAATCATTATATTCTTTTATATCTGTTACTATACTATTAGATTTCGCCCGCGGCTTCGCTCCCATGGACGAACAGAAAGAATATAATCATAAACCACAACAGTGATAATGTCTTCTTCTACAGATGTATAAATAAATATATAGAGGTTAAGCTCTATCTCAGGATCTGCTAAACTAATCTGTTCAGTAGTTTTTGTGCTTACAAACGAGAGGGCGAGAATTAGAAAAATCTCTGGGGTTTGGGGAGGTACAGAGTCATGTCTTTAATAATTTTATAGATATTTGTATAGATAAAAAGGAAAGAGAACCAATTTTAATAATCCTTCCACATTTATACATGGTGTTTATAATAAAATAATATGAACAATGTTTTGTCAGTTAACGTTGGTATCGGTGGAGGCGAGCAGCCTGACGTTCCGGTGTGAGAGCGCGGGGCTGGCGGCGCGCGTGGCGCTGCACCCGCAGCACATGCAGTCGCTGCACCTGCAGCTCACGCCGCTGCCCGACCACAACAAGGACGCCTGGTCCGCTGATGACTTGCAGGTCACATCTCATAACTCAACTTAGTTTTACTTTATTGATTATTGAATTTAGTAGTAGCAGTGCCTCGCTGGCATGTTTACGTGCCGGTACGTCGGCACGACCAGGGAAGTACCCTCCCACAGGCGTCAATAGGCTGCGGTAACCGCTTACCATCAGGCGGGTCCTATGCTTGTTTGCCACTTTCTCTCGCTCTAGGGTCGGTCCCTTATGTCTGAGGATCGTGGTCAGTATCAGGGTTGCATCTGGAGCGGATGATCTGCCTCCACCGGTTTCTGTCCAGCGCGTCTCGCATTTGCAGGTTTGCCACCTTAGTAATAGAAAAACAGATGGATCTATCGAACGGGATACGAGTTCGTGGCCGGCATAACCAGTCGGCTTGTCGGTGTGCAGGTGATGGAGAAGTTCTTCGAGCAGCGCGTGGCGATAGCGCCGTACCGCGCGACGGCGCTGCAGGGGTGGACGCGCACCTGGGGCGCGCCGGGTGCGGCGCTGGGCTCGCTGGTGGCGCTCATGCGCGCGGAGCTGGCGCCGGCGCCGCCCGCCCTGTGGCAGCTGCACTGGGCGCTGCGCATCCCGCCCGCCGCGCCGCCCATCGTGCCCGCCGGACAGCCCGCTGTGCTGCTCGCCAAACACAAGATACTCTTCTTTGTAAGTGCTGTATTGCGTCGTGAGCCTCCGTCGTGACCGGAGGCAGTGGCGTAGCGTGGGATTTCGAGCCGATTCCCCTTCTCCGCCGTTGACAGATAGAAAAAAATTACTCAAAAAACGTGACCATTAATCACCCGTAGTATATTCAGAATCAGTAAATTGCTAGTAACAAACCTAAAAGGCCAAAAAAGCGGCGTTAGCCTAATAGCGGCTAGAGCGTCGGACTTGCGATCATGTGGTTGACGGTTCGAAGCCCACCCATTGCACTACCGACATGAACCAACTCGTAACACAAGCATTTAGCTTAGCACGAGGGGTTAACAAGAATACTAGTAATGTGTGACCCGCCGATAGAGTTTTTTTAAAAAAAAGGAAAAAAAAAGAAAAGAATTTTAAGAAGAAAAAGTCTTTTGGTAATGTAAGAGCACCTTTCGCTACCGTGTAGTTTTGCTTGGCACTGAACATTGCGAACACGGAAGAGATAAATAAGGTTGGAAAGGCCCTAGCTGCTATTTTGTTCTAGGACCAGTGTCGCCGCATTACTCCCACTACTTCAATTCTCAAACATACGCAACACTATCTTTACAAGTTTTTCGCACACAATCAAATCACACACACATAAAGCGGTGGGCAGCAATTTGTTCACACACTAGCACCAAGCTCCCGTAGGCATAAGACACACACTCGCAACAAGCATACGCTAGTGCTTGAAAAGCTGATATTTTTTATCGATAAATTCTGTCCGTTATTTTTTTGTATATTGAATGAGTAAAAGGGGAACATAAAAATAAAGAACTATTTTTATTTAATATTAATTAATTTAAAAGAAACTATGTCCTTGGAACAAAACGTAATCATTAAGCAATTGGGGGAAATGTAACATAACATAATAGAGTTATAACATAACATAGAATAGATATATAATAGATAGAATCAAATATTAAAACTTAAATAAAATAGTAGGTATAGTATTTGACTTATATTTGACTAGACTATATTGTATCTATTCAGTATTAAAATCTAAGTTAAAAAAATAAAATGGTCTACATGCCGCTTCATCTTCATTCATTCAATGATTCATATAATATAAAATACATCTAACTAAAAATATACTCTCATCAATTAAATATTTAATATTTCAAAAATAATCTTTGTCAAACGTTAATATAGTTGAAAACTCTATCGATGCTTTTATTTAACTACACGGTCAGCTCGATATCGATAGATGTACGCCGTGCATCACTCACGGCCAACCCCGGCAAACGACGAACGACGGCCATGGTTGAAAAGTAGAGAACGCAATGCATGCAGTACATTGCAAGCGGACTACGACATCGTGTTGATTAAGCGAGAACACATCGGGCAATGTATTTTATTTGTAACTTGTTGCAATAATATGATTGATGTTTGGAATTTCATAGTGATCAGTATATTTTTATGTTTTTACCAGTTATTTTGCAAATAAATGCTATTTTTGACTTACAGATGGAAAGATATACCTCCTCGCTATATACTGGAGGTCTGACATTTTGTCTATCACGTAAGAATAACACAACACGGCAGTTTAAAGCGGAGCTCTGTTCTCTGAAGTAGTCATAAGCACACTAAATGCGGCGAATGTATGATTCGGGCGAGTTATGATTTTCTAATCAAGACTGTGGCGCGCCTGCCCCGCCCACATGGCCATTCCAATCTTATTTATCTCTTCCGTGATTGCGAACCTTGCCCCCGCCTCCTTACGAATGCCGTCCGGGACCATGCCCCCACCACGCTACGTCACTGACCGGAGGCAAGTATACATTCCACCAGTCAGTGTATTAACATTTAACATTGCCGTGCTCAGATCTGCCTGACGCGTGGCGACACGCAGCTGGTGCTGCCGCTAGTATACGACATGCAGATGAACGTGACGCAGCTGGCCGACAAACAGAACGCGCAACCGCACTTGATAGCTGTCAACTTACATCTCAAGCGGTAAGCTTAGCCTATGTCACTCAACAATAATCTAGCTTTCTATTGGTGAAATAATTTTCAAAATCTTCCTCTTTATAATATTAGTATGGATAAGATGTTAACAGTAAAGCATATGGCTGCAGGTTCAACGAGTTCAACCAGGCGCACTCCGAGTGCACGCTGTGGCCGGCGGTGCGCGACCTGCTCACCAACTTCACGCTGCCGCAGGAGGCGCCGCAGCCCGCCGCGCCGCCGCCCCCATAACACCACGCGATGCTCGACCTGCTCACCAACTTCACGCTGCCGCAGGAGGCGCCGCAGCCCGCCGCGCCGCCGCCCCCATAACACCACGCGATGCTCGACCTGCTCACCAACTTCACGCTGCCGCAGGAGGCGCCGCAGCCCGCCGCGCCGCCGCCCCCATAACACCACGCGATGCTCGACCTGCTCACCAACTTCACGCTGCCGCAGGAGGCGCCGCAGCCCGCCGCGCCGCCGCCCCCATAACACCACGCGATGCTCGACCTGCTCACCAACTTCACGCTGCCGCAGGAGGCGCCGCAGCCCGCCGCGCCGCCGCCCCCATAACACCACGCGATGCTCGACCTGCTCACCAACTTCACGCTGCCGCAGGAGGCGCCGCAGCCCGCCGCGCCGCCGCCCCCATAACACCACGCGATGCTCGACCTGCTCACCAACTTCACGCTGCCGCAGGAGGCGCCGCAGCCCGCCGCGCCGCCGCCCCCATAACGAGACACGCTCATATAAAGGCCGCTGATTAACATAATGCGCACATAATCTACCCGAAGTTTGTATTCACGTTCAAATATAATATGTGGGTGTTTGTACATATTCAAAATAACCTCACAGATAATATAATGAGATTTTGATCTCGGATGTCTAGCGGTGGCCTTAATTTTTGAAACTTATCATGATTGTATAGTTTAATTCTGAATTAAAGTCCACTACGTGTTATAACTCTCAGGAATAACTTGGTTCATTTGGTGCCGATTAACATTTCGTATGTAATCAGTGCCTCTGGTAGAATATCATGAATTAGCGTATACCAGACGGAACCTATTTTTTTTAAGAACGTTTAATGTATATTATTATTTAATAAACGAGTAATCTCAAATATATTTGTTATATTAAACGGTATATTATAAAACTTATCCTTAACGTCTTCCCGCCGAAGGAAAGTTATCTCGGGCACGTACTGACTAAAAACCACACATGCCTTCTCTTGTGTGGTCGATGGTACCATTGAACTCGTTAACAAATTCTCCACGACCCCTACTGTGACCCAGCACAATCGTTCTAGGGGCGAATCTTTGCCTCAGATGCTAGTACTTGGTGCCCGTGTGCCAAACTCTGTCTATACTCGATCACAGTAGAAAGCTTCCCACATGCGTTCGCTCCGGACCTGGACGAACCCTGTTCCGGAGACAGTGGTGGAGCGAACGCTAACCTCTCACTGCCCAAATTAATCACGGAACTGTAGTTATCCTGCGTATCATAGTCTATTACTGAAAACGAGCTTCTGCTATATAAGTATACGCTCTACGCATAACGCATGCTCTACATCTATGCTCAATAAAATCGGAACTCTTTACGCTCTTTGTCGTTGTTCGCTCTTCTGTCCCACAGCCAATATCACTGTCATGGTGACAGTGTTACTCTGGCATATATCACAACCTCACTAAACATGCACCATACAATAGTTTAGGAAGAATTTAAATTTTGTGTTATAATATTCGTAAATTACCTGTGAATGTAAACATGGCGTCAACTGCGATGGGTGGCCGACAACATGATCACTCTATGGAAACTATACTTACTTTTGATAATAGAGATTTGGTAAGAAAATCCTATATTACTTGAACTCAAATAGACTATTGTCGGCTATCGTATAGGATTTATCCCAGGGAAGCCAGAAACGGACGCGTGTCGGCTAAAACCGCATTTTTGCCTTGCCTTCTCTTATTATTGTTAAGTCCGATTAAATAGAATACATTCTGTATAGCTATAGGATAGGTAACGATCATCAGTACTTATTTTATGCAGTTGAAGTTTTTCCAGTGACCTGACTCAATAAGTTTCGCACAATTTACAATTTCGTTTATGTGCAAGCGCAGCAGAGCCAGTGGTCGGTGGTATGGTCGACGTCAAACATCCCGGAGACGGGGAACTCGACCGCGCACAGCGCGAATTCAAGGGTGCGCGGGCGACGTCGCCTGCGCATTGGTTCGCTTGCGCTTAGCGCGCTCATGACTATGCACTGTCGGATCCCAGCTTCATCACTCACTGGCGGATTCTGTTAGTTCTCTTTTATTATGAATTAGCAGTGTTATACTTTGGGACTTTATACTTCACCTTTATATATTATATTGTCAGTGCCCTTCCCAGGCATGCAAATGTTTCCCAGTGCGGATTTTTTTATGAGTGGGTACATTAGGTAGGTAGGTATTTTTTTGAGTTGTTTTACATAAATTTAATTCAAAGAGAATTAAATTTATGTAAAACAACTTTACTCAAAGAAATATCCACTCTGGTTGTAGATATGTTTAAAGTGATTTAAGTATTTCAGTAGTATTCTGTTTTTAGTTATTTTTATGGTCTTCCTGGTCGCATCCGTCGTAATTCTTGCAAACCCACTACGACACTTTGAAGTTTATCTTGGTCAATGGAGTATAAGTGGCCCAGGCCGTGCTTTCCGGATTATTCCCATGCTCGACGGTAATAACATTCATATTAACAACGTATTTTACCTATACAAAAATACTAAACAAGAATATCATATTTATATTGCCAGGCACTCCATTCTTTGTACTTATTATGTTTTTCTATTCTTCATTGCTTTTATCTCGACAGGCATTTAAATTCTTATGGCACATGATAAACAATAATTACATAAATTATTTTCAAATTCAAAATTAGAATCCGTTCAATCCAAACAGCATATTATTTTTTTATAGGCATTGGAATAGCAATGTGTATAAATGCCATAGTGCGGGCTATCAACTGCTGTGCCATAGCTGCCATCGCTGCGGTGTACGTGATCCATTCTGTAGCCGATGCCAAATTACCATTCACGTATTGTCGGTGAGATCTACTGTTTATTCAACGATCTTTAAAATATTATTTTTTAACGGAATCTTTTAAAAAATCGCTTAACACATGTATTATCTTTACGTTATGACAAAATGCTAATTAAAATATTGTTTCGGTCAATAACTTAGTAGAGTAGATAAGTCCAAACTAGACTTTTTTTTAATTTAACAAGAAATCTAGGTGTGTGGCACAGACGGTGATGGTTGCCTAGGAAATATAGGTCTTGCGGTCACCACGCGATCTTTATTTCGGAAATTTCGTATCGTTACTCTGCGCCTCTACGAAATTTCTGTTTTATTTTTTATTTTGAGTAGATAACGGTGCCCTGCTGTGTGGTTTTTGATTATTATTTTATCACCAAACTTCGAAGATCACTCGCTGGCATAATTTGAAGATTGTTTAAAAATTTCGATCAAGTATATGAAAATTTCCATCAGTTTTGGAGTGTTACATACACACTTCGACTTGTATATATTAGATTAGATAAGTATGTTTATAAATATTTTCAATTGAAATTGATTTTAACTTGATTATAGGGATTTTAACTTAACTGCCTATGAACCAGTGATGAAGGACGTTAAATCTTTAAGATTGCATGGAGTAAGTTAAACCTTGCAGTTTATCTCAGTAATATTCTTATCAACTTTGGTCGTGGGATTATGGATATCTTATGTTTCAGACCAGAATCTCACTGGAAACAGGATTAATTGAGGAAGAAACAAGCACAGTTGGGTTGAAACATCGAGCATGGAGAAACGCTTCTTATCTCAGGTATCTAGTCCATAGGTAATTGGTGTTGATGAATTAGGAGAATCAGAACGTGAATAACACCTTATAGACTTTACTTCTAGTAGTTCCTAAACATTTGGACCTCAAGAAATCGCTTAAAATTCATAAAGTTAAACTTATCAAGGATCAATAAGTTGTTAACATGTGTTTGTTGCAATATAAAGTCAAAATTAAGTAGGTCTTTCCCAGTCCGAGTCGCTAACTCATAAGTTTTATTCATATTTGCAGAAATAAAAAATCCCCTACGCTTGAAATTGGACTGTGCAATGAAACATACTCTGGACGATATCCTATTCTATATAATACTCCTGCCTACAATTTTTTCTTGTACGTTATATTTTTTACGATTTATTAAAGATCAGTCTACTACCTACCCCTATAATATTTTCATGGGCTTGTCTCATTGCAGCGTTGAGGTGGTTCAGCTCCGCTCGGAATATAGTTTGGGAAACTTCAACTTACCACTCGTATTTACCATAATTTTTACTTGGCTTGTCATATGGTTTATTATGGTCATGGAAAAAATGGTATATGGTAGAGTAGGTATACACATTGGAATGTTTGTTAACGATCTTAGTCCGCTAATTGATAGTACTAAGATATTTTTATGACTAATTAGGTTAAGCCCACAAATATAAGAAATTTATATTTCTATGGGTATATCTAATGTGCGTTGTAACTAATGTATTGTCATGTATTTCGTGTATTTCATTATTATTGATGGTCAAATAAAAAAGCCGTATAGTAATCATGTAGGTACCTAGGTTTCGCGGACTTAGTTCGTAACATATTTGTATTATTTTAAAAGTTTCGTTGGTTTTGTTTTTATTTTGTCAGTTTTAGTTAATTTGGAACAACATAGCGCCGTGGTTTATTGTTATTCCTTGGATGTGGACAGTATTATTGGTTGCGACCGCTGCTTCCAACCTGGCTATATACAAAACCATAAGTAAAGTTTTCCAAGCCGGTTCTAAAGACATCTTAGCGGTAAATATACTTTGATTATAATATGTACTTATAGCAGAAGTATGCAAAAGTCGTCGAAGTGTGTGTGGCGGTCTAAAGTTTCTACCTACCCTAATAGGAAAAAGGCGTGAGTGTATGCATATATACCACGGAAGAGATAATTTATCTGTTCCGTGATATATACCCACACTATGTGTGATCTGAATGAAATCAAGTTCTAAAATTTTCACATTTTATAAATGACATTATTTGACTTCAGGGTTTAGCAGATGCTTTGGAGGTTGCTCTTTACATTCACTCGGTCAGTGTTGGAACCGAGCTAATTCATGGAAAAGGGTTAAATCATTACGGTAGGTATATTCTAAACATTACTTTATACTTACAATTATTGACTAAGTTTCATAAAAAGTACCTAGAAAGGTACAATTTAGATAAGCTACTGCTGAAAGCTGTAGATATCTAACATTTGAAAACTACTTCTCAAATGATTTTATTACTATGCGTACTAACTTTGATAAGACTGCTGATCGCTGGTTTTACTTTTTGGCGATTATCCGACCTAATGTAGGTCGTAATATTGTTGAAATTAACGTTTAGATACTTGTTTGCAGCATCTGGTCACATAGACGTGCAATTAAACGGTGAGAACGTGTGGCACTCGGCTATAGTGATGCTGCTCGCGGGACTGCATGCTAGCGGCGCCGCCTTGTGTGCCCTCGTCGATTACATACAGCCTAACTCCACAGCCTCCTATGATACGACGGAGAGTATGTTACCAAGCGACCATGAATACCCAATACTTTTTACTTCACTACAGCTACAGGAACTGTAGTGGCGTAGACCCTAATTCATATGGGCTTATAGGTTAATTAGTCAAAAGAGGTTTTGTTTGTTTTTATGTACTTACTTATAGCCCATTCGAGAAATCATAAGTGTAATTGCGGGGTATACTTATAGGTCAGTGGGGTGAAAAATCAAACTAGGCTCTAAAAGTAAAATAAAAAATAGTGTTCGTGTTTCAACTAGGTAGGTAGTTCGATCATCAAATTTATTTACTGCGCCAGCCGCGATCAGTCATGGATTGCTCTTACTTAGCATAGTGAAACCCCTTCGCCCCGGAGAGCACTTAAAACCGTTGGTTCCTCTCATTCGCCTTGCTTACGAACACCTTAGATGACATTTATTCTTATTTATTTAATTATGGTTCACCAACAGCTGTTACAGTGGAACATCTATACAGTTTATTATAATGTTCGGAACTTAGCAATACTGCACAACCAATTTATTATAGGTGAACATGCAAGGTGTACATATTTACGTATTAATTAATTTCTTAAAAAACTATTGAACATAACATAGTCTTAATTTAACTATAAATTAGTATTGCTAATGAATGTTGGCAAACTGTCTGCCTGGATGTCGATAAGGTCGCTGTACCCGTTAAGGAGTTTGCATAGCCGTGGTACTGGGGAGGTAGAAAAAAATTTTGTTCTTCGAATGGGTGGGACCAGGGGTGTGATAGGTTTTCGGGGAGATCTTCGGGGGACACGGAGAGCAATCTTAATTCTTAGAATAAGTATTAGTATAGCACAGTAATCGGATAGCGGAAGTCTCATAGGAGTCGCTTCGTGTAATAGAGATACTGATATTCAGCAGCATCTAGTTAGTCTAAAATCCTTATAGACTTACCAGATGCTTCAAGGTCATATTTGAAGGCGAGGATGAATACGATGTTCCCGTCACATAGGACCCTACGAAGTCGCGAACATGAAAAATAACTTATAGGTAATATATTTTATTACAGGTACATTATGGATAATACCTATGTACTCCAAATGTACGTCGATGGGGGGCCACTCTCATCTTGTGTAAGTTTATGTTCAATAAATAAATTACAATAATGCTGATCAGACAGACTGCCTCGTTAGTCTAGTGGTCAATGGTCTTGTTATTTCCACGAGGAAAGTTAAGTTAAAGCAGTGACAGCACTAACATTTCTAAAGGTTGTCTCATAATAATACTAATATGTTTAGTCAAGAAGAATGAGCTTTTGTTGGTGTTTTATTTAAATATTTTATTTTCAGGTCCACTCTCGTATTTGGTGGTATGATGTTTTCTCATATAACGGTGGCGTTTGTGTTGTTGAAAACAGCATTGCATACGATATTCGAATACAGAGTAAAATTTGTGTTAGTACCTACTAACATGCTTACAAACTGTAGCGCCTGTCTCCCATGGAAGTATGGGGGTAGGCATAGACTATATGTAGATTTCCACTTGCTACGATCCTGACACACCACTTTTCCTTCATCCACGTTCATTACGCTCCTCCTCCATCATCGGTTTAGGGTGCTCGTAACCTTTTTAAGAACATCCGCAATTTGGTTGCGTACCATCTCGCCAAGGTCGGTCCCTTCCAACTCGGCCATCAGTAATCGCTACGTATATATAATTTATCTCGTCGATCTCCGTTTATCCATTCTTTCTATATGACACCGTTTTCAAAGTATTTACTACATACATGAGGTTACTGCCCTTTATAACCCTGTATTTTGTATACTTCTCAAAGACCTTATCTACAGCATTTATTCTGCTTTCATGTTTTTTCTGCCATACTCAACTTTCACGAAAATAATATATGGATTTTCGCCGGTAATATTCCCCCAATCACAGCCAGTGGTGCCTTTTCGGACACTTATCGATGACCTATTAACTTGAAGATGTGTAGTGTCCCATTCTCATGGTAACCAGCACTTACTAGATATACTTTCAATGCCATTCATGTTTACTAAACTAAAACACAATATATTTTATTTTATAAATATTATGAATTGTCAACTTTGGAAGAATCCTCTATTTTAGGCTCTACGTCTGGTTTGCAGTTCTATTGCAGTCGTGTCAACTGCATTCAAACTGCATCCGAACTGCAATTTGCGGTTGGATTGCAGTTAAAATGCAGTCCGTCTGTCTAGAGCCTTACACTATCATCTGCTACGAAAACTCTGTATTTTTGAGGCGAACAATTTGGGATTTTAGGATCATGGCAGTAAGAATTGCGACATCAAGTATTAGATTAACTTATTGACAACCGAGTACCAAAACTTTTGCTCAATAATACGCCTAAGTAATTTCCCTATCTCCGTGACGGTCTGATATCAAAAGTGGGATAGGTTGTGCTCAAAACATTTATCTCGTTATTTCAGATTCGTGGAACAAGTTGTCGTTGCTATTTTAATGTTGACGTGCATGACACTTAGTTTGGTATTTGCAACAAATGTAAGTATTGGTCTAATTAATACATCATAACAAGATTGATGAAGTTATTTTAGTGGAGGAAAATTACGACCGCGGGCAGGATTCGAACCTGCGTCTTCTGGTTAAGTACACCAGATACACCACCGTCAAAGACGTGGGGTGGGGGTGGGGGTCGCGGTGCCTTAGCGGTCATAGCGTCTGGTGTACTTAACCAGAAGACGCAGGTTCGAATCCTGCCCGCGGTCGTATTTTTCCTCCACTAAAATAACTTAATAATCTTTGCATGGAAAATGCCTAAAAAATACAAAAAGATTTATTAATCTCGTATGCGTCTTTACGAACATCAAATGCACTTATTTTTTGCATCTGTACAGGGCGGCATACCATTACTAGAGAGCGTGAACGCTATAATGACAGGTGTGGCGATGCCGATTGTGATATTGTTCGAGTTGGTCGGTCTTCTGTACGTGTATCGCAGCCATGACTTCGAATCCGACATGCGTTTAGCCACAGAGGAAAACACATGCCCCACACGATTAGGATTTCAATGGCAAATAATTCCGTTTATCACAGTGGTAAGTCATTTCCAAAATTGAACAGCCTTGTTCTATCCGATTATTGTAAACGGGCAAATTAAAGCGAAGCTATGTAACAGTACGCTCACATTACGTTGAGGTTACGGTACCAGATAGACGTTTAAAATAAACTGGAACTTTCTAGTTATCTTGCTTATTTAGTTACGCTAGTCATCGGTGAGTATCGGAATTTATGGGATGTCTATGTGCCTCGGTTGGATTGAAAAAACTTTATACAAATGGTATACAGGGTGGAAGGGACATCGACGCACATTACACACAAATATTACCTAAATATTTTTCGTCGGTTATTTAAAAAAAAAACAGCTGTTCCATACATTTTGACCGTGTACTGTAGGTATCGCACTTTTGTATGAAAAAGCAAATTTTTTTTATAACCGACGAAAAATATCTGCGTCAGGGGGTCCAGAATCATGTACTGATTTCATGGTAAGCAGATGTGCGTCGATGTCCCTTCCACCCTGTATTATGCTTACTTTCCAAAAGACTCGACCTGTGACGATACCGATAGGACCCACCGTTAATGACTGTTATATGACTATTAGTTTAATTGATAACCCGTTGTCCCATTTATGAGTAGGTAATACAACCATTAAATGTTTTTTTTACTTCGCCTACTCGAAAAGTTATGTATTTCTATTCTAATACCGGAATAAAAGTTTGTTCTTTATAAGCTCGTTCGTTCAAGCACGTTTTCGCACGCTCGTTCAAGCATTTTTTAGCAAAAATGCTTGAACTTGTTACAGAACTAACTAGAGACTGATAGACGTCATTGATCCCAAGGCACGAAATGTCAAAGGTGGAATAACACCTACCCTACTACAGTTTGTTCGACATAAGTAAGCCGATTGGAAGTTGTCTGCAAGTGTTTTAGAAGTGGTAAATTTTAATAGAAAGAGTCGGTGTAAAAATAATTAGAGTCGTTTAGTATGTTTCATATTTGTAATTATTTTGTTTACTAATTTCGATATTTATGTATTAAAACACTTAATTAAACGACTTTATCACCGTTGTAGTTCGGAACGGCTAACTTCCGATCGGCTTATTATTTCGAACAAACTGTAACTATCGTGCGGTACAATATTGCCATTTTAGAGATTTCCATATTTATTACATTTACTCCACAAAAAAACAGGTCAACTTTCATTCCTAAGTCCATTGATTTTCAAAATCGAACCAGTGCCCCCTCCCCACCAGTTATTGTTTATACTTGTCGGTAATAGTAAATTACCTATATTATTTTTGAAATCACTTTTCAAGCGGCGGTAGCCTAATGGCTAGGGCGTCGGACTTGCGATCATGTTGTTGCCGGTTCGAACCCCACCCATTGCACTACCGACGTGAACCCACTCGTAACACAAGCATTTAGCTTAGCACGAGGGGTTAACAAGAATACTAGTAATGTGTGACCCACATTGCTAGTAAGCTTTTTTTAATTTAGAAAAAAAAAGGAAAATGTGTGGCCATGCACAATCTCAGCTCCCAAATACACTCTTTAGTATTGTCACTTCCTCCCCTTGCTCATGCGTTTGTCCAATATTGATTATTATGTGTTTACTTAAAAACACACAGCGTCGATATGAAGAATGGTTTTGTAACTCACCAGTTATTCCTGCATGGTTGGTACTATACCTGTTGCATCACCAGCCAAGGCGCCAATTTCCCATTGGTTAAGTTGGCAACACTCCAAGACTGACATAGCGTTTTGTGATTTTCCTGCGTAATGGCCGCCAAACTTTTCTTCGGATAGTTTTTTGGTCAAATAAAGCCTTATATAGTTAAAGTAATAGTTAATTTTAGTGCTCGGAAGCACAAAACATTAAATAAGTATAGTATTTATATAAACAATGAGTGAAAGTGGTGAAAAAGATACTGAGCCAGGTTCTCGCGGAGAGAAACGGGTTCTAGATTCTTCATCAGTGTCTAGTGGACAAGCAGATTCGGAATCTGAGGGGGAGTCTTCGCGACTTCCGAACAAACGTATGAAAAAACTCACAGGTAAAGTTGTCAGCGACCCACGAATAGACGCACTCATAGAACAAGTAAGTCAAATCTCAAATTACTTACAATATTTTGTTCCTTACAATACACAGTCGCAATCTGTGCCTTATCTGACCAGAACGCCTGATACAGCGGATGTACAGGGACAGTCGGGCTCCACGGCGGAGTTTTTGGTCGATCCTGACTCTAGGAAACTAGATCTGGGAAAGCATGAAACAATAACAGACACAACGAAAATTATTAAAGCGGCACCGCCAGAACGGGTTAAAACTCTAAACAAACTACAACATTTTAACACGGACGAGTGGAAACAGGTGAAATACATCAAAGAGCTACAGACGTTATTAGCAAACCCGGGGTTTAGGGAGTTAAAGGTGAATGATGAACTGTGCCACGTGAATAAGGGTAAAGATTACTTGATGGGCACAGAAAGGGTTCTTGCAGGACTTACAAATGGTCTCCTCGAACATAAAGAGATTGTACGGAACGGTTTACAGGAAATTGTCAACTGGGCCAATACTACACCCAGTGAACTAAATGCAACCAACCTTTTCAAAAAAATTATGAATTTGTTTGGCCCGGAGTCTCAGAATTATAAAAAAACTGATCAGATTTTACATGTTATTTGTGGAAAGAGAGCCGAGTGCATAGAAGTAAGGAGAGAGCGTCTGATATCAGAAGTGCAGAATAAAAACCTACAAGTTACCTTAAAAAAAGTACCCCCAAGTGCGGAACATCTGTTTGATCACAATACTTTAGCATCTGTAATACAATCATTGGGCGGTACAATCTGTCCTCCGTGGTACAAACACATGGCTTAATATGCCAACTTATCTAAAGGAAAACAGACCAAATAAAAAGAGATTTAATGAAAATGAACCTGCTGCCTCAACTTCAAGGCAGTCCACTCAGGGTTACCGTAGTTCAGTTTCTCGCCCAGTTAAAAACAAGCATTTCAGTAGAAATAATTCCAAAAAAGAGAACAAGCCTAATAATAAAAACAGTTCCTTTCGTGGCAAAGAGAAGAAATGTAGTTCAGTTTCTCGCCCAGTTAAAAACAAGCATTTCAGTAGAAATAATTCCAAAAAAGAGAACAAGCCTAATAATAAAAACAGTTCCTTTCGTGGCAAAGAGAAGAAATGACAATCAAGATATATTCAGAGGGGGGCATTTAAATTTTTTTATACCTGTATGGGAAGCCCTTGGTGCAAATGTCTATATCAAAAAGATTATATCAGGGGCTCGGATTCCTCTGATAAGCAAACCCCCTCTTATATATCCTGCCAAAAGCATGAGAACAAGATACAGTACCAAAGTCACCCCGGAGATGACACAAATAATACAAGAATTAAAAGTTCAAGGTGTATTGGAAAGACCGCTACAGGTGAGTCGCAGTTTTTTATCAAAAATGTTTTTAATACCAAAGAGCAATGGCAGTCTCCGCCCAGTATTCGACCTGCGGGGTTTGAACAAGTTTGTGCACAGCAAACATTTCCGATTAATATCCCAGGCCTCAGTACCGGAATTCCTACAGGCCCAAGACTGGATGGTCAAGATAGATATTTCAAATGCATATTTCCATGTCCCAATAGCACAGTCTCATCGGTGCTACCTAAGAATGTGTTACCAGGGCGAGTTGTTACAAATGTCGTCCCTACCATTTGGACTTGCATCAGCCCCGAGGACTTTTGCGGCTCTAACGAATTGGATCGCGGAGATCCTTCGTGCAAAAGGAAATCGAGTGCTAGTCTACCTAGACGATTTCCTTCTGGTCAACCAGGACCAGTCCCAGTTGATCTCACAGACTGCGGAAGTTGTGAGACTACTGGAATCCATGGGATGGCAAATAAATTACCCAAAGTCAGTGCTCAAACCAGTACAACAGATGGTATAACTTGGGAGTATCTGGGGATAACTTGGGATACCAAGTCCAACAGGATGTCGTTATCCAAAAGGAAAATAGAGAAAATAAAGATCTCATTGTTAAAGACAATAATGCGAAAAAGATGCACTCTAAAACAAGTGGAGCAATTACTGGGTCAATTAAACTTCGCCAACTTTGTAGTGCCAAAGGGTCGGCTGCATTGCAGATACACTCAGATATTTCTGAAACATTTCAAGAGAAACTACACAGCGAGTCGCACTATCCCACCTCAAGTGACAGCCGATCTCAAGTGGTGGAACAGGGCAGTGAAGACCAAGGCCACTCAACAATTACGTCTCGTTAGACTGCAAAGATCACTCAGCAGTTTACTCAAATGCCTTCAGTCGAAAGTGGCAATTTCAACTGGGATGGGTATTTCCACCCCCCAATCTCATCCCTCGAGTGTTAGCCCATTTAAACAGTGCCACGGGCAAGTACATTATAATAGCACCAAACTGGGAGAAGACATTTTGGCTGGCGGACTTAAAATCACGAGCCCTTGCACCACCAGTATCGATTCCGAGACTCGCGGAGAGTCTAATAGATGTGACAACAGGTCTCCCCCCACCTCAAGTAGACCAACTGGCCCTGCAGGCCTGGTTAGTTGGAGGTGGGGAGAACAAACCAAAAACTGGTCAGTTGGTGAAAAAGAGCTGCTGAATACCAGCTGGAGAAAATCGACCATGGATACCTACTATCCAGCCATAAGGAGGTGGTTTAAATGGTGTGATGATAATGGAGTGAACAGTGAAAAGCCACAGATAAAACAAATAGCTAGATTTATTGCCTACTTACATCTTCAGGAGAAGCTTGCCTATAGCACTATATTAGTACATAAGTCTGCCATATTTACATTTTGTAGGATCAAGCAAAGTGAGGTTGAGGATCAGTCACTTCTTAAACAAATATTGAAGGCCATAGCGACAATACAACCAGTGAAAGCTAAGCCGCCAGTATGGAATGCCCAAGTGGTGTTTGATTGGCTAACAATTCCCAGTAGCAGGGAGACATTTTTCGAAGTATCCCGTAGAACAGCAGCTATACTTCTTTTGGCTTCGGGAAGAAGGGTACATGATCTGACATTACTCAGAATGTCTAAGTCCCACTTATTTCTTTCAGATGATAAAATAATATTGTGGCCCAGTGTTTGGGTCTAAAACTGACTCTGTAGGTCATAGGCAATCAGGATGGCAGTTATTAAAACACCAAAATAGAGAAGTTTGCCCAGTTCAATGGATCAAACATTTAATTAATGTGTCTAAGGACAGAAGAAGCCAAGTGGAGGGGCTGGATCACTTATTTATCTCAATAGTGGGCAAACCACGCCCAGCATCTCGGACCATGATTGGTGGCTGGGTAAGGTCGGTTTTAAAAGATGCAGGGGTAATAGCAACCCCAGGTTCCTTCTCAGATCAGCAGTAGCCTCAGCCAGCTGGATGGAAAATCATTCTGTTGATGAGATTCTAGCTAGAGGAAATTGGAAAAGTGAACAGACTTTCAGAAAATTTTACTGCAAAGAGATAAAAGGAGACACTAGAGGTTCTCAGTTACTTTTTAAAAAATTTCAACCTGAAAAATAATCATGCTAAAATGTTATATTATAATGTTTCTTATCATGTGTTGATTTTAATTGAAAGATTATTACTATTGTGTTATTATTTTTAAATATTATTATTGTTTCCTTTTAAGTGTCTTGGACATTTTATAATTATGATTATGACATTTATCACTGACTTGTTTCAGACTGTTATAACAATAGTAAGATGATTAAAGTTTATGTTAATTGTTAGAAGTTATATACTTTCTCTTATAATAAACATTTTATTCTTTCACATAGCGTTTTGTGTTGGTCACCAGCAGATACCAAACAGGTCTTCATATCGACGCTGTGTGTTTTTAAGTAAACACATAATATAATATTTTGAATAACAACAAAATTGTTATTATGTGTTGAAAGAAAACCACACAGCGTCGCAGGAAGTATCTTCCTGGTGAATGAAGACACTATGTCAGTCTTGGAGTGTTGCCAACTTAACCAATGGGAAATTGGCGCCTTGGCTGGTGATGCAACAGGTATAGTACCAACCATGCAGGAATAACTGGTGAGTTACAAAACCATTCTTCATATCGACGCTGTGTTTTTAAGTAAACACATAATAACAATTTTGTTGTTATTCAAAATATTATATTTCGAATTTTGGAACAACGTATTTTCATTTATTATTCCCATAGACAATTTATCTATGGAAATAATATATAGAACATCACTAAATTGAATAATTAATTTAATAATATAATTATGACATAATTAGTGTTATAAAAGTAGAGGTGTAAAATTAAGTATCAGTAAAGTATTTTATATTGATTGCAGGCTACTCTTCTCATGAAAATATCAGTGCTGATGGATGTTGAAATGCCTATGCAGTCAGTTTACTTAGCCCTTATTCCGTTAGTGTGCTTAATATTGGCGTTGCCCTTGCGTGCCGTCCATAACGCCTACAAGTTCCTACGGTCTTCGACCCCGACATGAGTAGACTAGTTTAGTATAAATGTATTGTGTAAATAAATAGTCATATATTGTATACCTACTACGCTACTGGTTGATATGAATTAATAAATAATGAAATGTTGTATTACGAAAATAAACTATATCAATCATTGGTTGAACGACAATTATACGCACATGATTCTGGGAAATACTATTGTTTTATTAGGTCAGAAGTAAACAACAAAACTGATTGAAAATATTTATTTTATCAATCAATTAAAATATTTATAAATATTATTTCTTTGTACAATGTGGCAACATGTGTACACATGATTGAAGTAGCCTAACTGAGACTCGGGTAAAACTTACAGACGCAAATTATTATAGATAAAAGACATTCGAGGGCGCCTAGTTTACATAAGCTGCTCATGTTCCGTGCACTATTTACACAACACCTATGTACCCATACTAAAAGATTCAAAGGTTTTCTTAATTCATTAGAAAACAATAATGCAACCTTAGGGCATTTTTAAATCAGCAACATGATAACGTGGGTATTCTACTATGATCTAGTGTTTGCTATGATCTATTTCACAATAAATTTAAAATATCACATATGTACAAATTATTTTCAAAACTAAATCTCAATAATATCAGCAATATTTCTGTGACAGATAGATGAATAAATTCGTGAGTTAGCTAAACTTAGGCCAACGATTGTATCGAGTATAAAAATATTTTATGGCCATGTAATACACAAACTGACCTCTAATCAACAAATCAATAAATATATTCTAGTCATACATATTGAAAGTATCTCAAATGCTTATTATAGCAATCTATTTGTGCAAAAATAGTAACGTATAAAGTATTAGATTAGATTAGAATGGCATTATCGAAACACTGTAATAATTCAGTAGGTACGATTATTATTAACTTCGCTTATTATTAAATTCGGCTCTAAATAAATAATCAATTTGTACCCTATTGATTTGTTGATGTGAAACATTTTAAACAACTCTGTATTAGAAATTGGCCAAAATTTAAAAACGTGAACAGTTAGATTTTATTTAATCTTCATAAAACTACAAGATTCATAAAATTAGTGGAGGTTCACTGGTAGCATCAGACTAGTAAACGGTTCGACGGGCGTATTTACAAACAAATCTTGTACAATTATGAATGTTTATGATGTATTTTAATGACAACATCTAAGCACACTTTGATTAACGATTGACACTCGTATTCGATCTCGTTAGGCCATCGACTGCGATTTAATAATTCTTTCGAATAGTTAACTAAATCTTGCACAATCAATTCCATTCAAACCCAGTCACGGTTTATTACGAAGACACTCCTAGGAAGAGCTATAAGTAAAAATCAATTGCTACACCCCTTGTTGTGGGCGGCGGGCGGCGGCTGTCAGGCGCGACGTCAGAAGCGGCGCAGCACGGCGCCGGGCTGCGCCTTGCGCGTCGGCTGCACGGACAGCGGCGCCACCAGCACCTCGCCGCCGCCGGCCGCGCCGCCGCCGCTCGTACCCATCTCCTGTGACAACGATTGGTAATTATTTATATTAAACTACGAGTAAAAATAGTGGAAGCAGCTACTGAGAGCAAGACACCACTTACCCTACTCGTGATTACACATTACCCACACACAATTTTAGTTTCATTCGGGGGCGCAAAAATTCAACGAACTTACTTGCATCGATAACTTACGCGACGAATGTACAAGCAAAATTATTATTCTTCTGAATCTCATTTGCAAATTGACGCATCCACAAGAAGTGATCAGTTTAGAAGTAGACCAACAAAAGACGTTGAATAAACTCGTATTATATACTCACGTTGATATTATTACAGCTTGCGAGCCTCATTTGCGCGAGCTGCGAGGCGGGCGTGAGGTTAGACGTGGAGCCAAACGGCGAGATCATCGACGACATCGCCCGCTTCAACTTTGACGGCGTTTTGTTAAACGAAAACGCACGACCCACCTGCATTACATACAACTTTATTATTAGATAAGCTTATCTAGTTTATTTGTAATTAGGGAATTAAATATTGGGAGGATTAAGAACTCGCATGTAAAACATGTTAACATTATTATAGTTAGAAAGATGTCTAAAATAAATTCTTAAACTAGTTTGGCAAAAAAGAGTCAAGATCTCTATGAGAGAGCCTATAGCCTTCCTTTATCTAATCTTAATATATATAACTGACAAAGTGATCTATCAACGCACAGCCCAAACCACTGGACGGATCGGGCTGAATTTTGCAGGCATGCAGGTAGATGTTATGACGTAGGCATCCGCTAAGAAAGGATTTTGATTACTTCTACCCCCAAGGGGATAAAATAGGGGATGAAAGTTTGTATGAGAAAACACGCGGACAAAGCCGTGGGCGGAAAGCTAGTTATTTATATTAAATAAAATAATGTATTCACTTGACCAAATTGTTAAACATTGGACCCCGCAAACTGCAGACTTGATCGGTCAATAGTTTGGTTGTTTTCTTATTTTATAATCAGTATGTAGACGTATGCGAGCGCGCACATTATAACGAATCGGTATTGGAAAAAAAGTTTGATAAGCTACACAGCCTTCAAACGGACCATCGGCAAACTATCGGTCGACTGCTAAATTTTTACGGCGCTCTTCCACGCGCGCATACCACCGATTGTTTAGTCGGTCAGACTTTGCGGCGAAGTGTGGGTTTTGGCGTGATGGCATGGTGCATTTTTATTATTAAAATGCTTGAAAATAAATTTTGCGAAAGGGACTTCGCTTAAGTTTCTATATTATTATTTATTATTATTTATCCATATGGGACGCTAGTTTGGCTCGAGTACTGTACTTTTTTTTTATACAAAGCCTGGTTCAGTGATTACAGATTTTAAAAAATATTGAATCCTAGTTATTATGCCACACGTTATATAGGCGCGCAGGTTTTTCCAGACTCTTTTTTGCCAAGCTGTTCCAAATTTATATGATAATTGAAGTAGTATATTATCATAAAACAAAATCATGCTCGTTTTAAGCACAAACATATTTTTATAAACATAATAATACTTAAAATGAGTAGGTATGTATGTATGACAGGTTAGAACACCACTGGTATAGCACGCTCACAAGACAGTTATTGTACAAATGATTTTAAGCTAAGCATTAATTTTATTTTTTCATTCACTTTTTGATTTTGGACCCTCGCCCTCTCCGTAAAGAAATTGAGGTATTTACGTCGTCACTAAAAAAATAATAAAATTAGAAACAACTTTTTAAATATTAAGTAACGATCGTCTAGGCGCACACTGATTCCTGCGTCTATTTGGGAGAACCAATACTTACGCGATTAAAACAAGTGTACCGTTCCAAACCCACTAATGCACATTTTAGCGTAAGCGGTGAAACTGGGGCCTTTTTAAATGAATACTGCTCCGTAACCCATGAATAATGAGTAATTGAGTATGTTAATGTAAATGAAATGATTAACAACGAGGCTGAAATACATTAAACTGAGATTGGTATATAATTCTTGCAGTTCAAAGTCAATGAGACAGTGCAATAATTGCCCAAATTGAGAAGCTCTAGTCGATTATCCATTCATGAGTCACAACACCTCTTACCAAGCAACTTATATTGACGTTAATGTTAAAGTAACATACACAGGAAGCAGCATGGAGATGAATGTATTAGTGTGGGACGGAGAGAGAGGAGTGTGGCAGAGCCGCGTCAGACCTGTGCGAGTAAGTGAGCGCGCAATACCCATGTGTCTAGCAGGCCGGAGCCCGGCTCGGGCCGCAACAGCCCCGTCAGCCCCGCCAGCGCCTCCAGCTACAACACAACCATGTTCCACTACTGTGCTCAACTCAACACTGCCTTTAACTACGAAATCTGCCATTCAGCCGATTCACATGGCTGCTATTTTATACATTTCTTCGATAACACTAATTTCACACCAGCTCTCGTCTTACTAGTCACACATGTCTACAACGTATAACTATAGGAAGTGTGTTGACGGTGATCCTATCAGAAGTAATCTTTTTTAAAGAGAGATATATATGCTATGTGTATGTTATTTTTAATAAATAGACACCAGGCAGCTACTAAATATTATAATATTTATAGCCCTACTAAAGGTTTCGTAGGTACCGTCATAGACGCTTACTTCGAAAGTCTACTTTAAGCTTATGATTGCTACAGCTGCCAACAGTAATTCTTCGTGTTATTTCTAACGCACTAGGTTACGTCTGCCACTTCCGAACTCCACTTCATTATTGCGTCTTGACAGCAATTGAGTGAGACTCCTACAATTACATTTTTTCTGATACAACTAGAAATGATTTCTTTGAAAATCGGCGAATAAAATGAATGCGTGACTATTGTTATTTATTACACGTTGACATTTAATCGAATGCAAAACGATTGCAGACTACAATAAAATTTCATGCCTTAGTTACATAAAAATGCTTGTGACGATATCCTTGAAGTAGTTTGGTAGCATTTCGATGTTTTTAACTTACCAACTCAGAATACAGTTATGTGTTTGTTATTTTTTATGTCCAAGCTAAGCTAATCTGTATCATCTAATTCATGCTTTATTCATTTACACATAATATTTAAAAACATTTTAATGAGCCAATAGGTTAACAATCCCATTTACGTTCATTTGGTCAATAGGTCGATTATTGTTTGCCTTGCCAGGGCTAAATTAATGTGTCGAAATCGAGTACATCATAGTGTTATTTTCAAAAGCATTGTAGAATTCATACCTTGATCCTCGTGCGCGCGGCAAACTTTGACACCTTTGATAGTGTGCTAAGCGCGAGTTCACTCGTGTCGATATCTAGCTGGTGTGATTCGAGGCACGCCAGAAATTTATCCTGCAAACATTATTCCCAGTTTAACTTCTGGTTTAGGAGGACGCAGGAAAGCAATTCTTCCTGTGTCTATGGTTAAACAATTTCGAGTAATTTATGGCCATCCTCAATGGCTGTCTAAGATACCACTTTCTTATCTGATCTTAGATGGTCTTACAAATGTTGGTATAGAGGAGTTTTTAAAGGTTGGCAAAACTGTATTTTAGGCCGATGAGTATATTCGGCTTACAATTATGTTTAACTTATACCAATTGGTTGAAGCGAAGGAGGCTTTAGTTAACGCAGGTAAACACTGCAATAAACATTTAATTTTAACATAAATTATCATTATTATAACGAGAAAATATTAACAATAAACTTTTGAAAAAGAGTACTTACAGCATCAGCTTTGCAGACAGTATTGGCCATTTGCCTGCAAAGTTGTCGAAGAAAGTGTGACTTATCTACGGTTTCGTCGGTGATCATAAATGAGAAAAGTTTCTCTTTAAGCTCTTGATTGTTGCGGCACATCAACGCGAAGACGTTGTGACAGTCTACAAAAAGAGGATTAGGTAAAAAGATAAATCTATATTAAAATGTACTTTTGAAGGTTCATTATAAATATACGACGAACATGTGCAAAAGTACTTCAATCATGCGAGAATATTTCTCGAAAGATATTACAAACCTTCAGCTTCCCTTATATCGACGACGCGTTTGACCGTGCTCAGGGGCATAAGTGATATATGCCTGTAGGGCTTGCTGGAGCCTATCCGCATCGTGCCTGTGCCGTTTGTTGGGCTTTTACTGTTAAAAGCCTTAAACAAAGAATACATTTCAATAAAAAATCTAAGAAAATATCAGAGAGTACATAGTTTTTAAATATTAGCTTCGTTTTCGCAAAATGTGTAATTCTTTTTGTAGTAAGGTGTTAAGTAATTATAAGAGGCGCCTATTTGTTAGGCGCCGTCCATTAATCACGTGATTTTCTTTTTAATTTGCGGCGCGTTTTCAGAAAAAGTAATTTGCCCATTAAAATCACTAGCTACATTATCCTTTAAATCGGGACACAATTGAATTGAATGATTTGAATGATCGCTCACGACATAGGTGAAATACATTACGAACCTCGCAGTATTGTAATACAATTTATTGTAAATTGTTTAAAAAAAAAAACCAATTTAAAATATTGTCAACATACTCACTTTGGATCTTTTCTTGCAGACTTCCATGGTGTCAGTGAAAAGGAACAGGACAAGATGGTCACCCCTGCCTGACAACTCCTTCGAAAGCTCTACCACTTCGCACCGCGACACGAACGATCGATGAGACGACACTAGATGGGCCTGTGCGTAGGGGACACATAAAACATATTCTTTTGTTTGTTTTACTATCATCATCATCAACCCATTAAATTGTCTCACTGCTGGGCACGGGTCTCCTCTCAGAACGAGAGGGATTAGGCTATAGTCCACCACGCTAGCCTATTGCGGGTGGGCAGACTTAACACACCGTCAAGAAAATCTCTCAGGCATGCAGGTTTCCTCACGATGTTTTCCTTCACCGTTTAAGCGCGTGATAATTAATTATTAATACACACATGACTTCGAAAAGTCAGAGGTGCGTGCCTTGGATTCGAACTCGAGACCTTTGACTTGGCAGTCCAATGGTCGTATCACTAGGCTATCACTGTACTTAGGCTATCACTGCACTTGTACGTTTTACTATCCATGTACCTAAACCTACCTAATCTTAAGTTTCTAAAAAACAAAGCAATTCATTTTAGTTAATTAATTATGCACAACACAACAAGATTAATGAGGCAGTTCTAGTTATTACTTTGCCACATTATTGCAGCTGTATTGTGCATATTTCATACCGGGCACTGGTCGATGTCGTTGTAGATGTCGAACATCTGCAGCTGTCCCTCCGTCTTGCGCTTGTCCTCGTTAATGTGCGACATGACTTCACGGAGCCCCGCGAGTGCCTGCACTAACGCGCCGTGATCAGGGTTGCTTTTTTGCGTATGTTTTAATATATCTGAAATGAAGTATCAACATTTAGACAGTTCTCATCATGTGTCGAATGTGCCACGTTCAAGTTGTAGAGGAAACACACCGTCGAGTAATAAACTAATACTAGGTAACCGCTGCACTGGTCTTATTAGTAGCTCCTGTAAACTTTGTCTGCCACACTCTGGTTTCGTTTGACAGATTTTCAGGAATGCATGAAATCTGAAACGAATTAAAAGAATTAGCGTTATTTTTATAGGTCTAAACGCTGCTGCTGGTTAAATTTAAATATTATTGGAAATTTTTAGTGGTTGCGTTTTATTACGCGCAACTTAAATGATATAAAGTGTAAACCGAATTAAGTTGCAATAACATTAAAATTAGGGTTGTTATCATTTTCGTGAAGTTTGTAGTGGCTGATGTATGTAAAACATACATATTTTGATTATAATTGTAAATCTATTTTTATCCATATTTATTTCAAATAAAGCGACAATTATATTTATCATAGGAAAATAATACATTGTGACGAACCTTGGGTTCTCACGGTCGCACTGTTGCAGCATCTCCTTGGTATTTTCGAAGAAGTTGACAAAGGGCGGATAGGCCTTCACCATGTCGGGCGTGTAGCGCAGCACCAGGCGCCCGATGCTGGTCTCCTCGCTCCAGTGTGCCTGCGCGTAACGCAGCTCCTCTAACATTCGCCTACGAATTGTACGGTGTCATTTTAACAAAGTCTAAGGAACAGTTGACTAACTTAACTATATCTTCGTTATAGTGGTCAAGCGAGACTAATGGGCGTAAAGTCCCGAATTCGGTTTCCACAAGGGCAAAGCGTTATCTGTCTTTTTTTTGTACAATATTCTTAGTAGCAGTCAGGAGTTAGCCTTTGTAGCTGATTCATGGCAAAAGGGTTTCTATGTATAAAAGGGGGCTTTAAAACGTATCGGCGATGCTCTTATGGAAGGCATAGCTGAAATATTTTATACAGTATTTTTATACCTAATCAGGTTTATAAAGTATTTAATATGGTTCCGAGTGCATATAACAACATTATAAGATTTGTGGATAAGCGCGGTCGACTTTCCACTTCCAACAACAAAATTTAAACTACAAAACCGAGGATACCAATTCCAAAAACTTCCAAACATCCGACACAACATCATTGTATACAGTACTGGAAAACTTACTGATGTAATTCATAAATAGGCGGTAAGTTTCCAAATATTATTTTGAGTTCAGTATTATTGAGCAATGCTTGATTTTTTCCATTACTGTTGTCGTCCTCAGCCATCTCTTCTAACGGTTGTTTGAACATCTAAAAGAGAAAATACATGAAACACAATAAATAAATTATCATAAAATAAAATTAAAATACAAGAGTGTAAAGAGCTTTCTTTCTCGTACAACAAGGGTGATCAAGGAATAAGGTGCCCGCCAAAGTTAACTACAGTATGGGGTTTTTAGAACCGTATGCACCCTCTAACACCATAAAATCTAAAATTCCTTAATAAATACAACTTCTTATACAAAAGTACGCAGGCCTTTTTTTATTTCGGCATGTTTGAAAAGTAGTTTCTTTTTTCATGTATCTGTAATGGGCTTATTAGGGAAAGTTGGTCAGTATGACAAGTAGAATCAACCCTTCAACGGGTGCAGGTAACTAAATCGGCATCCTTTATAGATACATAATTATCCTTTTTTGTAGTGGGGTAAAAATACTCACCATGACTATCGTATGCAATATTCCAACATAATTAGATTCCGTTTGCAGAAGTTCCATAAACACCTGCTGACGTGGCGACAGCAATTTTCTGACAACCGTATCAGGAACCTCTGATTCTATGAATACAATAAGCATAGTTAGAACAAGTCTGACAATGATTACGTCATAATTATTATTATCATACTAATAAACAGGCAAATCAATGTGTCGATAATGTAATAGAAATGTGATTGACAAATTCTTTTCGAGTCGACTTGGAATTCTGATGTTTAATATTGGTGTTCATCATTG